>CANSZD010001828.1:350000-911191 GCA_947648045.1 Beta corolliflora | reverse complement strand
TTGTAACGTTTACATTTCAAGAAATTGCACATTACTTACATTATAACAACCCGCCTTTTCCGAGATGCACCGAAATACACTTCAACAACCATAAACTACAATTAACTCTTAATTAAATGAAATTGTAGAGGAAAGTCACTTTAATGACAAAATTCTAGATAATATGTACAATCAAATGTCAACAAATATATTCTTGAATCAACTATCTAAATACAAAATCAATTCATAATACACAGTAATCTCAATCTCGCTCTCGTTTCCACTCGAGCTCTTGATACCTCAAACTTGAAAATTTAGAAAAGAATACAAAATAAACAAAATTTCAAAATGAATGGAAAACTCGTTCCTTTACTCACTCTCGTTAAAAAAATGCTTTTATTTCAAACCATTTCTTTTCATTATGATGCTTGCATAACTTGTTCTCTTAAACAAGTCGTGGGCATGTACTAGATTTGGACAAAATGCATAAAATACTATCCCCAAGGTTCGTTATAGGGCGTAGTCGATCATATCGTCTAAAAAGTAATCGTCTTCCACCCATGCCTTGGCCACCTTTTATTTTTAGTTCATAAAATCCAATAACATTTTCGTAATACACACACAATACATTCATAACTATAACTATAACAAAGAGATTCTAAAGAAAAACTAAGACGACAGAGAAACAAAAAGATGCTCTAGAATTCTAGAATGACAAAAAAGAAAGAAAAAACGTTCGTGTTTCTCAAAGGCGCCGGTTTGCTCACCCTTTTCGCCCGTTCCCAAAATCAATCCATGCTTTCCAAAAGCTCACTCAAGTGAAAAGATTTCGAGATCCTCTCACAAGCCCCCCTCTCGCAATAGTCATTATTACCCCTAATTTGCCCCTAATTACCCCTACAAATCCTTTTCCCAAGAAATAAAAACGACTTCCTAATAGGCCGTCATTAGTGGTGTCAAAAACAGGTTCTCGAACAAAGTTGTGAGTATACCCACCGCAACCGAGGCTAGACCCTGACAAAGTCGCATTCCGCGCACGGCCATAGGTCGTGATTGGTCGGGTTTTGTTCATCGGGATCGATCACATTTGAATCATGGGATTGCTTGGGTGCCGATGTGTCCGAGTGTTCCATTTACAAGTCGATCCATTCCCGGGTATGATCTCTCGTGGACGTTTTTTAGCCGAATTTGCGCAGGTCGTATTTGGGTTTCATGTACTCTTGGTTAGAGTCAAGTATACTCGGGTTGAATCACTAATGACCTTAGTTCGATCATTGTGAAGCATCGGGTCCATTCCCTACCGAACGTCAATTCAACTTCGTTTAACTCCCGGTCGGGTCATTTTGGTTTTGTTATGGATTTTGTAAACGAATCATATTATTAAAAGTACTAAGATCGACATATATATATATATATATATATATATATATATATATACATATATACATATATATATATACATATATACATATATATATATACATATATACATATACATATATACATATATATATATATATGCGACAAATATATGGATGATAACGAAAAACTAATAAAAACATTATATTGTTTACCGTGATGTTTAGTGTATTCTCTTAGTCAACTCTTATTTCGACTAATCAACTGCGTAAAACCACTCTAATAAGTAATGGAGTAGAACGACTCTTCATATGTTATAATATTATATATTATAACCAACGATAATAATAACGAGTAGACGATCAATTCCAAGGTTTATATAAATGATTTATTATTATAAGCATTATGATTGATATATAAGTTTGTAAATAGCTATGATGATAATGAGAATAGTAATAATAAAAAACAGAATGCGATATAATAATAATACAAATAATAATAGTAAAGTAACAATGCTAATAATAGCAATAGTAATACAAATAAGAACAGGAATACTAACAATAACAATAACAATATAAATACTAACAGTAATAGTAGCAACAATGCTAATAATAGCATTAATAATAACAAATATAACGCGATATATATGTATTATATTGTGACTATATATGATAAATTATAAACAAACTATTTTATCAATATGTTTAAACATTTTAGTACTACATTGGTATTAAAATAATTATAAAACCATTCTAATACTCTATTGATTATAAATTAGTATAACGACTCTTGATATGTTATAACATTATAACAAATGACAATCATATGTTTATAACTACGGTTCATATGAGGACTAAGTGACTATAACGAGGGTTCATATATTGTAAAATAATAATAAACATAACAACGTCGTGTGACCATCTCAAGCTCACAAAGGAGCATGAGGATGATCTTCTACTGCACCAGAGTTCCGAAGATCAATGGTTGCTGTTAATCACGCTCTAGTCGCACGGTCATGATTCATCCACCAGACTTAGTTTCCTGTCTCCTTAGAACTCAAGGATACAGAGGTACGAGCCTATAAACAAAAATGAAAATAAAATAATAAACATAACAACAGTTTATATAAATGAGTAAAGTTACTAAACCAATACTTAGATTATTGGCTAATGGCTTATTGCATTTATGTGTTACTCCAACGAAGTATATAATTAAACAATATACATTAAAGTCACTAATAATCAGTCATCAAACGATTAAGTCAAATCAACTTGTGAAAACATTCGGTTACAAGTTTATCTTACTAAAACCCCAACTTCTTCGATTCTTTCTAAAATCCTAACTTGTTAAAAATCAAAGTCAAGAAGTTAATCTGTTAATAATAAGGTTAATCAACCATAAGCCAATAAGTTAATAAGTACTTACTACATAATAACATGTTAACAACCATATAGTAACTTAGCACTTAGTCAATTACTCACTTAGACCTATTAACTCAGTAATTCACTAACTTGTTAGTTGTTAATTGTTACTAAGTACAAAAATACTAATTAATTGATAATTGATAAAGTGATAACATATTAGTGATATTACAAGTTAACACAATAACAAGTATCAACAATAAGACATAAGTCAAATTGTAAATGTAATTATTTAGACATTAAGTCCTAAATCCTAATATCGGGTCATCGGCAATAATCGACTAACTGTTACTGTGTTACGTCTTACATGTTAGCATTAAATTAATCCCTAATCACCGCGTGTAACATGTTCACATATTCTAATTTATAAATTTAGAATAATAATTTCTTAAAAATTAATAATACTAATTTAATTTCGAAAGTTTATAATTTCTATTAATTTCTAATAATACTATTAATTTCTAAAGTTACTAAACTAATAATATTAGAATTAGAAATTTACAATACTCAAATCATAATAATATCAAAATACAATACTAGTTTATTAGTAGTTTAGGCCATTGATTTTTTTTTGAGGGAAAGGCCATTGATTTTAGAAAGATGAAAATCCAACCATTGATTAAGTTAACAATCCATGTGATTGTCCACTCTCAATTCTCATTGGTCAAAAAATAATGTCATGGATTATGAATTAAGACCATTGATTTGAGAAAGATCAAAATCCAACCATTGAATTAAGTTCCCTCTCTAACCCTGAACCCTCCCTCTTTCCTCCCATCCTCATTCCTTAGTCACAACCTCCCTCTTCATCACCCTCAATCCTCTTCCATCTCTCTCGTCTTCTCTCTCCCCTGACTCCTCTCACCCTCTTTCTACTCCACCACCACCACCGTCAGTCCTCTCACCCAAAAAAGCAAATCCTAATTCGAAAAGTAACCACCACCTCTCCCCCTGACTCCCTTTCTCTCGCTGCTCCCTCCTTGTCGGCTGCCTCAATCGGAATTCGGCCACCACCACGTACCACCTAGTCGACGCGAGACATTATCCTTGACGCTTCAAGGGCCTCTTCCTGGTGTTTCGTTAGCTAGTATTCAAGGGTGATGATCTTTTTCATTCAATTCCTTGACTTCCAACTCCCTTTGAGCTAATGTCTCGCTGCTTCCCATCCTCACTTTTCTCTTCTCGAAAATTTCTAGTTGGTTTTCATTTCGAACAAATTTTTATTTTGGTGCTTTTTTGAGTTTGTTATTTCATATTCCATCTCTCACCCACTCATTTGACTCATCCTCTTTCGCCTCTCTCATCCTCCCAGTTAGTCGTCCATTGCTGCAGCTCGCGCCGCCAGCCTCCCTTCTTGCTTCTATTTGTTATTGTTGTTTTTGTGGTTGTTGGAGGTGTTGTATTTCGTGTGTATTTTTTTGTTATTTTCTATGTATTTACGTTTTTTTTGTTGTAATTTAGTTGTTAATTTCTATATTTATATTCAGATTTTTTTTTATATTTCATTGTTAATTTCTTTGTAATTTTTTGATGTTATTTTCGTTGGTTTTTTATCATTATTTTTCTGTAATTTTGATATTGATTTGATATTAGTTAGTTAATTCAAGTGATATTTGTTGGTTAATTTAAGTAAAGTTTATGGTTAATTCAAGTAATTATTTTGGTTTAATTTGATAGTAATAAGTCTAATAGGTTTATATTCGCTTGTCAATACAAGAGTGAAAGAAAATCACTTGCCTCTATTTCATACTTTATGTCTATATCAATTATATATTATTTAGATTTTTATAAATGTATAAAATATCATGTTATTAAAAAATATAATTATAAACAATACCAACTTATAAATAGTTATAAGGGAATAATATAGTATATATTTAGTAAAAGATAAAAATAATATATTTAAATGATTTTGTAAATATAAAATAATAATTGGATTTTAGTAATTTTGGGGGGTTTAGTCGTCCAAATAGGTTGGTTTGAAAAATTGGATCAAACAAGACATGTTTGATTTATCTGGTTACCATGAATTATGGTTGAATTCGGGTTGGTCATAAACAAATCAGGTATTTACTGGGTCTAGTCGGGTTTTGGTTAATATCTGGTTGGGTTACGATCAGGTTCGTGTTTGAATGCAGGTCTGTGTGGTCAGGTCAGAATATGATCTTGCCGGGTGCCGATCAGGTTTGGGTAATCACAGGTCAGGTTTCGGTCAGGTTTGGGGACTGACCCTCACAGGTCGAACCAGGTTCAAGTCAGGTCAATACCAGGTTGACCCAATGAGTCGATCTATTTCGACACCACTAGTCGTCGTACACATATCAAAAATAATTCCTAGTAAAACCTTCTAACAATGTAGTAGGGTAAGTCGGATTGAATTCACAGCGAGATGGTAGTTTTGATCTAGCTTTTAAGGTTTGAAAAAAGTAAACAAGATAAAAAAAAATATGGGAAATAATTCTGAATTAAAAAAAAATCGAAAATCAAACTAAAAAGATCTAGAGTAATGGTTCACGATATTCATATTTATAATCTATTATAAAATCATCAATAGTTCGATTAATCAGATATATGGAGGGGAGGTTAATCCTACGGTCGAGTTTTAAAGCTCTCAAATCTACATATGCAGTACGGTCGCTAACATAATCAGATTTGCTAATTGCAGGTAAGCCTTTAAAGAGTACTATCTCTCAATCTATGACTCGTTATTAGCAATATTTAATCACACAATTGATTTGGTTGCAAGCATAAACCTAATCATTAAGAAATATCAATGACTAATCAAATCATCAATAACATCAATCAAGATTCATAGCATATAAAAATAAATTCCCAACCCTGAAAATAAAAATTATGCAATCATAAAATTTAAATCTACAAAGGAAAAAATAATTAAAGATATCGAAAAAACTAATTGAACTCATGAATTTATTAAGAAAAAGAGAAACTAGGGTTTGCAACTAGAAAGCTAGAGAGAGAAAGGAAGAGAATACTAAAAATAAAACTAATAAGAGAGAGAGAGAGAGAGGAGAGGGGGGGAGTTACAAGAGAAGGAAAGTTGAAATATTCATTAAATAGGCGGATGTTAGTGATCCACGAGTATATATGGTACGTAGCAGATTCTAGCAGAAACAGTCCGAACTTTCGAAAGGCATAACTCCTCGACTAGAAGTTTCCTTGAGGCGTGCCACCTATAGTTGGAAAGCTCTTTAAGGCTAGTTTTCAAATTAACTAAAATGATTAAATTATCATAAACATATCAAAAGTTATGGTCAGAAGAGTAGACGTGACTCCTTTTCCACATTTCTTCTAATGATTTTCTGCTTTGTTTTCACTCAAAATCGTACTATGAAATATCCATGGCGATCCTTATGCAGTGCACCTTCCTTATAAATGATGCTAATGCTCAAGATTTGCTAGTTATACTCTAACTATGTATTCATTATCTGAACTTCATCAAAAATAAGAAAAACATATAAAATAGGAGTTTAATAGCACAACTTAAGATATAATGCAATATTGAACCTAAAATGCAACCTAAATGCTCTAAAATGCAACCTAAATGCAACCTAAATTCAACCTAAATGCATCTGAAAACTATATATAAAAATATGACACATTACTTCCCTCTTGAACCTCTCTTGCACATGCTAAAATTTATTTAATGGAAAATTCAATCCAGATTGAGCCGCGCCTGCATCTCCTTGAGATCCAACATAATCTCAATGGACAATGATGACAAGCTTAAAGAAACTTTATAGGAAATTATCTACCCAATCACGGGTCTCACATCACCTAATTACTCGCACAGCTGCAAATCTTCTCTCTCCTGCAACAAATCCAAGATTGGATTTTCGAACCCAAGGAAGAAACTCTTCCCCTTTACTCTAATAGATCTGGTTGGATCTTCGTGAAACCCCGAAGGCGCCCAAAGCCTCGGTTTTTCTAGCGTCCACAACAATGCAAGGCTTCACCTTCTTTCCATCCCACCCCTACAAATGCCTCCACCTCTGACCTCCTCTCTCTATTGCACTGAAACCATGCCTCCACCTATTGCTAGACCATCCTACCACACCACTGTTCCTATGCCTACCTCCAATGCTTTTACCTCTTTATCTGCATTTCTAATTAACTAAAGTGATGGTATTTAACTTCAACCTCCTGCTGTTGCTGTTGCTGTAGCCGAGTTTGAGATAAATGATAGTTTATTTCAGGGAATTATTTCCCTGCCCAAGAATATGAAAATGATAGTTTCTGGAACTATATTTCAACCTTTTTGCAAAGCATTTCGATTCCATGGCTTTTAATTGGAGACCTCAACGAAATGTTATATAACCAATTACAGTGTCTTACCTAAATTTGCTCACAACTCTAAATGCCACTGATGTTCCTAGATTACAACACTCGTTCTCTTAGCATGCTTCCCTTTCATAATCACAACATTTTTGAATGACTAGATCGAGCTATTGCGCAACATGCTTTCCTACAGATTTTCCCCAAAGTAGCACAATCTACGGAAACTTCATAGTTTATGATCACGCCTCATTGATTTTCTCCTCTAATCTGTCAAGCTCCCCCTGAAATAGTCTCTTCTCTTTCCGAAATTTCTAGACACTTGAAAAATAATCTCATTACTTAGTCAAGAAAATTTAGAACACCTCCGTCAAAGGGTCTCGCTTGTTCAGAACACAACAAAAGCTTATTAGAATTAAAACCGCACTTAAAAATTAAAAATTGGGCTTCAACTTGCTATAACCACAATCGAAACAATTAAGCTTATAACAAATGAAAATAAAATCGCCGAACTCCAGATAGTTCTTCTCTCTCAATCGTATAACCCCTGTCTTATTAGCAGTGGCGGATCCAGCGTGGGTTCAGTGGGTTCAACTGAACCCACGCGGATCCGGGTAAAAAACAGAGAAAACTGGTAAGAAAAAGGAGAAATAAATATCATATAAAGCGTTTTATTTCATTGAAACGCATTGTAGCTCAGCGGTGGAGTGTATGTAATGGAGTAATGTTCCTCAGTTGGTCGCGGGTTCAAATTCAACGATAATGTGTTTTAAATTTCCTTAATCTTTCTTTGCCTTTTTTCTTCATTCTCCCTTTACTTTTTCAGCTATCTCTTTTATCTATCAATCTCTCCCTCCCACCAAGTAAAAATATAGTAAAAGGTAGTTGTTAAATAAAATTCTTGATAGCGTTTATTGTCACTCAAACTAAAATAAAAGAACTTATTAGTGTTGATTCAATGCTAGTTAATCATTTTAGATGTCATGCTTGTGCTAGCTAGTTGTTAAAGTTTCATATTTTAGTTTTAACTTTTGACACTTAATTGATAAGTTGATTTAATGAAAAATGTCTTAATAATTGATACTCATAGTTTGTATAACTATGTAGTTTGTTAAGAAATTGATAGTCTTTTATTACTACAAGTAGTTAATTAGATATTTCTTTTTTGTAATGATGTAATCAAGAATGAAAGCTCCGCGAAGTCTAATTGTAGAAAGTTCCTTAATCTTTCTTTGCCTTTTTTCTTCATTTTCCTTTTTTCTTCATTCTCCCTTTACTTTTTCAGCTATCTCTTTTATCTATCAATCTCTCCCTCCCACCAAGTAAAAATATAGTAAAAGGTAGTGAATCTTGTTTTTTTTCCCAATTCTCTAAATAAAATTAGTTACTAAAAATTCACTAAGTTGATTACTTAATTCACTTATCAGATATTTACATGATATGCAATGAGAAGAGTGTTTAAATGAACAATGTTAATATATTCTGAAACTTTAATATGTGCATTTATAAACTAAATGTGCAAATATTAATTTTTGAAATGGAAGAATCATATACATCACTTTCTAAATAAAATTCTTGATAGCGTTTATTGTCACTCAAACTAAAATAAAAGAACTTATTAGTGTTGATTCATTGCTAGTTAATCATTTTAGATGTCATGCTTGTGCTAGCTAGTTGTTAAAGTTTCATATTTTAGTTTTAACTTTTGACACTTAATTGATAAGTTGATTTAATGAAAAATGTCTTAATAATTGATACTCATAGTTTGTATAACTATGTAGTTTGTTAAGAAATTGATAGTCTTTTATTACTACAAGTAGTTAATTAGATATTTCTTTTTTGTAATGATGTAATCAAGAATGAAAGCTCCGCTAAGTCTAATTGTAGAAAGTTTAATTTCCCTTTTCTTTAAAAAATTGTAATTCAAAATGGTAAAATTTGAATTGGAATTTATATTCAAACAACTCCGAACCCACGTGGTCCAATTCCTGGATCCGCCACTGCTTATTAGTCATATAGACAGACTAATCGAACAACGCAAAAAACTGTTTCTCTACAATCAAAACGTCAAAACCACTGAATATAGGAAAAAATGGTTAACTCAAGGTGACCGCAACTATCGTTACTTCCACACGAAGTGTAAACAAAAAAGAGCCTACTCCACAATCCATCGCCTCAAAGACAACAATGATAAATGGGTTGATAACCAAGAAGGAATTGCCGAGGTGTTAATTGATTCTTTTAGAGATCGTTTCACTTTAGCAGCTAATAGCTCTACAAATACTGATTAATATTTCTTACAGCCTAGAGCAACTCAAGAAGATGGAATTACTCTTCTATCCCCAGTCACCCGAGAAGAAATCAAGAATGCTTTTTTTTATATGAGCCCTGACAAGTCCCCTGGGTCCGACAACTTTAGACTTAGGTTTTTTTAGGCTTATTGGCTAATCTTAAAAAATGATATCTGCATAGCTATTCAATGTTTTTTCTCCCATGGGAAACTCCCGCATTCGCTTAATCATACACTTATTACTCTGGGGAAAAAAGAAAACCCGAAAAATCTAAACCACTTCCGCCCTATAAGTCTTGTCAACACTTTATATAAAGCCATTTCTAAACTTATTGTCCATCGACTTAGTCCCGTTCTCCAAAGAACAATTAGTCCATTTCAAAATGCATTCACTCATGACAATATTCTGATTGTTTAAGAGATCCTAAATGTCCTCCAAAAATCCACCAATAAAACAGGATGGTGTGTCCTAAAATTAGATATGGAAAAAGCCTATGACCGTATTAAATGGGATTTTATGCGGGCCTCACTCGGCGCCTATGGATTTCCTCCTTTTTGGATAAGCTGGATAAAAGAATGAGTTACGATTGTCTCCTACTCCATTAAAATTAATGACCAAACTAACCTTGGTTCAAACCTTCGAGAGGATTACGACAGGGTGACCCTCTCTCGCCCAATCTTTTTATTATTTGCATGGAAGTTTTCATTCATAAACTCTCCATAGAAATGTAATAGCCTGAGTTTTTTAAGCAGGTTTAAATATTTTGTTAGCTATATTAAGTCTTCATCAAGCTTTGGTCCTTTAAGTAGTTAGAATTCTTTCGAACATCATACTAGGAAAAAAGTGGATAAGAACCATCATTCTTAGTGGTTAAGAAAGCAAGTGGATAAGCTCTAACATTCTTAGTGGTTAAGAAAGCAAGTGGATAAGCTCTAACATTCTTAGTGGTTAAGAAAGCTTGTGGATAAGCACTATCATTTTTAGTGGTTAAGAAAGCCTTGAGAACCAATAGATAAGCTAAAAAGCCTTGGAGAGCCTTATTCCTTAAGATTATGAAAATCGCATAGAGACCGTTTTATCGTGTAACAATGAACCTCCAGTTAAAGAGCCTTTTAGGGTTGAATCCGAGCTCAAAACCTAATCAAACTTGATATATGTTATGTTTGGGATGTCTTAAGGTTAAAATGGTCATTTGTTCCCAAAATATACGTGGCTTAATATGGTAAGTTCCTTACATAGTAAAATCTGGTCAGCTAAAATATCAGTTTGTACCTATCCTCAAAGAAAGCTTCTTAGTAGTGCTTGAGTGTCGACCTCTTAAAGATCTTTGCATGCATGAAAGACAACACATTAAGCTAACACCTCCAACAAGAATCACCCAGAAACTCCAAGAAACCGACCTCACCCTGAAGAGGTTTCCCTCCCCCATGGGTACCGCCTGCAACGTACTATAAAAGGGTGTCATGGTTTTTCGTCCTTTTCTCCTAAATCTTCTTCTTCAACACCTACTTCTCTTTACATACAACTCTTCTAGACATATTTCCCTAGTGTTTCAAGCTTTTGGTAGAGTTTTCAAGCCTTGGAAAGTTGTAGAAAACTCCATAGAAACATCAAGCAAACTGCTGTAAGTACAGCTTTGCATCTCTCTTGTACTTAGCTTAGTTATTTATGTTCTAAAAGTTATGTAAACTAATCCCTAGCACTTTACATATTCAGGGGAAGCTGTAGGAAGGATAAACCACTTGGAATAAGGAATTTGAGTTACATTAAGCACCCTAAGTGAAGGTACACACTTAGTTTGGATTGTAACCTAGAGTTTTTCCTACCTATGGTTAAATGATTGTTTCTTTCTATTTAAAAGGCATGATTATGAAATGAAATCTCTTATGATATGCATAATAGTATGTGTGCTTTGAGTATATGACATGAATTTGGCATGTTGTGGTTCACTTGAGATGTCTTACTGATCCTAAGCTGGGCTTAAACACTAAATTGCCATGTTTATGCTTCTAAATGGAATTTGTAAAGTATATGGAATTGTATGGTAATGAAACACTAAATGTATTGGTTTTAATGACGGAAGCGAGGCGTGAGCATACACCCGGGTTAGGGCGGGTATTCCCTAACTGTTACCCAACCAGGAGGGGGAAATCCTGGCTGAAGTAGGACATGTCCGGGTTAAGTCTTGCAAGCAGAACAGTAAAAGGTGGGGTGACGACCCTCAATAGTTTGCTACACTCGCCGTCATATCAAAAGATTGATCTTATGAAATCTCTAAGTAGTTGAAGTGATTGTGACTACTTGCTATTATGAATATGTGTTATCATGACTATGTGTTATCAATTAGTTTTCAAAATACACCTAAACTTGTATTTTCTATTATACAGTGTGTACTCAGCTTTGCTGATAGTGTTGTCATTTCTGTGGCCTGTCACTTGGTGGGTGACAGAGTCAAACTTTGTTGCAGGATTGTGTTGGAAGCTAGAATCAAGTTGAGAGCAAAGTTATGATTCGAATTGTGTATTATGGGATAAAGTCCGAGATTTAAGTTTGTATATAGAGGAGTTTATTTAGAATTACTTACAATATAGATTATTCTTTTGCCAGGGAATTTGAGATTGAATGACTATGCAATTGAAGTCTTATATAAAGAATTTTGTTTTGTGGGCCCATAACCCACAGGTCCAGGATCGTATATTTCAGGTTGTTTCCGCTACGAGTATTTTATAAGTGATTATTATTGTTTTGGTGTTAATTGAGATTTGTGATTACTAAGTGAGTTAAGCTAGCAGCTCGGGAATCGGGCTGTTACAAATGATATCAGAACAACCCTGCGACCGTGTGCTGAGTTAGCCACATAGCGGGGTAAAAGATCGTTGGGAATGTGTGTCTGTTACTTGGGTAATTAGAGTTCAAGTTTTGAGCTATAGAATAAGAATAAGAGTCTCGATTTGTGTAAAACTTTGGAAATAAGAGTATGGAATTCAAAGTTGTAATTTGAGGATATTTGAAATCTATTTGTTGGGAATATTGAGAATTTTTTCATAGAAATTTAGTAAGGACTATCGGAGGCTGTAGTGCTTGATATATGGATACTTATGGTTGATCTATGAGTTTATGTTTTGAAGTTTCGAGGACGAAACTTATTTTAAGGGTGGTAGAGTGTCATAGCCTGAATGTTTTAAGCAGGTTCAAATATTTTGTTAGCTATATTAAGTCTTCATCAAGCTTTGGTCCTTTAAGTAGTTAGAATTCTTTTGAACATCATACTAGGAAAAAAGTGGATAAGAACCATCATTCTTAGTGGTTAAGAAAGCAAGTGGATAAGCTCTAACATTCTTAGTGGTTAAGAAAGCAAGTGGATAAGCTCTAACATTCTTAGTGGTTAAGAAAGCTTGTGGATAAGCACTATCATTTTTAGTGGTTAAGAAAGCCTTGAGAACCAATAGATAAGCTAAAAAGCCTTGGAGAGCCTTATTCCTTAAGATTATGAAAATCGCATAGAGACCGTTTTATCGTGTAACAATGAACCTCCAGTTAAAGAGTCTTTTAGGGTTGAATCCGAGCTCAAAACCTAATCAAACTTGATATATGTTATGTTTGGGATGTCTTAAGGTTAAAATGGTCATTTGTTCCCAAAATATACGTGGCTTAATATGGTAAGTTCCTTACATAGTAAAATCTGGTCAGCTAAAATATCAGTTCGTACCTATCCTCAAAGAAAGCTTCTTAGTAGTTGCTTGAGTGTCGACCTCTTAAAGATCTTTGCATGCATGAAAGACAACACATTAAGCTAACACCTCCAACAAGAATCACCCAGAAACTCCAAGAAACCGACCTCACCCAGAAGAGGTTTCTCTCCCCCATGGGTACCGCCAGAACAGACTATAAAAGGATGTCATGGTTTTTCGTCCTTTTCTCCTAATCTTCTTCTTCAACACCTACTTCTCTTTACATACAACTCTTCTAGACATATTTCCCTAGTGTTTCAAGCTTTTGTTAGAGTTTTCAAGCCTTGGAAAGTTGTAGAAAACTCCATAGAAACATCAAGCAAACTGCTGTAAGTACAACTTTGCATCTCTCTTGTACTTAGCTTAGTTATTTATGTTCTAAAAGTTATGTAAACTAATCCTTAGCACTTTACATATTCAGGGGAAGCTGTAGGAAGGATAAAACACTTGGAATAAGGAATTTGAGTTACATTAAGCACCCTAAGTGAAGGTACACACTTAGTTTGGATTGTAACCTAGAGTTTTTCCTGCCTATGGTTAAATGATTGTTTCTTTCTATTTGAAAGGCATGATTATGAAATGAAATCTCTTATGATATGCATAATAGTATGTGTGCTTTGAGTATATGACATGAATTTGGCATGTTGTGGTTCACTTGAGATGTTTTACTTATCCTAAACTGGGCTTAAACACTAAATTGCCATGTTTATGCTTCTAAATGGAATTTGTAAAGTATATGGAATTGTATGGTAATGAAACACTAAATGTATTGGTTTTAATGACGGAAGCGAGGCGTGAGCATACACCCGGGTTAGGGCGGGTATTCCTTAACTGTTACCCAACCAGGAGGGGGAAATCCTGGCGGAAGTAGGACATGTCCGGGTTTACTCTTGCAAGCAGAACAATAAAAGGTGGGGTGACGACCCTCAATAGTTTGCTACACTCGCCGTCATATCAAAAGATTGATCTTATGAAATCTCTAAGTAGTTGAAGTGATTGTGACTACTTGCTATTATGAATATGTGTTATCATGACTATGTGTTATCAATTAGTTTTCAAAATACACCTAAACTTGTATTTTCTATTATACAGTGTGTACTCAGCTTTGCTGATAGTGTTGTCATTTCTGTGGCCTGTCACTTGGTGGGTGGCAGAGTCAAACTTTTTTGCAGGATTGTGTTGGAAGCTAGAATCAAGTTGAGAGCAAAGTTATGATTCGAATTGTGTATTATGGGATAAAGTCCGAGATTTAAGTTTGTATATAGAGGAGTTTATTTAGAATTACTTACAATATAGATTATTCTTTTGCCAGGGAATTTGAGATTGAATGACTATGCAATTGAAGTCTTATATAAAGGATTTTGTTTTGTGGGCCCATAACCCACAGGTCCAGGATCGTATATTTCAGGTTGTTTCCGCTACGAGTATTTTATAAGTGATTATTATTGTTTTGGTGTTAATTGAGATTTGTGATTACTAAGTGAGTTAAGCTAGCAGCTCGGGAATCGGGCTGTTACAAGAAATCATCCTTCCTAAGCAGGGATTGGTTTCAGAATCCACCCTCGAACTCCAAATATACCCTGTTTAATGTTTCCTGATGATAGTCTACTCTTTTGTAAAGCAACCTCCTCGTCCTGCAATAAACTCAATCCATTATTGATGAATTCTGCAGGATATTGGGCCAACTTGTCAACATTCATAAGTCCTCTATAATTTTCTCCAAAAAAGTTACTAATTAGAAAAGGACTCATATGGCTAGCACCTTCAATATGCTGCCTAATTCTAGCTTTGGGCGTTATTTGGGCCAATTTACCTCATACCACCCCACAAAATGATTTCTAGGTAATTATGCACAAAACTGAACAACGTCTAAATCATTGGGAGGCCAACTTCCTCTTTAAAGTAGAACGCCACACCCTTATTCAAAGCAATCTGGAAGCTCTTTCGGCCTATGTGTGCTCCTTATATCTCCTCCCTATCAACATTTCACAATCTATTGACACTATGTACACATACTTATTCTGGCGACAACACAAAGGTAAGAGTTCCATATCTCTTGTTGCTTGGGATAAAATTTGCAAACCTAAGGTGTTAGGTGGGTTAGGTATTAGAAAAACGCTACCTTTAAACCAAGCGTTTATTGCCAAATTAGGTTGGGAAATACTTACGGATACTAAACAATCTCTGGGTTGACTTAGTCGAAGCATACCTTAGAAACATTTCTTTTTTGTAATACACTCCAAACCATCTGCCTCTCATATATGGAGGAAAATTATGGCGCAAAGTGAAATAATCAGAATAGGTATTCCTTGGAAATAGGCAATCGGAAAAAAAAAATCTATGTCTGGCTCAATAACTGGCTAGACCACTCTAACCTGCTCGACATTATGAACATTTTGCCACAACAAGTAAACCTCATTCTAAAACTAGACTCCTTCATTCTACCAAATAATACTTGGGACTTTCCCAAGCTTAATAGTATCCTCCCGAGTCGCCTTCAACTCAATGTCCAAGGCATTCTCTTGCCTAACTCCACTAATAATGATTCCCCCCGTTTGGGGGCCTTACCTCCACGGGGAATTTTACAATCAAATCGGCCACTTGGCTGGCCTTTTTATTGGATTTAGAAGCTCGATCTTAGCTTCCACCAAAATTAAAATTCATTACTTGACAATAGAGATGGACACCGGTGCGGGCCGAACGGACCTGGCCCTCGAGTCCTAGTGGGGTGGGCCGAAATTTCATGGCCGGGACCGCATCATGAAATTCAAGGTTTGGACGAGCCGGTCCACGGCCGAAAAATCTTGGCCCACACCGGTATGTTACTGGTTTTCACGGTTCCGGAAGCGGTTGTGGTGGTTCGTGGGCCTAGCCATGGGCCGGGAGCCGACGGCCCTAGCATGAGATTTTTTTTTTTTTCAAAATTATTTGATCATAGGAATTATTCGATATTGTTACATATTACATTTAAAATTAATTAGAATATATATAATTATAATGAATAATTTCATTATTTTTGAATTTGATTGAATTATAATATATGCAATTTCATTAATATATATATATATATATATATATATATATATATATATATATATATATATACAATTTGAGTAAAATATACATAATTTGGTTGAACAATTACTTGAGCTGAGTTGGTCCGGTTCATGGACCGGGCTGGACCGATTTCGTGGACAGGGCTGTGTTGTTTCAGTAGCGGGCTTCGTGGGTTGGGCTCAATATATCCTCGTTTCCCCCTCCGCCACACAATTAAATGAGAAATATTAAACAATAAAAATGTGTATTATAAGACTCGAACCCATGACCTCTCATTTGAGATATAAATGCACTAACCAACTACTCTATTATCTCATATTGATCTTTATGGGAAAAATAATATATTTAAAGACAAGATAATTTTCTGTTTTAAAGACAATTAAATACAAATGTATATATTAATACTCATTAAGCTATTGTTAATAATAGCGTGTCCTACCTTTCATCAATCTTATATTAAAATAAACGCTCTTTAATTTTTTATAACCACTGTAATTAACACTACTACACCATTTCATTGTATCGACTGTATTCTTACACATTAACCTACATCTAAAAAAAAATTGTATTATATTTTTTATAAGTAATTACTTCCTCCGTTCTGTTTTAAATGAAACATTGGGTGAAATGACACTATTCATAGATCAATTTTGACTCCAATTTATCGCCATTATATAAAGAAAAACATAGTCAAGTGGGATCTTGTTAGATTCGTCTCGATGCATACTATCAAATTATAACTTTTTTATATTTTTTACGTATGCACAACTAAAGATATTAATGATTAAAAGCGCGTTGGGTTGCGTGAAAAAGAAACGCTTTCATTTAAAACAGAACGGAGGAAGATATATTTATATATATATAATCTCTTGAAAACGGCGTTATATTGATGAATAATTCATATTATAATTTACTATGTAGAAAATTTAATAGGAACTGGAAGATCACTTCCTAAGAACAATCCAATGCCTATAACTCTTTTTTTTTTTTTTTTCCACTTTTCTCAAGTGTTTGATTCCATACTTCAAATTCACATTGATAAATTATTAGGGGCATCGCCCGAGCCAACAACTAGTTATATTATTAAAATACAATATTTTCTCATTTCATATTGCTAAATGAACTTCCTTTAACTTTGTAGGTTTATTACAATCTCACTTTTTCCATGTGACACGTCACATTTTTTTTTTATCATTCAAGTACACATCACATGATAAAATCCCAAATAAGCGTTATCAATAACTTCATATGTGCTTAGCTTGTTAAGTAATCCTATATATGTGTATTGACAAAAACCCAATCAATCTGACACAACATGCCAACCTAAACCAAACTAGACACAGGTTTGGATTAAGCTTCTTAAGTAACTGGGTTAACCCAAGAAGACCCCTCTATTAACCGGGTTAGTTTAGGGTTAAATTTTTGAACCCAAACCCAACACAATAACCCATTTAATTGCAAGTATATTATTGATATTATTCGTGTGGCTTGTAATACTTTAATTTTTTTGTCTTATTATATATTCAAGATATGTTCTTTGATTGTTACTCTGCTTTTTTTTATTTGCTACATTGCTGTTTTCACTAGTTTTTAGGAGATGTCCCTTTCCATCTTTTTTGGTGTACTTTTTGACCCCTTTAGCATTAAATGAGGTTGGAAAAAGGTGAAAAGAAGATTTTTTGAGTGGAAAAAGAGAGAAACAAATATAATAGTATTAATTTTTGGTGGAAAAAGTGAGAAACAAATATAATAGTATTACTTTTTGGTGGGCCAAGTCTCTTAATAAGGAAAGTTGAAACAATGTAGCAAATAAAAAAAAGCAACCATTTAAGGAAAATGTAGCAAATAAAAAAAAGCGGAGGTAGTACGTTGTATTTTTGATATATTACGACATAGTATTTGTTGAAACCCATTGAAAAGCCCACTTGTGAGTGTCCCACATTGGAGAAAGAGGAGAGATGGTTCCATTTTATAAGGTAGAGGGGTTACTCCTACTGTCACCAATTGGTTTTAGTATGGAACCTCCTTTGGGCTTATAAAGTGGACCAAATCTCTCCTCCTCCTTGTTCGGGTCACCCAGGCCCGTTTCGTATTGTTTCTAAATTTTACATGGTATCAGAGCGGGATATCGATCCTTGCTCAATAATTCCGTAACTTTCAGTTCTAAATTTCACAAACATCAGATTATTTCTCCTTTCATCAAATTATCCTCAAAATTTTCATTTTCTTGCATTTCTCACAAATTGGTCTGACTCTTCTCAAATTCGTACCAATTTCTTCTTCTTTCTTCATTTTTCGGACGAAATTTCAATCGAATTTCACAATTAAATTTCTGGGTTCGAGTTGCTATTCGTTCATCCTGTTCTTGTGTTAAGATTTCCGTGCACAATTTTCTTCTTCTTTGATAATGGCTGAATTTTCTCAAACACATACACAATTTTTGCGTGCGATTAAACTCAATTTCCCTGGTCATCTTCTTCGATTGTTGGAGTTTGTTTCAAGAAAGATTTTCTGCAATTTTTCTGGGTTTGCTTGGTGCTGCACGCAAGTTGTTCGATAAAATGCGTGAGAGAAGTATTGTTGCTTGGAATGCCAGATTTCTGGGTATTTGACATTCGTGAATTCTGTTTACTTACTGGGTTGCTCGTCGTTGAGGTTGATTAATCAAATTCTTGGGTTCTTGGTTCATCTGTTCTTGGAAATTCAAGCAATTCCGCGTTAGCAATTTTCTGGGCTCGTGATTGTTCTCTTTTTGAGTTCGGATTTCTCTGATTCTCTAAGTTTGTCTTGCTGGGTATGAATCTTGCCAATCTTGATTGAAAGTCTTTATTTGATTTGGAGTTTGGAGAGGCATTCTTGAATGTGGAATTTGTGCTGTAGTGCTGTTTTTTGTTGTTAATTGCCATTTGCTGTTGTTAGAAACGTTGAAATTGGTTATGTGCTGCGATTGATGAATAATGGTGTTTGCCTACTGGGTGCTCTGAGGAAGTTTTGTGTATAATTTTCGATTCATTCTCTGTTTGATTTGAAGTTTCTTGGAGTTTGAGTTGTTGTATGGATGTTGGATGTTGTTGAAAGTTTGATAAATTGTTCTGTCATTCTTGAAGATCCTATTGTTTGAGAAACATTTGGTGAAGTGTTGTAGTTTCAATGGGTTTGAGAAACATGGTATTAGAGCCCGGGTTGCGGGTCTCGTCTAAACTGGGTATTTGATCGCTACTGGATAAGGATTTACCTCGATAGGATGTCCAGCCCCTAAGAGGATTATTGCTCTGACCTTTCCAGTTAGCTCTGAATTTCTAAGGACACTCACAAGTGAGGGTGTGTGTTGAAACCCATTGAAAAGCCCACTTGTGAGTGTCCCACATTGGAGAAAGAGGAGAGATGGTTCCACTTTATAATGTAGAGGGGATACTCCTACTGTCACCAATTGGTTTTAGTATGGAACCTCCTTTGGGCTTATAAAGTGGACCAAATCTCTCCTCCTCCTTGTTCGGGTCACCCAGACCCGTTTCGTATTGTTTCTAAATTTAACAGTATTCATACATAAAAATTAAGAGGTTACTGGGTTCATTTGTTTGGTTTATCTAAACCCTAAACCCTTAACCCTAAATCCGTTATATGTTGATACATAGTCAACGCGACCATGTATATGCATTACCAGTATCTCCGTTTATCTTAATTAGTAACCATGTTACACTAATCAACTATACAATATCAGATAAAAAATTGTATAAATATTTTTTTCTGGTATGATTTCTTTCTTTCTATTTTCCTCCTTAAACCTTGTGCGATCAACTGAATTTCCTACATAAATATGAGAGTAAATAAATTTTTTTTTTACGGGAGAGTAAATAAAATTTCTTTGAAAGAAGTAAGGAAAAATCAATATTTTCACTACGTGCAAATATGATTCCATGTATCATAAGCATATCATAATTTTTTTTTTTTGATGACAATAAGATCCATGGATAATTAAAAATCTGAAAATTTACAATCAGTAGATGATAAGGTGTTCCGGATTGCTGGACACACAAACATATTTTCTTTTTTGACGTCGCATACATACATATAAATATAAAACAAGAATATATTTGTTATTTGGAAATATATATTTCTAGCCTTATATAGGAGCAAAGTTTAGGCAAGTGACCTTGATTAAAGGGATTCGTCATATAAAGACTAGGATTCAAACTTCTATCCTGCTTATTACAGTCAAGTGTCAACTGGCAAAATAGCTAGAGATCTTACAGAATAAACTCCTTGCCTAAGTCTTTCCAAAACAATTCCAACACTCTTTATAAATTGTGTATCAATCTCTCTGTGAATGACGTTAAATATATAAGCTCTTTTATTTTGCCCCCTATTTTCTCTACATCAAAACAACAAATAGTCATGACTTCTTGATTTCGTTGAAACAAACAAGTTTGTTGTCAGTCCTACGTTGTCCTTCAGTTCATTGATACAACTTCAGCAAGTTCAAGTAAGCTTTAGTCTTTATTGTTATGACATAAAAAAAATTAAATTCTTATGACTTAGATTTTAAAAAAATAATCTGTTTTTATGTCTATGCACTTGGAAACTGTTTTCACCAAGTCGAATTTGATGATATCATTGTGTGTTCTTATTATACTACCTCCGTTTTTTTTCTGATGCAAGAGTTGATTAGAGGATGTATAAATCTGTGGATTCAATTGTGATTTGTTGAAAAAGGTTTCATATGAAGTAGTAATTACTTATTGCGTCTCAGGTCTTAAGATTGCAATATAGCAGGAGTGTTAATGGACTTATGTACGTTGTGGTGTACTGCATTGTCTGCATAGAGTATTGCAAGTCATATTTTCCGCAAGGAGAAACATAGTGTAATGGATACAGAAAATCTACAAGGTAATAGATTTATTAATGGAGGACGAGTCGAAAAATAATAATTTGTAGGAGTAATATTTACTTTTTCAATAAATTAGAAGTTTTATTTGATAATTACTACTCTATTCTTCACGGTTAATTCTCACAATCTCCAAGAACTTTCTCTTATTGATTAGTATAGGTTCTCAAAATTTTGAATTTTCTACTATATACCCCTTTGTTTGTTGAAAATCTACATTGTACCCTCGTTTTTTTCTAGATCTCCACAAATACCCCTTTGTTTGTATAAAATCTACATTATACCATCACCTTTTCCCAAGCTTCCACATACTTGTATAACATTAATGTCTAAGTTTATAAATTTTGTTGTTTGATATTTTATGTGCTCTGGACTCATTTATTTAGGTTTAAAACTGATTTTATTTGCTAAGTTTAATGCTATAAAATTTTCTTTTCACTTTAGAACAAGAAGTTTAAAGTAATTAGATTAGATCTATATTGAATTTCTACAAACATTGGGGTTTAAGATAGAAAAATCCATAAAACTATTATGATAATACATGGCGGCCAATTATTATTTATATCATTGTTCTTTTTGCACAGATAGTTAATAATGATGGAAGAAGAGATGGTTTTAAGTACTATGACCAAGTCAGATACCTCAGATTCATATAGCTCCAACTCTACACCACAGAGGCCCAACACTGCTAATAGGCCCAAAAAGCAAAATGGAAGTTCTTCAAGATTCAAAGGGGTTGTTTACCAACAAAATGGTCATTGGGGTGCCCAAATATATGCCAACCACCACAGAATTTGGCTAGGCACCTTCAAAACTGAGGCAGCTGCGGCGGCTGCTTACGACAGTGCCGCCATCAAGTTGCGACACGGAAACTCCGGTGAAGCCCATAGGAACTTTCCATGGACTGGTCTTACAATGTATGAGCCTAATTTCCAAGCCCACTATGCCACTGACCAAGTGTTAAATATGATCAAAGATGGGTCGTACCAAACTAAGTTTGGTGAATATTTGTCTTCCATATGCCAAGTTAGAAATGCCCAAACAAGTAATCATAACAATAACCAAAACAAGCAAGAAGGGTACTTTTGTCAAGAACTCTTTAGGAAGGAATTGACACCAAGTGATGTAGGAAAGCTCAATAGGCTTGTCATTCCAAAGAGGTATGCTTTAAAGTATTTTCCCATTAATGATCGTGTTAGTCGAAATTTTTGTTTAAGCGAATGCCAAGAAGGTGAAGATCAAGGAGGTGATATGGAACTAATTTTCTATGACAAGAAAATGAGGAGTTGGAAATTTAGGTATTGTTATTGGAAGAGTAGCCAAAGTTTTGTTTTTACAAGAGGATGGAACAAGTTTGTAAGGGTCAAGGAATTGGAGGCTAAGGATATTATCACTTTCTACATGTGCGAGTTGAAACAAAATAAT
Source organism: Beta corolliflora (assembly GCA_947648045.1). Classification (NCBI taxonomy): domain Eukaryota; kingdom Viridiplantae; phylum Streptophyta; class Magnoliopsida; order Caryophyllales; family Amaranthaceae; genus Beta; species Beta corolliflora. The sequence goes on along the minus strand of CANSZD010001828.1, from coordinate 888,750 downwards.
GTTGAAGATGTTAAGAAGTTTTGGATGATTGATGTTGTAAAATGTTCAACTAATAGTAGTCATAAATTGGACAAGGGAGTTGTACATGGAACTGAGATACAAGAAGAGAAGGTATATATGGTGGAAGGGGAAGCAACAAAGACCAAGAAAGATGCTGGATTTAGGTTATTTGGAGTTCAAATAGTACCTATACATTGTGACCAAAAAAGTTAGTTTTCTAATAAATATTTGCATCAATTTTTTTTAGACTTTTGGTGTATTTTACTATAAAGTTTGGGATTTAATAATATTACTAATTATGCTTTTCTTTTATTAAATTTCCATCAATTGACTTGGAGTCACTTGATTCCTACTCTGTAGGCTAGGCTGTTCATCTTACCTACTCAAAAAATATACTTATTTACAAGTTGTATATACCCCCGTTATATTTTGTATGTCCCAAATTAATTGATACACTTTCGAAAAGGGTAATATCCTACCAATTTTACATTATTAATATGGGACGGACAATGTACAAAATTTCACTGTAGATCATGTTGATACCCTGATTTTTATATACAATATACTTCATCCGTTTCTAAACAAGTAAATAGTTTGACTTTCACGATTGCCAACGCACAACTTTGATCATTAATATATCTAATTATGTATTTGTAAAAATTATAAAAAGTTTATATTGTGAAAACATTCATTGAAACAAATCCAATATTTTATACGATTTTTTTTTATATAATAGTGACAAAATATGGTCAAAGTGAAGTGCGTGAATAGTGCAAAAGTCAAAGTATTGCACTTAATAAAAAACAGAGGAAGTATGTAATTCTACATAACCTAATACTTCCTTTGACTTTTTAAGTTGCACATTGCTTTTTCACATACTCCAAGATGATTCTTTGGACATTAATATCTTTAATTGCATATAAGTTAAATTATAAAAAATTGATATTTGAAATCCTCTCATTGAGACGAATTTAACAAGGTCACACTTGACTATGTTTTTAATTCCTTATATAATGGTGAGAGAAAACATGTCCTAATAGTGCCCAAATGTCAAATGGTGCAACTAAAAAAGAAACACAAGAAGTATACAATATCTATAGTCAACATGGGTGAAAGTTCGGTGTACGATTTGGCCTTGAGCCTAGTCTAAACAAATCCGAAAAAATTGGATTTCAATTTTTCAGCCCAAATCCAAAGCAATGATAGATTGAGTCCAAACCAAACCAATCCAAATTTTGGGACACTAGATTGGATGTAATTCCAAATATACAAAATTTATAAACTTTATTCTTTACATGAAGTAAATTAGGCGCGAGTATCAAATAAAGCGATTCGATAAATTAAGAGATAAGATTAGAGAGAGAAAATGAAAGTAATATTTCGGTTAGGATCAGGAGAAGTGGGGAACTGGTGAGAATTGAGGATGTGAAAGAAAAGATGAAGGTATAACTGCCGAGTAAGTGCGTCGTAGAATTAGAGAATTTGACCTTTTTTTTAAAAGAAAAAACCAGTTAGACCTCTTAAGGTACGCCTAGCCTAATCCCAAATATACAGGGCCTATTTAACTATTTGTTATTTTAGATTTTTGGATTCAATCACCATAAATGCAAACCAACTCCAAAATCCAAATTTTCAAAAAAAAATCAATTCAAATCATATTCGAACATAATTTGAGTCAAAGCTGAATTATTAATTTGATTTAGATCATATTGGATTTTATCCAAATAGCTTTCACCTTAATAGTCACATATACAACCACTAATTATTAAGTGAATAAAAAAAGCTTCCATATCAGTTGTGACCTATGATGCACGGAAACCGAAACGAGAAACGGATACGGACACGACATAGAAACGAAAAACATCTTTTTTTAATTTTGCGAAAAAGGGAAATGACTAGGAGACGTGGAATCAAAAATTTACAAAAAAATTACGGTTTTTTCACCTGATACCCTCGAGTTTTCAAAAAATTCACCTGGTGCCCTCCATGTTTTCAAAATTCACCAGGTACCCCTCAGTTTCAAACTAATACATCGACATGCCCCTAATGACTAACGGCGGTTAACGCCGTTAGCCTTAAACCTCATTAAACTCTAATTAGCACTAATTAACCTAACTAACCTAACTAAACCCTAACATCTAACTTCTAATCCTACCTTAACCCTAACCCCTAATTTCAAACCCTAACCCTAACCCCACTACCACCCAACCAACACCCCTCCCCTCCACCCACCCCACCCTACCCCCGCACCCGCAACCCCCATCGCAACCACCACTCCCACCGCAGCCCCCCACCCTCCCCCACCCCCGCAACCTCGTCGCCCCCCCCCCACCCATTCGATTTCTCCCCCCCACTCCCACGCCCCCACACCACCACCACTCGCGCACCACCGCCCTTCGAACACCGTGAACCCACACCAACGACCCCACCGCAGCCCCCCCAACACTCCTCTTTCCTTCGCTCTCCGGGCTCGATTCCCCTCCCCGTTTGCCGCTCTCCGCTTTGTTGCCGCGGTAGCCCAGCCCGCTCGCGCCGTGACGCCGCGTCCTACTTTGTCAAGACTCGTCGGTCTTGCCGAGTCGCCGCTCTCGAGCTCCCCTTCCCTCGCTATGCGTTTCTTCCCTAAAAATCGAATGGGTGGGGGAGGGGGGGGGGACCCGCTGGGCGACGCGGGGGTGGGGGAGGGGGCGCGCGCGGGGTTGGGGAGGGGAGACGTCGCGGGGGTAGGGGAGGGGAGACGTCGCGGGGGTAGGGGGAGGGGGAGGTCGCAGGCAGGGGTGGTGGGAGGGGGGGGGAGGGGTGGTGGGAAAGGTTAGGGTTTAGGGTTAGGGTTTAGGGTTATGGATTAGAGTTAGGATTAGGGGTTAGAGTTAGGATTAGGGGTTAGGGTTAGGGTTAAGGTTAGGATTATGGATTAATGACTAACGACGTTAACCGCCGTTAGTCATTAAGGGTATTTGAGTGTATTACAACAAAACTCTGGAGTACCGTGAATTTTGAAACACATGCAGACTGCGGTGAATTTTTCAAAACTCTGGACGTGAAAAAAACCGAAAAAATTACTTCTATGAAATTAAACAAATCAGCTTCATAAATAATAAATTAACTTTACAAATTTGCCCTCGGCAAACAAATGGTGATGGAGGGGTACTTCGATTTTATTTACCATGAAAAAATGTAGGCTCTTTCAGAAAGTCCTCCTCACTTTTCAGTTGCCACTAATAACTAGACAAAACTGACACTCTTTCCTCTTCAGTCTTCACTGTACTCTCTGTATCCTCTACTGGATTCAACATTCAAGATTAGCGAGATCAATCACTTCAATTGTCAATGAATTCTTCAATTGGATCTCAAAAACTCAATTCAGAATCAAATACTATTATAACCCTCAATGTTGGTGGTGAGCTCTTTCAAACCACTCCACAAACCCTAACCCTAGCTGGCCCCAATTCTTTCCTTTCCACAATTTCTTCTTCAGATTCAAATTCAGATGTACCCTTCATCGATCGAGATCCCCAATTATTCGCCCTCATTCTCTCTCTTCTCAGAACCGGAAATCTCCCCTCAAAATCGAAAAATTTCGATCTTCAAGACCTAATTTCCGAATCCCAATTCTACGGAGTTGAGCCCATTTTACGCAATTCTCTCTCTAACCCATCTCAATTCAACCCCTTAATTCTCCAAAAATCGTTGATTCTTCCCTTAAATGGAAGAGACACTTGTTCTGCCATTTCTACGACGTCGTTTGGTTCTGTTCTTGTTGCTCATGGTAGCAAGATCACTTCTTTTGATTGGTCATTGACTAAAAAGTCGACCGTTTTGACCGAATTTGTTGCTGTTGATTCTCTGTTAGCTCTCTCTCATGATGTAGCTGCTGTTGGTGCCACTGATTTTTCTGGGTTGCAAATAATTGATCTTGAAAAGGGTTTTGTGAGGCAGAGGTTGAATTGGGAAAATTCAACTAGGTCTAGTTCAAATGTTCAGGCCATTGGTTCATCCGATGATTATATGTTCACTAGTTATGAATCTAGTCGGAGGAATTCTAATGCTATTGTGGTTTATGATATCTTGGGTGATTTCAAGCCGGTTTTCGAGATTGCTCGAAACGAGATTTATGGTGCAGAATTTGATTGTTCAACTATACCAGCAACAAAATTGAGCTGGGTTTCTAGTTATAATTTGTTGATGGCATCTGGGTCTCATAGTGGACCAACAGGTGTATTCGGTAGCATAAAATTGTGGGATATTAGGAGTGGAAATGTAGTTTGGGAGATGACAGAGAATGTGGATTGCTTTGCTGATGTTGCGGTTTCGAGTTCTTTGTCATGTATGTTTAAAGTTGGGATTAATTCTGGTGAAGTTTTCTTTCTAGATTTGAGAAAACTTAGCCCTGAAAGTGAATGGGATTGTTTAGGGAATCGAACGAAGTTGATAAATACCAAGAAAGAGGGATTGGGTTGTAAAGTAGAATGTTATGGGAGTAATGTATTTGTTAGTAAAGGTGAGGAATTAGAGTTATGGTCAGAGGTACTGCTTAGTTCTTCTTCTTCAAGAAGTGGTGAAAATGTGGTGGATGATAGGGGGGTTTTTAAGAGGACTATAATGGGAAAAGCTAAAGATAGTGGAGGTAACAAAATTACCAATTTAAGATTTGGTGGGAACAAGATGTTTGTTACAAGAAAGAATGAGCAGATTGTTGAAGTTTGGCAGGGCTTAACTTAACTTGAGGTTTTTGATTTTTGATTTTTGATCATCTTAAATTCTTGCTCGTATGTAACATTATAAATATTTCATTCTTTTTCATAAATGTAACATTGAGAAAGGCTCTTTGTTCTTATTTCTTTGTAAATGCATGTTGTATGATTGTATCCACTGCTTATTGTACTGTCTATCTCTTCTGTTGGAGAAAAATATAATGATTTTTCATTGCTTTCTGCCATTGTCTATCTCTTATGTGAATTGATTTTGATTATGATTTGTTTGGATTGGGGATACTGCCAATACTAGTACTGTTCATCTTTGCGAAATTGGCAATTACACACTTTTATGTTAGCTCTGTCTTGGCTTTTGCCTTTTAGCATGCTTGCAAACACTTTTGCTGCTATAGTTGTTGAAGTTTTAGCAAGAAAATAGAGTTTTAGAGATGGAGGATAATGTTTTTGGGAGCATAGGAGTTTGACAGTTATACAACTGACTTTTGGCATTGAAAGGAACAGTTATAAAATTTCTTTGGAGTGGACTGATCCTGTTATACACAAATTGAGTTAAATTTCCTTTAGGACCAAATAAAAGTGTATAACAAATGACCCCCTAATTTGTGTGGTGATTATATGAAACTAGACAAATTATGACATTCTGATGAATTTAACATTGTTATATATATATATGACATTTTCTAACTTGGATGAATTTAACATTGCACATCAAATTCATCATGAATTTGAAAATCATATTATAGGGGAAATATTTTTAAGCATTAACAACTGGGTTGTCGACTTGTCGTATATCAATACTTAAAATTATTTGTTTTTCATGGAACATGATTACATAATTACATAAATACCCAATTATGCTAAATTATTATGTATATCAAGGGAATTTGGAATTCATCGATGGTACTCGTTTATCTGATATGATCCTAAGGATTATAAAAATTAATACTCCATCTGCTTTTTTTTTTTCTTCTACATTCTGGTTTTTCTTTGCTTTTGGTGCTTTCCTTTTTTTTGTTTTTTTTTTTCACCCTCTTAAAACATGAAAAGGTTGGGGAAGGAAAAGTAGATTGAAAAAAGGAGAGAAACAAATATAATAAGAATTTTTTGAAAAAAGAAAAAACAAATATAATAAGTATTCGGGGGAGATTTCCTAATAAGGAAAGTTGAAACAATGTAGCAAATAAAAAAAGCAACCATTTAAGGAAAATGTAGCAAATAAAAAAAAGCAGAGGTAGTAAGAAGAATTCACTAATAATCATACTAGTAAACTATACTTCTAAGAATTCACCAATAATCATACTAGCAAACTATCATTCTAAGGAAGTATGATTACTGGAGGTCTGGTGCCTTCATCATTATCTAGTGATCTGCAAAGGTACTTAAAGTTCACCACAGACATGGTATTTGGTGATTGATCTTCTGATCCATGATCTTCACACTCAATGATGAACTCATGATAGTTAAGGTGACCTACCATATATAGTGGTTACTTCTCCACTCTAGGTCTTGCCTGAATGAAGTCTACCATCGCTTTTATCTTAAACCTCATTTAATTTAGGAAAAATCCAGGTTTTTGTTGCAAGTTTTGATACTGGCCCATTGGAAAAACCAAGTTTTATTCAATACTCTCCACGATTATATCAAAACTTGTAATTTATGTAATACTCTCCACGATTGCTTTAAAAGGATTTGATATACTACTCATATCATGAACAATGTCTCAGTAATATGTGCTTGGCTGGGAGTAGTACGTAGTGGAATGATCAAGTGACCTTCTGGAAAGTTTTTGAGTATGCCCATGAGTACGGACAAAGTAGTGTTGGTTTGTGCCTTTGTGGTGTTAGTTATTATTCCTTTTTTTTTTTTTTTTGCCAAGAGGGGATAGTTATTATTCCTAAATAAGCAATCATTTACGATCAACTTAATCCCAATTAGGAGTCACCCTTGTTATAATTTACCCATTTACCTCTACCTGTTATACCCCTAAGACGGAGTATGATACAAGGTGAAGAAAATTCCAAGGATATGGAAGCAAATTAATTAAATTAATTATATTCATGAGTCATGAGTCATGCAGCATTATTTGTATACTATAGATTGTGTAAATGTGCAATGGACTTTCCATATACAGTAGTGTAAACAAAAATGCCGTAAAAGAAGGAATAAATAGAGGAAGTAGTCTAATGTAGAAAACCCATCAGGCCATCATCCAACTACTGGTAGCTAACACTAATTGTTGTGTTGTGCATGAGGTGATTATAAACTAATGACCACATAAGACGACACACCAGAAAGTATCCACTACAATTGTTAAGTTGTAAATCTTACGTGGTACAATCAAATTAAATTATTTTCAACACATGCAATCAAAATATTTTGAAAATTATTTAATCTTTTATGAATTCTCCAAAATCTCCCTATATTTCCGGAGTTGTGAGAGGGTTGTATTGATGCGTGGCAAGTACCAAAAAGTTTCTGGACGGCAGAAGGAAACCGAGGCCTTGGTTGATAATCTTAACTCTTAACTCTCCAACGACCTCTGTTGGCATTTAATAGTTTGCTGTCTTCTTAGCTGGTCAGTAACCAGTACACTGATATATCTCTCTCTCTTTAGCTACTTAACGCCATGCACATTCTCAGTTTTACTTTTGTCCACGCTATTTATTACATATCTGTCCCCTCTCTTTCTTTTTCTTCTTATAAATCCCTCTTCTTTTCTCTCTCTCTTCCTCACTCACTGCCACTTTATTTCTCACTCCTCCTTTTCCACTCTCTTTTATTTTTTCTCTCCCGACTATTTTTTGTTATAACAGTTGGAAATTTTGAGTTTTTCGGTCAGATGGATACGTTCGTAGTGCTGATACTTGTATCTGTCGTTACCACGTATCTAATCTGGTTCAAATCATTAGTACGACCTCTGTGTGGTCCACGTGTATGGCCCTTAGTTGGGAGTTTACCAGGGTTAATAGAGAATGGAAACCGCATGCATGAGTGGATTGCAGAGAATCTCCGCTCGTGCGGTGGCACGTACCAAACTTGCATCTGTGCCGTGCCCTTTTTGGCACGGAAGCAAGGTCTTGTAACGGTTACGTGCGACCCTAAGAACCTTGAGCATATTCTCAAGGCTAGATTTGATAATTACCCTAAAGGTCCTACGTGGCAGGCTGTTTTCCATGATTTGCTTGGAGAAGGGATTTTCAACTCTGATGGTAACACATGGCTATTTCAGAGGAAGACGGCCGCACTCGAATTTACTACCCGGACCCTCCGCCAAGCGATGGGGCGGTGGGTCAATCGGGCTATTCGAATGCGGTTTGTTCCTTTTTTGAAGGCGGCTCAGCTCGAGGCTAAGCCGGTTGATCTTCAAGACTTGTTGCTTAGGCTCACTTTTGATAACATTTGTGGCTTGACTTTTGGAGGGGACCCACAAACTTTATCCCCTGGTTTGCCAGAAAATGGCTTTGCAACGGCTTTTGATCAAGCCACGGAAGCTACACTCCAACGCTTCATTTTGCCCAAGTTTATTTGGCAGCTTAGGAAATGGCTCGGTCTTGGTATGGAAATCACTCTAAGGGATAGCGTAGACCACGTGGACAACTACTTGGCTGATATTATTAGTACACGTAAGCTTGAGCTTACAAGTCAGCAGACAAGTGTACAACATGATGACTTGTTATCAAGGTTTATGAGGAAAAAGGAGTGTTACTCTGAGAAATTTCTACAGGAGGTGGTACTTAATTTCATCCTAGCTGGACGAGACACGTCCTCCGTGGCACTCAGCTGGTTCTTTTGGCTTGTTAGTATCAATCCACGTGTTGAGGAAAAAATCCTTATCGAAATATGCACCGTCCTGAGGGAGACACGTGGCGATGATGTCACTTTGTGGACTGTGGACCCGTTAGAGTTTGAAGAGGTTGACCGATTGATATACCTTAAGGCTGCACTCTCGGAGACACTTAGGCTCTATCCGTCTGTGCCGGAGGATTCGAAGCACGTGGTTGCCGATGATGTGCTCCCTGACGGCACATTTGTGCCGGGCAGGGTCGGCTGTCACGTACTCGATTTACTCGACGGGGCGAATGAAGTTTATATGGGGTGAAGATTGTTTAGAATTTAGGCCTGAAAGGTGGTTGTCATCAGACGGGACCAAAATGGAGTGGCATGACCCGTTCAAATTTGTGTCATTCAATGCAGGCCCTAGGATATGTCTAGGCAAAGACTTGGCCTACCTACAAATGAAGTCGATCGCCGCCGCGGTGCTACTTCGTCACCGGCTCAATGTAACACGGGGACACAAGGTGGAGCAGAAAATGTCATTGACATTGTTCATGAAAAATGGTCTAGTGATGGATGTTCACCCTCGAGACTTGTCATCTATAGCTGCCAAAAGTAACAAAAAAGTAACCACGACGGCTGAATAATTGGCTAGTTATTAATTTGGTTGGGCAGCTCAGTTATAATTGAGCCTTAAAAGGTTGTTAGAGGCTACTTTTGTTTTGGGCAACGCTGGTTTAGTTGGGGGTTAGAGACTGTGAATACGATGCCACATATAGAACAAAAGATAAGCATTAAATATGGTTTGTTACATTTGGGTATATTTATGGACAAATAAAACGACATTTACTTGCTTTTATTTACGACATCGGTTTGGGTAATTACTAAATTGGGAAAAAGAACATAGAATATAGTCTGTAGCTCTCATTGCAGGAAGTTTGTTACCTAGCTCATGTGTTCAGTTTTGCATTTTTACTTGCACATTTCCTTTTACTTTTTTAGGTTTGTAATGTTACACATGATAAAGTCCTAAATACATTCAGGTATTTCTATGTTATCTCCAATATAATAAATACATCATTCGTTCCGTAATTTATATAATATTTACTATTTCGAGGTCAAACTTTATAAATTTCAATCACGAATTGTCACCATTAATCCATTATATATATAGGAAAAAGAATAGTCATACGAGATCTTGTTAGATTCTCTTAATCTAAAATTTCCAAATATCTAAAGTTCATAAGTTTCACAATACATTACTGAAGATATTAATAATAGTCAAAATAATGCAAGTAAATTTTTTTTTTTTTGGTGAGAAGAAGGCCCATCCTAGGTTAAGGGAAATTAGAGGAAATCCCTCCTAAAATGAGATTGGTGAAATTTGACCCCTGACCTCCCGCCCAGTAAGTCGAGAAATTTACCAACTACTCTATCTTCCTATCTCAATGCAGGTGAAATTGCGAGTGTTGGATGATATATGCAATGAAATTGGTACGGTATATCTTTATAGCCTTCTTGATTTCCTTTTGGAATTTTTGAGGTATGTTAAAATATATAGGAGGTCAGACAATTTAATATGATTACACCTATATTCAAAGTTCCATTAATTTTCCCTTCAAAAAAAAGTTCCATTAATTCAGAGTTGGATTTAACTAAAGTCAAAGTTAATAAAATATTTCATCGCTCCCAAGTTCCCCACCTTCCTACTTCCTTTGCATTCATGAGCACTTGCTTCTGGCCTCTAGGTCAATTTGCACTCCTCTTGGACAGTTGGGGTAGATATTAACATTAAAGCATGCTTGATCATTACGTTTTGGTGTAATCGGTGTTGACCCAAGCCCATCAGGCTACCATGCTTTACTGTTTATCGATGCGACGTCGTACTTTTTTGCACCATTATTCTCACACCAATTCAAGCATGTCAAGATCGATACTTATTTTTTGAGCCTTGTTCATGTCCTATATACTTTCTCTATCTCAACTATGCTTACAATTATATTAGACGCCCACCTCGAGCGCTCGACAACTATTTGTTGACTATAGGTCCAATTTGAGTATCCATTCTCCCGCTCAATAATGGAAGTGATGAAAAATACTCCCTGTGTCCTCGAGTAATTGTCTTGTTTGACTTGTATCCGAACTTCTTAGGTTGTTTGTAACTGAAATAGTCCTGATCAATGAATAGGAGAAGCTCATATTTGTGCCTCAATGTTGGCAAACAAGGAAGTTTATGATGCACAGACCATTTGATTATGTATCAGTAGCTTTGACATCCCTAATTTTCAGTTGATACATAGTAGGCCTAACCGCCTAACCATCACAATTTGATTGCCAAAGCTCATACATTCTTGCCGGAAATCTTTCTGAATACAAACTGAGCAAGGATTTGAGAATAATGAGAGTTTTGAACATTGTGGAATATTAAATTTTAAGCATAGGAAACCACCCCTTAAAATGTACTAGAACGCAATGAAATCAGAATCCATCTTTGAGCAGCTGTTAAGCATACTAGAGTAGAGATCGACACAACGTGCTCATAGCAGTAAACTGCACGAAGAAACTCGATGCAGGATTTCAACTACTGGGGTCGTGTAAGTTTGAGGCTGAAGTCCCATAGTTTCTTTGCCAACTCAGGATCTTCTGCCTGGGAGGTTGGTTGAGCTATGTTACTATCCATAAAATATTTTCCACATACTCCCTCAACTTGTGGATGCAATGCCACATAACATGATGTTGCTGCGCCCTGTCACATATGTCAACCGCAGTTTAAAGATATTTTCATGCATCATCTAAACCACATAACTCTTCAGTAAAGGGTTGAGAAATTACTTGTTCAACATCTTTGAGCACATGTTTCCCAAGGGTATGAATGACTCCTGCAGAAAAGCACAGTGGGCATGAAGTAATAATAACTACAGGAGGGAGGGGGGGTGCAAATATTATTACTTAGGAATTAGTTTAGGATATAAAAGGAGTCATTTTTGAAGGATATAACAATCAAAACATGCAAGAAGAACATTGAACTGTAATTGAAGAAGTCAAATGATTCAAATAAAGACTCGCTGCATTTCCAAATGAACAGTACTTCAAGAAGCCAAATGTTTTCTTTTTCCTGAAAAATGAAGTTGCACATTGTGTTATGTAACTTTGTATTTGTTTTGATTGAAACACATCTAGTATTGATTGAGATTAAAATATAAGAAACCTTACATGATTTCCCATCATTCATCCCTCTTAATCACTTATAATCTCCCATCCCTTAAAATTAGAAAATTAAATTAAGCATAAATCATCCGGATCCTTGTCGTTGTATTAAAGAAATGCTTCCATAATATATTTTTTCTTATAATTTTTACAAACAGATTTGACTATAAAGAGTATTAAGTGATTTTGGTATAAAAAAAAAACTTGCACTAGACAAGAAATACGAGGCAGGTATAAGGAGGCAGCAGATTGAATTTGAGCTAAGAATTCTACCATTGATAAAACCACGGTGACGCAGAAGATTGGTTGTGATGGATCCAGGATGGAGTGAATTTGCAGTTATTTTGACTCCCTCTTCCTGTATGTGTAAAAACAGAGGAATGAACTTATTGACACAGAAATACAGGATCTAGGCTTGTATAAAGACACAAGTATGGTAGTAATGAAAGAATTAATGTAATGCACAAGCACAATTGCCATCAGTAACCATCTTTGACAAATTTTTTAGCTAATGGATAAGTACCTTAAGTCGCCTTGCAAGCTCATTGGCATGCAAAATGTTGGCAAGCTTTGACTGTCCATAAGCCTGCAAGCTGCTGTACCTGCAATATTAGCAACTCAGAAGTGAGAAGACAACATACCATTTCCTTAAATTTATATCACAAAGCTCCCACATTGGGAAGGTGAGGCATTCATGAGATGATAAGTAGGACTTTATTCTAGAAATCTACTTCCTGTTAAAAGAATGAAATAGAAATCTACTTAACTTACAGACAACATACTATTTGAGACCCGGAATAACATGAAATATCAATCCAACAGATTTAGCAGCAAGAAAGAAATCTCAATTAAACAGAGGAGAGTAGGAGACTATTACCCTGACTCATTGTTTATTCTGTCAAAGCAAATTCCTTCACTATAAGAAAAACGATGGGCCTCTGAAGAAACATTGACAATCCTTCCTTCTCTATTGCATTCACGGGCCGTCTTTTTCATGGCATCCAATAACAGATCCGTCAAATGAAAATGACCTAATGGTTAATGATAAAAGGGTTACTGCTTGTATTTATGCTCAGTATCCAGTGCAAAAATATATTCCAGCACTCAGAAAACACTCAAGGAAATACATCATCAAATACACATGAGGCAGACATGGGATGCATTGATTGCCTAAAGGTGGAGAGGGAGAAGAAGGGGAGAGGAAGCGGAAAAGAGTGAGAGTAAGAGATTGCCCACCTAAATGATTGGTTGCAAACTGAAGCTCTATGTTCTCTTTAGACAACTGAAATGGGGTAGCCATAATCCCTGCATTGTTACTTCCAAAGATAAATTATCATTAAGCACTCATCTGTATGACTATAAAATAGCAGCAGCTAAATTATTTTCTTCAATGAAAGTGATTTTAAGCAGGTTGAAGAAATGGTTGCTTATGCAATTCAAGGATCTATAAGTTCAAAATCTTAGCATGACAAGTCACCATTTGTTCAGTTCAGTTTTCTCACACGAGAACATTGAGGGACAAATCCGAGGACTTGAATTCAGATGCAAACTTCTCTACTGACGCTAATGAGCTGAGATCCAACTCCATAACATCAATTTTAGCAGTAGGAATTTCTGTAAGTATTTTCTGTTTGAGATTTTTGCCAGCATCCACATTCCTGACGGCCATAACAACATGAGCACCACGCATGGCAAGTGTACGTGCTGTTTCAGCTCCAATACCGCTTGTTGCTCCTGAAATCATTGAAGGCATAGAATGTACGTAAGATACCGTAAACTGACATCATTATTCAATCATTTAAGTCAGAAAAACTGTATACAGCTCACAGCTGCAAAAGATAAACATAGAATCATTAACATAGATAACAGCCATATCTCTTCCATCATATGTTATACATAACCACCGACATACACGCTATATTGCTGATAATTTATCATATGACATAGCAAAGAATCACATGGCAGAACTAACTATCTTACAGATGTATAAACACAACCTCCCACCGAACCCAAATTCGAGGTAGCAAATAAGCAATGAAGGCGATTGACACGCTCAATCCAGTAGGAATTATCAACCATCCTAAGCAAAAGACATCAATATAACAACCAAATCATCTAAGATCAGCAACCTACAGCATCAGAATCATGCATTAAGGACACTTAAATGCGCTAAGTTGAGCTCTGACGTGCATATTAACTATCTTTACTTAGTAGTTAGTATACCGACAGCCAACTCAAGTACCCAACCTCAAGTGACATTTGTCGTTGTTTTGTGCAAACTACCCAATCTTTTTTTAAGTTCCCCTTAAAATTCCCAAGTACTCAATAATTAGATTTGTATTAAATTTTATGCTCAAACACTCAACAAAAGTTACAAACTTGTTTGGCAAATTACAAACTAATAACTCGTAGTTTACATGGATTACAATTATATGATTAGCAAAATAGCAAATTACCCAACATAAAACCCAGTTAATGCATAATTGCATATAATTAGTAAATTATTCAACATAAAACCCAGTTCATGCATATAATTAGCAAATTACCCAACATAAAACCCAGTTCATGCTGCATATAATTAGCAAATTACCCAACAATGAACAAACTAGTATCTTTTGATAGTTGCATTAATTGAATAATCATATATTATTCTTTTTATTAAAAAAAAGAACATCCCCTGAATGAAAAAGAAATAAATAGAAAATAATACCGGTAACAACAGCTGTAACGCCATTTGCATCAATGGTTTCAGTAACTTCTTTTGCAGTAGAAGCAGCTGAAAACCCAGATTCTCCATTTCTGGTAAAAGGCCATATTTTCATCATTTTCAAATGATTTTGCTTTTTCTGATTCCAAATTCGCAAAACGGCAAAACCCCTTTGCCGTTTTTCCCATTTTCTTAAGGTTTTGTAATCTGTAGAGCCTAAATTTCAGTGACAAAAAAGCCCAGAAACTAACATCATGAGCCCAGCCCAAATAGTCATGATTCAGTAGAGGTTTTTTTTATCCTTATGTATTTCCTTTCGAGTGGTAAGTTTTTCCATCCTTCCTATTAAAGTCTAGGGTTCAATTCCTACCCCCAAGCATTACATTTGCTCGGTAATTAAGGGAGGAGGGAGGGTTGGGAGTGTATGACTTGTAATGGGCCCCTGGGTGGGGGCCCTGTGCAAGGGTAGCCTAGAGGATTTCTCTTACTACAAAATATAGTACTCCTACTATTTTCTACCTTTAGTGTTGTTATTTATCGTCCGTATTTTACTTAAATTATCTGTATTTTTAAGTATTTGTACATAATTTTTTACTTATTTTATCTTAAACATATTAAAACTTTAAAACTTTTTCTCATGTAATTATCCCATTTTTTCGATTCTGCTTTCCTTTTCATCGGTTTTAAAAAAAAATCTTACAAAGAAACTCCTACTTTCTTTTAAGATATAATAAATGGATAGATTAGTGGAACGCGGAGGGGGGTAACCATTACTGAAAGCATTAAATATGAATATATTATATGAATTACTTAATATCATAAAAATAATAACATAACATAAGTATCTTTATCTAATCTATACAAATATATTAAAAGGCGTGCTTAGCAATGTCTATGCGCCACGTGTCACCCTCCTCCTGCCACCAGAATTTTGCCACGTGTTATTAACCAACAAAGTCAAGTGGCCATTATTTAAAAAATAAATATGCTGAATCATGGGCTCGAACCCCTGACCTTATGTAAGGATTTCCAAAGAATCACCATCTGATCTAACGTCTTTTAGTGATCCATGTTTCCACAAAATTACAGATATGTATTGTAATTAGTTAATGTTATTAAACATAGCCCTTGCGTCCTTAAAGATAAATAAATTCGCATGTTCATTAAAATTAATTATGTATGCATGATACCATTTGAAGAGCAGTGTTGACTACCACAGTACTACCCTTACAATAATACTATAAACGAAATTTGATCATAAGTCTGTATTAAATTTGGGCCTAGGCCGCATCCATCATAAGGAGAGAAAGTCTACTTCACAAGACTAAGGAATTTCCATCTTCAAACCACATGACAATAAGCCTCCCTAAGAATGTATATGTGCCACGTGTCACCATCCCTCATTCAGTAACATTCTATCCACGTCTTTATCATAAAGTTAAAAAAAAAAGCATTGTTAACGTGAACATCGAACCCACAACCTCAAGTATGAAAGAAAGATATCCAACCATCACTCCACCACGCTATTATTGCTACATAATCAAAATTAATGATGATATATGAAAAGAAAACTTTTGAAATCCATAGAATGAATGAGATGACTTTTTTAAATGAGTATGAGATGACTTATTTAACTACTACTAAATTGTAGCACAAAGAAACCCCGGTGCATCGCCCGGGCCTAAACACTAGTTTTTAACTTAAACCTATGCATAATGCATTATACAAGTTTGAAAGGTAATATGATAGAAAATTAGTAATACATCAAAAGCAATGAAGTTTACATTTACTATTGTAAGGGAGAGATAAAATAATTCATGAAATTGAACAAATTTGAAGTGCAATATATTAATGATATAAAAATAATGAATATTGTAAGGATTTTTCTAACCTATACCACAAGGTATTACAGGTTAAGAATTTCAAGATTTAATTAAAAAAATTATAATGTAACAAGATTCTATTTGGAGATAAGAAATAAGGATAGATATTGAAGATGTAGAAAATCATGTAAGATTGTTTAGTTTGATTGGTTTTTGAAATATAAACTTTCTGTATAATGACATTTTATATAGGAATTTTGATGCTCTTAACCTATGCCTTGTGGTAGCTTAGAAAAATCTAGAGGTGATCATGGGCCGGGCCGGGCTTTGGGCAAAAAAAGGTGGCCCGTTTCCGGCCAAAGCCTCGGGCCGAAATTTTCGCGCCAAAACCCGGAAATTCGAGCCTTCGGGCCGAGCCAAAATTTAGCCTAATTTTCCATATTTACGTTGTATGCGGCCCGATTTTTGCCCGAAAGTCAGACCGGGCAAGACCGAGCACGAACCACGGGCCGAAAAATCGTGCCAAAAACCCGCCCATTTTCGGGCCGAGCCCATGTTGATTACCTCTAGAAAAATCCACGACAACGTAATATGAATTCTAGCAAAATTTATTATTTATTATTCAACTTTAATGGAGCCTATCTACCCCATTTGGATAAGAAAAGAATAGTCCAAAAATGGAAATCAATCTTGTGAATTTATTGATATCCATTCGACCTTTCTATGAGCGAGATGTTAAGTTTTTCCTAAGGTGCGTTCTTTTCACCTTAAGATAAGTTTCGGGGTCTGATAAGTTGATATAAGTTTCAATAAGTTCTAGTAAGTGCCAATGAGTTCATTTAAGTTTCAATAAATTCTAATGCCTTAAAAAATAAGTTTCAATAAGTTTTAATAAATTGAAGAAATATAAACTAAGGTGAAGAAAACACATCCTTAATTAATCTACATTGCACGGTTTTGAAAGCTAGTAACAACAATAGAGAGAGATGAAAGAATAGCATGCACAAAATGTGAATAGAATATTAAACAGACCCGAGTGTTCTGTGTTCATTCATTGACTTGACCAAACGGTTTTGAAAGCTAGTAACAACAATAGAGAGAGATGAAAGGATAGCAATGTGAATAGAATATTGAACAGACCCGAGTATTCATTCATTGACTTGACCAAATTAAACTTTATGTACAATATATATATTTTATAAAAGTAATAAATAACTTAATCTGAATTCGAGCAAATATTTATTATTCGAATCAAATTCAGGTTATCTACCCCATTTACATAAGAAAAGAAAGTACAAATAAGGAACAATATATAACTGTTAATTATTTCTTGTTCATGCATGTAGCCATCTAAGTAGCTATAAATTAGAACTTTCACAAAACTGCGTTCCTATTTAGTGGAGGTACCTCGCTCTATTGATGTTACTGGTTTCCGATCTTTTCTAGCATCTACTGAATAAAAATGGAGGTATCTTTATTGATGTTACTGGTTTTATTTTTAATCACATATATTCAAAGATCAGTAGTAGCTACACTGTTACAGGATGAAAAACTCATTAACAAACCCGCAACTAAGAGTTTTGTGGTAAGTATGGCCTCATATTAATTACTATGCATTCTTAAGGATCTCATCAACGAACTTGATCAATGCATTTAACACTTTTCTCATTGTTTTTATCTATCATAGTTGTAAAATGTGTTTACAACTACCTAATACTAAATCTATTTCATGATTTATTAGACTAAATACGGTGATATTTTGGATTGTGTGGAGATTGATAAGCAACTTGCATTTGATCATCCTTTGCTAAAGAACCATTCTATACAGGTTTTTTTATACATCTTCTTCATCAAGAATTCTATAAATTGAGAGGGAGTTGTATGAAATTCAGTGTTTCGAATTGATTTATATATGTGCAGATGAAACCTAATTTCAAGATTCCAAAAAGAACAAGATTGAATACATATTCTTCTTCAACGTTGAGCCCTTCTCGACGTCGTTTACCAAAGAAAATGAGATGTCCAAAAGGAACTGTCCTCATCAAAAGGATCCAAGAGGAAGATCTTGCTAGGGAGAAATTCTCACCTTCGTTAGGGATGAAATTTCCTACTTCCAAGTCTTACAATTTTGCTTACCCCAATGATGCTCAACCTCCACTAGTGCACAATGAAGTAATGTTTTTTCTTGGACATCAAATCTATACTTTAGTTTTCTCATTTCGTTAGGGTGCGCAGATCAGATAAGATTTCCAAATTTTATATATAATTTTCTTAAAACTATATAAAATTAGATATAGTTAATTACGGATCCTTAAATAGGTTATGTTTGGCAACACTACTTGAAATGATAATTAAGCTAGTTATTGAAATTAATAATGAAGATAGCTACTGAAATTAATAAGGCCACTCGGTGCTAAAATTGACAGGATAGCTTAAACTTTATTTTTTTTTCCTTAATTAGCATTTGAAGATTATAATTAACTTTATTGACGCTAATCTTGAATCTTATCTATTTTTTTTTTAGCTGAAACTTATTTAACTAAATGTAAAAAGAAGTAGTTTTAGTCCTCCATATAAGCATGATAGCAATGTGCATGACCGTGCCTCATACACAATGCCACCGTTTTAATTTTGTGTTAGTTGTGCCTCCGTCTCCGCCCATGGTTGACGCCCCCGTTCCCCAAAAGCTATTATAAAAATGTGAGATAATGTATTACGCCTTCGTGAGGGATCCGAAATTCGGAATTACGATGATCAATTGATCATTCCCTGGTGCCGTGCATTTGCACGGTCACTTGTATGTTGTATGACTAACAAAATACATAAATCATAAATGTATACTACAATGTAATGGTTTGCACTTTGCAGATTGCAGCTCTTGTAACATCTATCCAAAACACAGGAGCAGCTGGCATAATTAGCCTGTGGAGCCCAGAGGTTAAACCAGACCAATATAGTGATGCTGTGATTTTTGTTGCAAATGACGACGGTTCAGTTACTAACGCTATTATAATAGGTTGGGCGGTAAGTATGTGCTACTGCTACTGGTCTAGACTTTAACTTGCTGACTTTTATTTCTTTGTCCACTGACTCACTGAGTACCACTATACTATGTTAACAATATACTTCCTCCGTTTTTTAATAAGTGACACATTTTTAAGTAGTTAAAAATACTTCTCATATATAACACCTTTGCCATCATTTAATTGTTTCACCTCTAATACTCAAATTTGATTTGTTAAAATAAGTGGTCCCAACTTTCTCTCTAGGCTCCTTGATATTCCCCGATTTTCTCTTTGTGTCACTTATTAAAAAACGAAGGATGTAATTTGTGGATTGAGTTCCTTCCTCCCTTGTCTAACTATTTAGATGAGACTTCAAACTTTTGCAGGTAAACCCTCTTATAAACCAAACCTTCTTCACTCGGCTATACACATATTGGACAGTAAGTTGGTGCATCCAAGTTTTTTCTCATCATATTATTCCCATAAACTTGCTCCCAAAACAAGTCATTTGTTATTTGTTCCTTTCATTCTTAGAAGTTGACCTGTTATCAAGTAATTAACTTACCAGAAATTACTTTACCTTATCAAATTATATAATTATGCAGAAAGATAGCGGGCAGAGCACAGGTTGCTACAATGCGTTGTGTCCAGGTTTCGTGCAAACTAGTCAGCAAGTCACTCTTGGCCAAGTATTAAGTCCGATATCAGTATATTGGGGTCGTCAATATTATGTAGACCTTACCGTACGACAGGTAATAAAAAGATTGTTTAGTTAAATTTTTTTTTTTTCAAAAATGTGATTTTTTCTATTTTTTTGTTTGGTTTATAAAGGGTGGAAAATAGTTTTTTAAAATGTGAAAATTATTTTTCATCTCAAAGAAAGGTAAACACATTTTCTTCCCTATTTTATACATTCCTCCCCTCCTTCTCCCATCCATTTACATTCTTAGTTTTATCTCTAGCTTTCATCCAAGGAACCAAACAAAGAAAACTTAATATTATTGTCTTTGTCTTTAGAAAACGTGTCTTTAAGAAACATTATTGTCAAATGAACATATTTTTCGTCTAACCAAACGGAGCCAAAAATCTTCCTCATCTTTGTAAACCAAAGAGTGTAAAATTCTAGCTCTATTTTTTTACAGCAACCCCACCCAACCTCTTGTGGTCGGGTCTTTAATTCATTAGTCATAGACGTGGATTTTCTAAATTATCTTTGCGATATGCATATATATAGTGCATATTATAGTAGAATTTTTGTAAATTTGAAAAAAGTTATGGGTATTTTGTAGATTCTTTATTAAAAAAATTCTGAGTATTTGGGAAGTTCGAATTTTTTTTATTGGTTCCTGACAATTACCAAAATTGTTTTTATAATGTGCACTATTTATATATCACAAGTCACAATTACATGTTATGTTCTCTAATTTCTTTACATACTTTGTTAATATCGAATATAATGACATCCTTAATATAGGATCTAAAGACAAAGAATTGGTGGCTTCTAAATGGTGAAGACAGCGTCGGATATTGGCCCAAGGAGTTATTTACAACGTTAACAACCGGAGCAATAAGAGCTGGTTGGGGTGGAGAAATTCAAAGCCCAGTAAGTGAGGCCGCTCCTGGAATGGGAAGTGGTCGTTTTGCAAAAGAAGGTTATGCAAGAGCTTGCCTTATGAAAGAGCTAAAATTGTATGCTCCAATGAGTTTTCCTGCTAAAAAAGATTTAAAACTATACTTAAGTAAGCCTAAATGTTATGGAGTTTTGTATGGAGATTCTCCTGGACCTGGTGAAGGAGGAGACTGGGGTCATTATATATTTTTTGGTGGACCTCCAGGTTGTATGTAAGTCTTGAGTTTGATTTTATTGATAAAAATAAAACTAATTGATACTATTATACATTACAGCTTTGCCCAATTCAGAATCATTCTATACTATTTTTTGAAAAAAAATAGTATATCTTTTGAAAAAACGTAGTAGAATCAATAGCGCAGTATACTGGAACCGAAAATATCATTATGATAATATATCTCTATATATAAGCCAAAGGAGAGCTATTACGTCCCCCCTATGAAAAGACTTTTTAACCCTTAATTCAACGAAAAATATTACCTGTTAAGATTTTCCTCAATCATAGTCCTTCCTAATTAATTTAAAATATGCATATCAAAGGAAGTTCAAAGTTTCTAAAGTAAACCGTCATAAAAATATGTGTAGTGAAAGGAAAAGTTTATATATGATTGAAAATAAATTAACGTAACTAAAGCAATTTTCAAATCAATTACAAAACCAAAGACATAAAATTTTAATTCTACCTAAACTTTTAAATGCAACAACAATACCAACATCCATTAACAAGTCATAAAATGTACCGAGAAAACAAAGAAGATAATCTTATATTTTTAAATTCTGGGGGTCAATAATTGTCGTGCGTGTCAGTTAGTATAAATTGTCCTTTTATTTTTTTGGGAATCGTAGTTCTCATTTGTGTCAGTTAAGATAATCTTATCATTTTACTTTTTTAGGAGAAATACGTAATGATAATAATTCATCTCTAATATATAAGCCAAAACAGGTTTATGTGATGTTTACTTAAATTACAGTAATATATAACCTCTCTGTATATTCATTACTAATAAATGACAAGGTCAATTATGTCAATTCAATGCCATTGTGTCCTATCATGTGTGATTTTTTTAATACATCGCATAGTAATATACTAATATACAATCAAAACAGAAGTTATGGAAAATTTCTCACAAACTAAGCTATGATAAAAAAACTTGACATAAAAACTTTCAAAGAAATTTTGACATAAAGAACAAAATAATCAATCAAACAAAAGAACAATCTTTCACAAATCTGATTTTACAATAGAACTTTACATCTAAATACAACATCATCACACTTTCTGAACTCTAAATACAATCTTCTTTAATTTCTTTGCTTTCCTATTGAAACAATTTCTTCATCAAGTAATTTTTATATTTTGTATTTATACAACATGATAATTTATTGATGAGTACTATATTGTGGGTTCAACCTAGATTGGTAATGTGTTATTAATCTTGAAAGTTTATAATTAAGAAGGTTATAGTAGAAATATGTTTATTAGTTAACAAAGAGGTTTGTAATTGTCAAATATTGTATGGGGGTTGACTTGTCCTATGTAATCATGAAGGTAGTTCGTTAATGGTTTATAATTGCTTATTGAAATTGGAATTCACCTAATGGTATAACTTGAACCATATTTAGTGCCTTGAAATTAATCTTCGTTTAATGAACCTTGAGTTGTAGAGTTTGAGTTAACTCTCGCTAGTTAATTCTAGCTGAGAGACCTATTGTGAGTTTAGTGGTTGTTTCATAACCACTATTAGTATTGTTGTTGAGATTAATCTAGATTAATAATCATGAAGTGCAAAAGAGTATAACTATTTATATGTAAGAGTATGAATTGTGCGTAACTGGTACAGTAACTCTCATTAGTTCACTCTAACTGAGAGACCTCATGTCATCGTGGTTGCTATTTGTCAGATATGATTGTTTATTAGTTATTTTGATTATAGTTTCATGGTTAATCTAATTTGAGGTTGGAGTAATTCTAAACACATGTTGATTCGAATGTTATATGAACATGTCAATATAGCTTATACTTCATGTATTATTTTCTTGTAATATCCTAAAAACTTAACCATGCTTAATCAATTAATTAGTTATAATTACCACTTACCATGTTAAACATAAATTATTAGTTATTGTAAAAAGGGGTAATTATTTTAGGTTCAAGATAACATAAATGAAAAAGGTTAATTCTATTCTTTTGTTTAACTATTTAGGCAAAATATTAGAATATCACTAAGTTAAATGTAAGTATGGTTGAAACAATGAACACTTTTCTGATTTCATAAATTAAAGGGAAAATGTAGAAAATATTATAAAATTAAAAAGTTGACTTCTTTCCTCTTCCACCTCTCTTCTTCCCTCATATGGCAAACATGCCAAACCTTCTTCAGCTTTTTCTCTGCCCAAGCTACCGACCACACTCCTCCTAAGTCAATGCAGAAGTTTTTACTCCCCAATCATCATTATTTCACCTCCATTTTGTTCCCTGAATTCTATCTATAAATGCCCATTGATTCAAGGATGAAAAACCCGAACAAAAATCAAACATAATAAAAAAATTCCTTCTTTATTTTCTTTGCTCGGCACCACAACAAACACCGCCAGCGCACCACCGCGCCCACCTACGCACCCTCGCCGTAGCACCGCCCAGAACTGCAGCACCACCGCCGGTGCCCTGCTGCAGCCCGTCGCCCCTGTTTTTTTCCCTCTCCTCTTTCTCTCGCGCTGCTTCGTCCGTTCGCTGCTCGCGCCAGGGCTCCTCCGCTCGAACCACCTGACGCGTCGCCTGTACTCCGCCGCGCTGCACTCCAGCCTTGCTGCCTAGGTCGCCGGAGTTCGATCCCCCCCTGTGTCGCGACTCGCGTACCTTCGCTGCTCCAAGTGAGCAGAGGTATGAACTTCATACCTCTTATGGCCCGTTTGGTAAGAGGCCATAAATGGTAGGAATGGTAATGCATTATAGTGTAAATTTGTACTAGAATTTCAATGTCATTACCTATGGTAATGCTACTTCATCACAAGATATCCATTTTCTTCCTAAAATCTGCATTCTTATCCAATTACCACTTGGGAAGGTGGTATTGGATGGTAATGAAATTTATAAAGGAAAGCGTGTTTTGTGATAAAGTTTCATTCCCATGGTCATTGACATGAGAAATTCTTTACAAATTTATACTAAATTTCATTACCATTACCACTATTTATGACCACTAACCAAACGGGCCGTTAATGTTTGTGATATTAGTTTAGTGATTCAAGCCCAATTAAACCTATTGTTAGTTAGATTAATATTTGGGCCTAATAACTAATTCACTTAGTTAATTAGTTGGACTGATTTTATATAATGCACTAAACTGGTTATAAGTTATGCTAATACACCACTTAGTTAGGCTAAACTTGTAGTAAAGACTAAACTGATTGGATTATGTTATGTTAAATTAAGTATTCACTTAGTTTAATCTGAATTTATAAATGAGTAATAGGAGCAGTTAAACTTGTATAAATGTTTTCATGCTCATTAGTTTAATTCATTAGTTAACTAGTTGGTTAGTTTCTAGATTGTACGACAATATTAAGGTTATAAGTATGATAATTTCGGATAGTTCAAATAATATAAATAATCATTCTAGTTTAGTAATAATCACGCTTAAACTTATTCGTGGATTAAACGAGTAACTTGATAGCTTAATAAATTGTTAATCACTAGTTTAAAATCTAGTAAATTATGTTAAGAGTAAAATATAATGTTGTTATCATGAAAGTTTTCTTAATATATATTCATTTAGTAACAAGTACTTATAGTTGGAATAATTAGGTTATGAAAATCTTATATTTCAAGTCATTAAATATAAATTATAAGTCAAGACTACGGTTATTTATGCCTAAGTAAAACTCGCATGATTAAAAAGACTTTATTAGTAATGACATAAGTACTATGACACCCAATGAAAGAATATTTTAGAAAAGTCCAAGTCTAATTAAATAATAATGAATCTCGTTATCAATTCTTAATTAGATTAAAGGATAAAGGATATTACAAGCCTCCCCCGGCTATCAAAGTTGGTAAGCAAGGATTTCAGGTAACGTCTACTGCTAACACCCGCATTCCCCTTCCAACTGTGTTTTATGATGCTTTATACGATGTTTATGCAATGTTATTTATGGTGTGCGAGATATGAAATGGTTGCTATGTAAATGATGTTTACTAAATGATTTAATGCTAGGAAGTATGCGATTTTGATGTTATGAAAATATGATTATGGTTACGTTTAATGATTACGATTACGATGAGGTAATGTAATTATGATACATAAAAGAAAACGAAACATGATAAAGATAAGTGGAAGAACGGTTCTTGGCAGTAGAATGTTATGTCGGGTCGTGCATGTACCTCTCGGCCGGTTAACCACCTCCCGTTTAGTGAGGGCTAATGTCCTCGGGTGGCACCGCGCACTTTTGGGCATTATGTACCACCTTCTGTAATGTGGGGGCCAAGGTCCTCGGGTGGTAGTCTCCCGTTTATGAAAATGAAAATCGGGTCTTGCACGTACCTTCCGACAGGCCAGTCACCTTCTACTTATTGGGGTGATTCCGTGTTATGTTTTGGGCATTATATATATATATACCACCTTCTGTAATGTGGGGGCCAAGGTCCTCGGGTGGTAGCCTCCCGTTTACGAAAATGAAAATTTGGGAGACATCCCTTCCGTTGTACTAGCCAAGCTACCAAAGTAAAAGATGTATGATGATGAACATGAGAAAGAATGATGATAATGTTTTATGATTGTGATTTAATGGTTATGTTTACGAAATGGTTTTACTATTTCTCTCCTCCCTGTTTGCTAACAAAATGATGTGAAATGATTTTACGATGTTAGAGTAGAATGTTACCGAGCCTCGGCTCATGACGTTTTGTTTTATGTTTTAGGTATGGAAGAACAGTTGCAGTATGACTATTATAATGAGATGTGTTGAGGAGACTATGTATGATTCTATGAGGTTTAGAATATTTTGTATGATGGAATTACAAGTATTGTCTTATGATGAGCAAATGTATAGATGAATTACCATTTTAGGCTATTATTTTATTGGTGGGCCATAACCCACAGGCTTAAGCTATGATTCCGCTGATGATTAAGGTTATGTAATTTCCGGGGCTTTACAGTATTGGCTTTGAGTTACGTGTTTCAAAGGTTTGTTGTTAAGAATTATTAAACTATTGGATGAAATCTAAGAATGATTTGATTGGATTATGAATGATAATTGAAATTAATAATCTAAGGGGAAAGTAGCCTCGTCTGAGTCGACGGATGAGGTGACACGAACAGTTCCCCATGGATTGTGAACCTTGGGAGCCCACAAGAAAACCTGCCCATTACTCTGTGGGGCGATAACCGGGAGATATATTAGGTAATGCGAAACCTGTGGATGGCTGACTAAATCAGGGGAAAATAAACTCCGGACTAATCGCAGTTATTGGCCAAAAGTAAAGTGAATGGTTGGGTGACGACGTCCACTGTCGGAGTGTAAGCTTCGTCTCCTCCGCTGTGTTCTCTTTCCCCCGATTGAAAGAATGTTATCTCGAGTTATGAAAATGAATAATAATTCAGTGTTTGAATGTGATTATTGATATTGGATTCCCGGTAAGGAATCGTATCATAGTAAGTTGCTTCGATATTGGATTCCCGATAAGGAAGCATATCATGTAATGTAATGAATATTTATTCAGTATTTGAATATGAATCTCGATATTGATTTCCTAATAAGGAAGCATATCATGGCAAGTTATATTGATGTTGGATTTCCGATAAGGAATCGTATCTTGTTATTGGATTCCTGGTAAGAAATCGGATCTTGTTATTGAATTCCCGATAAGGAATCGTCACCAAAATCTACAGCCAATTCCAAGCTACTCAAAGAGTAGACATTTACACTCACAACATATAACAATCAAAATCCATAATCCACATAATATCAATCAATTGATCATAATCTCATAATCAAACTCTTAATCATGGTCTAAATTTCATACAGAACAAAAATCAAATCGAAAGAGAGGTTGGAAGGGTTAATACCAAACTAAAGCATCAATATTTTGTCCTACTTATTTGTACTATTACTTGTCCCACTCAACCTTATTGGTTGATGTCAATTATTCTTTACTTTATTTATTTTTTGAAAAATAAGAAGTTTGTTAAATCTAATGACATGAACTAATAATAGTTAAGGGAATACAATAATGATATAAAAAAGTGGAACAGAAGATCAGGACTCAACGATGATCATGGGTCTGTTTGGTATAATTGGGCTTGCAGCCTTTGGACTTATGTATCAGAAGGTAGAATGGATCCATACAAACTTAAGGCCACGATCTGTGACGTTGGACCATAGCATAGCTGGTGAATTAGTGAACTTGTACCGCAACTTTCCAATTATTGATTTTATCAAAGGTGGAGCAACTTCGTCCATTAATACTTAATACTAATAGTGCAAAAAGGAGATTAAAATCAGGGAGAGAGAAATGGCAACGGAAATTCTCAAAGTTTATGGTGATCGGAAATCTCAACCAACGCGTGCTATCTTAATTTTTTGCAAGTAATCTAACTCTTTTCATTTTCTACTATCTATACTCTCTTTCTTAAAATTACCACTATATTTTCAACAATATTTTGATCTCAACTTTGGGGTTTTTTTAATTGTTCTACACCAATTCGATTTTGTATCTTTTAGGGCTAATGGAATCAACTTTGAGGAAGTGGAAATTAAACTCTTCAGTGGTGACGCCCAAACTCCGGATTTTCAAGGTATACCACATTAACATTTCTAAAAGATTTTGGTCAGTTAATTTTAGCTATTTCTGTTTCTTTTGGGACATAATGTGTGGCGTGCTACATTAACTTTGAAATCATTTAATTGACCATATTTCAGCAATCAATCCATTGAAGAAAGTCCCAGCAATATCTCATGGAGATTTTACTCTCTTTGAGAGGTAATTGTAGTTAGCTCCACCTTAAATCTTAATTACTACATTAATTTGTTTTTGTTTTCATTTATAAATCTAGATAAGGAAGTTGTTGTATTTTTATCTTCTTGCTTGCAGCCATGCCATCCTCACATACCTTGCTTGTTGGTATCAAGTGTCTGATCACTGGTGAGTGGTGACCCTAACTATCTTTTCCCACCCGTATAAGTTTTATATTCAATTGTCACAACTGACAACTTTTATACCACTAAGCTTGTTTGGTATAGTTGATTGGGGGATTCAACCTTGTGATTTTATGATATTTGGGGGGTAGGGATTTCCTTTACTATTCCTCCCTACTCTCAAGTTTCTGGCATGCAAATGCTAGACCAAGAACACCGTGTGCAGGTTGAGGTCTAGGCAAAGTACTTCTCCTTACTATTAAAGAAAACTTTTATACCAATATGGCATAGAGGACACCAATTCAATTATTTTTTCCCCAATCAAATATAGGGGTAGTACACTTTCTTAATTTCAAAACTTTTACATTTGTCATTTTTTCTGAATTTTAATCATGTAGGTATCCAACTGACCTTCGCAAGAGGGCTAAGATTCAATGCGTGTTGGATTGGCACCACACAACCTTACGCTATGGGTCAAGTACTATATCTATCCTTTTCTTTTTAATATGAAAATCTGATATAGGAGTATTATCTCTCTTTAAGCAAGTGTTATATTAGGTGCTTGTTGGAGATTTAGAGTATAAGGTTAGTTTAATTCATGATGTGTTTATTTAAGTTGCTCGGATATGGTGTCGTAACTTAAATAACATATATAATAACATGCTATATATGTGAGTTGTGCTTAGTATTCATCATGCGAAGTAGTAATAGGACATCAATAGTATCGCACACCTCGCACACCTCGCGAGCAGTCATGTGGTAGCCAACCAAGGCCGGCCTGGTTTGGTGGGAAAAGCGAGGAACCGGTCGCGACTCGCGACCAGTGTCGCCCCTCGTGACCTGCTGGGTTCTGCCCAGCTCGCGACTCGCGACGAGGCTCCTGACTTCGTTGTTCTTTGCGTTATTTCGCGTAGTTTGACGGTTTGTGAATGTATCGTTTCGGATTTTCTGAAATGTTATAGCATTGTTATAAATATGAGGTCTCTCATGTGATGAAGGTTGTTGAGAAAACTACTTCTCTCTTTTGCATACAAACTATAAAGATCAAAATCAGAAATTCTTCATCTCTACAAAATCTCACAAACTCATTTTCATTGAATAGTGTTCATAGTAAGCGTGACCACTATTGTTCTCTTCTTTGTATCTCGAAGGTGAATTCCGTGAACACCCGTGCTTTACGATTAGGGTCGGAATATTACTTTTGGGAAAGTGATCCACGCCTAGAAGATTGTTCATCTTGTTACCCTTGTTAATTTCATTTTTCCCTAACAGTGCTCCCATGAACACGTACACGTAGAATTATGTGCCCCTAGGTACATTTTTTTGCAAGTTTGTTAAATATTTTGCTCAAATGAGCAAAATGTAAAATGTACAAATATAAAATTTGCAAATAGTATGAGAAGAAACGCCTAGCCCAGGAGCACTATGAATGCTTTGTGTGTTTTGTTCACCTTAAAATTTGCTTAACTTAATTTAACCGAACTTGTTATAACACATTTTATAACTTCAGTTGATCTTATAAGAGACCGCCTACTTTTAATTTAAAATTAGGCGACCCAAGCCCAATGATAAAAAGAGAACAGACCACCTTTCCGAATATAGTAACTAGTTTAATCTTTTTAGTGACCAATTTAATCTATTTAGTGACCAACTTAATCCATTCAATAATCACATGCTTGAATCCATTTAGTGACTGATTTAATCCATTCGATGACTAATTTAATCCATTCGGTAATACCATCGGGTTATTTATTAAAACTATATGATGTAGTTCGGGATTCAAAGAGAAACAAATAAATGCTAAGAGAAGGGACAACTAGGTTGGTCCGTTGGTGTCAAATGTCTAGGAATAGTGTTGGGTTAGAGTGAGATGGATTAGGCTTGTTAGGAGAATGTAGGTTTAGATTGTCTAATATAAAATTAGACCGCCTATTCTAATAATTTGTGTTATAACTTATGAAACTTATCATAATTTTTTTTTTCTCTTAAAACTTATCTTATGCCAAAAAAAATTGGCCAAAATGCTTATTGAAGCAAACGCAATGTCGTAATACTTAACGTCAATATTGTAATTTTATCATTTGCTACATCCTTATCATTTCATATATTGTTAGCTAGCTATCTGTTCATTGATATAGAAGTATTTGGCTCAATAACTAGTGTACCTACCATCCACTGTCATACAAATATCTAAATCCAATTCCCATAATCATTTTTGCGTACCAAAAGTTTACACGTTCAAGACATACATCACTATTTATGATCTAATCTTTTACTTATCATAATCTATTTGGGTGACCCCAGCAAGATACCTGATAAACACAGTATTGGCGCCTATCTTTGGAAAATCTCCAAATCCTGAAGCTGCAGCTGAATATGAACAGAAGTTGGTCGAATCCTTTTCTACCATTGAGACATTGTGGCTTAAGGGAGACGCCAAATTCTTGTTAGGCAACGATAAACCTTCTGTTGCTGATCTTTCTCTCGTCTGCGAAATCATGCAACTTCATGTAAACTAAAACTAGCTCTAATCACCAAATTTTATCAAATTAATTTGTTCATTTTAATATAGAGGTGACTAATTTTGTTTTTGGTTTACTAATTAATGGTTTCTTGGACAGATGATATCTGAGGAGGAAAGAAACAGGATTTTAGGCCCATACAAGAAAGTTCAGCAATGGATTGAGGGCATCCTTAATGGTGAAAATAAAAAAAAGATCATGTACATACCCCCCTTAATGGTGAGTGAAACAAAGATTGTGGGTTGATTGGCAAAAAAATTTTGTATAGGACGATTGAATTGATGATCAGGCGTGGGAGTGGGACCCACTGCCTGATCCGGGTTTTTTAAATTTTTTTTGCCTCTCCAACAGTCAAAACGACGGGTTTTGGCTGGAGCTGTGAGAGAGCTCCAGCCAAAACGCATCGTTTTGGCTGGCGAAAAGCCAAAAAAATTCAGCTGGACTGACAACACACAGGAGCTGGCAGGTAACAAATGGCACACCTTTCCACATGTCAGCTTCCTATTGGCCATTAAAAATATAACCATTGTAAATTTTACAATGGTTATATTTTAAAAAATACAAATTAAAAAAATATAAAAAAAATACCAATGGCTCTATTTTTTCGAGCTCTATAAATAGAGACCCATTTTGCTATATTTTGGACATATATAATTTTCTCCATTTTCACTAATTTCTTCTACTTGTTCTAATTTATTTCAATTAATTAATAAAAATGCTAATTACGTATGCTAGGTAATTAATAAAATCTAATTATATAGATAAATTAATTATTAAAATGATAATTTTAATTTTAAAATTTTTAATTTAATTAATTAGTAATAAAATATCAATTAGTAATGAATATTTCATATTAATAAAAGGTAAATAATAAAAACATTGTAAAATGGTGGTTGGGTAATGTGAGAGAAAAAGTAGTTGGATGGGGTCAAAAAGTAAGAGAGAGAGGAAAAAGTAGTTGGGATGATCTTTTTTTTGGTTCATTGTTAAGAAGAAAGTGAGAAAAGATTGTAGGATGTAATTTTTTAGAGAGAGAAAGTTAGAAAGAGAGTGGGATGATCTTTTTTTTCATTCACCAATAATGGTGCTCTGAGAATGTAAAAGGGGCTACTAATCCTCATTTTGAGGAAGTTCACCAACATCTCTTTGATGCTATTGCCACCTTTGAGCAGAAGCCTTAATATTAGGAAATTTAATTATTTATGTGTTGTTTTCAAATAGAAGATCTCCTTTAGACTTTCACATTTCTTTGCATTATAGTCAATTTTTATTGGGCTCTTTTGCTCTTGCATGCATTTGAACTATTAATTTTCCTCTATACTGTAATAGTGTTTGGGTTGATTATTGATAAGTTGGGACTTTTTGTTCATGTAGTAATGTAAGGGATTATAGTGGGCAGGTCCTCTTGCCAAGAAGGCAAGGACCTTAGTTTATTGAATAAATGTAATTAGAACCTTTTACATACCCCTAATTAAGTTTTGAATGCTTAATTATTTTTTCGTATTATAGCATACACACTTCAATGCTTTTAGTTAATGACTGTTCCCCTCTTCTAACAAATAAAAAGTTCATGTGGATGCCATCTAGCTTATTAGTTGGTAAAATCATGTGGGGGTGGTATTGGTACCCAAGACTTAGAATCGAATCTCGTCTACATCATTGCGCTTAGTCACTCATCTACACACAAAAAAACAAAAAAAAAACTAAGTTCCCATTAAGTACATAATTAAGTATATTGATATGTAGTACATTTGTAGCATCAGCACGGAAGCTTAGTATGTACAATTGTATATCTGGAACTCTGGAAGTACAAGCTGATTAATATTACTTTAGCCCAATGATTAAAGATTGAGATCATTATTCAAATGTGAAGGACAAATTGTAGGAGATAACATGTAAGGGTGAAGTTGATCCATATGTATAACAGTATAAATGATCCTATGTCACTATGTGAGAAGGATCATATGATGATATGAATGAAGCCAAATTACATCACCTTGAGAACTCTGCAATATGGATCACTATCACATTTTTTGGCTTTCTTCTTTCAAGTTTGTAGGCGCCAATATAACTCACTAACGCAATGGTGACACATGTGCTCAACTCTTAAAACACAATTTGACCATAATAGAACACTTGTCTCCATACTCCCTACAATCCTACTTATATATATAGTCTTGTACGCTCTCACATATAACTTAGAATTGTGCACGAAGAGACACAAAGAAAGAGAGAGATATGGCAACAGCAGTGCTGAAAATTTATGGTGATCGAAAGTCCCAACCTACGCGTGCTGTCATGCTGTTCTGCAAGTATGCATCTCTTCCTTTCCTGCTTCCTTCATATATGATATTTCCTCCGTTCCATAATAAGTGAAACACTTATTATTTTAGAACGTTTCAAAATAAGTAAAACATACCTTAAATGGAAAAAAAAAGTGACAAAATGACAAGAGTACCCACCAGTCCACCACAAACATGTGTGGTTTGATTTTCTCTCTCCTCCTTTTGATAATGAAAAGGGTATTTTATGACTTTTTGGCTTTTGAAAGTGATGTTTATTAAATCTTGTGCCCAATCCCTATGTTTCACTTATTATGGAACGGAGGAAGTATATATTTGGATATATCATATGCTGATCATATGCTTGATATAGTTTAATTATGAAAAAAAAATTAGTTCGTTCTTTAAGATGATTATTGCATACTTCTTCCGTCTTTTTCAGTTATACCATTTCTATTTTGCACGTTTGCCAAAGCAAAAAATTTAAACATTAATATACTGAACTATATATACATAAGTAAAAATTATAAAAATTGAGATTATTTAAAGATATATATCATGACGAATCTAACCAGATTCTACAAGAATATATTTTTCTTTATGCATGTATAAATAACACCAGATGGTCAAAGTAAAATATGAAAATAGTGTCAAAAGTTAAAATGGTAGAACTAAAAAATGGAGGAGGTATTATAAAATTCCTGATTCTTGCATGGTAATTTTGGTGCTACCTAGTTTATATCTTTGTATATCCTAAAATTTCTAGGTATCCAGCGGATGCAAAGAAGAGGGCTCTAGTGCATTCGGTGTTGGATTGGCATCATTGCCATTTACGCCGCGGTGCAAGTAATAACTTGTAAACTCATTCTTATTAATTGCATGAAAATAGTGATCGATACCATCTTAGCTTCTTGTCTCAAATCGTTTTGCTTTAGCTAAATTGTTATGTTTTATTGATTGTAGACTGTATAAAATTGATAATCAACTCCAAAAACCCGATTATAACCTGAGGTATGATTAATCCAACACACTCGGTAGACCAAGAACCAACACATAACTACATAAGGGCATTTTTCTGATATTTGGAGCATGTAGATGGTTACTTTGGCCCCAACTACATAGAGGGAGTTTTTGACAATGTCATAAGGAAAAACCTTCCTAGGACCACTCTCGTGTTGGGACAAACAATACTCACTCTAACCTCCTGATTTAGATTCTATAATCAAATAATATTCATCTATAAACAATTAAATTAAAGACTTAGAGTCTAAAAGTCAACCCAAATCCAACCCAAAATCGCCTAATTAGAAACTTGATTAATTAGCTCATCGGCTCATTTGACAGGTTTAGTTTCTACATCTACTTAGCTTATTAGTTGTGTAAACTTTTTTTTTTCAATCATGATTCAGTGGGATATCTCTTGAATACAATACTCGCCCCAGCACGCGGCCTTACTATGAATCCTCAATCTGCTGCTGAATGTGAAAAGATATTGAATTCGGCGTTATAGCATATGGAGTCTTTCTGGCTTAAGGATACAGGAAAATTCCTACTGGGTTATGACCAACCATCTATAGCTGATCTTAGCCTTGTATGTGAGCTTATGCAATTTGAGGTAATTAATATGCCCTTAAACTTTCCTCCAAATTCATTCTATTTTTTTCCTAGTATGTATATATATATGGTACGGTGAATTTATTTTGTTTTCTAGGTTTTGGATGAGGAAGAGAAAAATAAGATTTTCAGCCTGTACAAGAAAGTTCAACAATGGACTGAATATATCAAAGCCGCAACAAGGCCTCAATTTGATGATGTCATGTTCACAAACATCTTCTGTTTGAGGATCGCCCTCGATTTAGAGAAGCTGTTGGTAGGAGTGCAAGCTAATCAGTTGTTAAGAAGGTCCCTTAGTTGTTTGTTTGATATATCGTATTACTTTAGTTCATGATGTTCACCAACTGTTACAGCTGAAAAATAACAGAGCAATTAAGGGAGCAATCAAGGGAATATTATATTAAATATTTTTTCAAGTATCTCATGAGTTCTTCAAGTCGAGTATTAAGTAGCTCGACTCGACTCATTAGTATGTCGAGTCGAGCTTTGTCCTATTCGAGTACGAGTAGCTTGCAAGCTGTCTCGACTCATTACCACCCGTACTGATAAATATAGGAAGGCAGAACCAACTCCCTCCTTTCCCCATAGAATTGCCCTTTTTATTTAGTTTTCTCCGAGACACACATATTTGACCTTTAATATGATCAACTAGCATTTTTTGCACGCTATGCGTGCATGTCATATTAACGTTCTTTTTTCTCAGTTAGTTATTCATTAGTGTTATTAATTTTGTTGATTCGATCAAACATTTATAATTATAATAGGTTAAATTGACAGTTTTTTCAATAAATGCTCTGTTTTGTTCAACTTCATAAAAGTTATTTTCAGCAAAAATAAGTTTAGATCAGTTCTTAATATGACCTTATTATCCTCTATGTAATTGACTTACACAAATTGAAATTGTATAAACCCATTAAAATGATCATTTCTTTACATGACTATAATGTTGTGAAAGTATATTGCTAATTTTTTATTTTGGCAATTTTTCCTTTTGATGGAAAATGAATTTGTTATCTTTGTTTTTTTTGTAAACTTTTTTAGTCTTTCCTTTTTTTTTTTTTTAACCTAAAATTTTAAGTTATTCTAATTGTAGTTTTTAAAAATGGCAAATATTGGGATTGATTGATTACCCATTATATAATTATAATCTCTATTATATAAGTGAAGGGGGAGGAAGATGACGTCCCCTTATAAAAAGTCTGATATACCCTGAATGAATTTAAATTGCCATATATATTAAATAATCTTTTCTTCTTCCTATTAATAATTTCCCAAGTTAGGTTCTTCATAGAAACCGAAATTAAATTAAGGAGAATGATTTCTTCTTCTTACACATGTGTGAAAAACTCTGATTAAAAATTAAATTGACTGTATAACTTAATTGACACAATTATAAGAAAAAATAAAAACTTGAATTTCATATTAATAATTATACTGATAATATTTTAAAACCTAAATGTTGATTATTATTCGGTCATCTATATTATATAAACCAAACTCTTCCACTTTATTAATATCCAACGATTGAACTTGATACACAAATTCTTCCACTTTA
Organism: Beta corolliflora; assembly: GCA_947648045.1. Lineage (NCBI taxonomy): Eukaryota > Viridiplantae > Streptophyta > Magnoliopsida > Caryophyllales > Amaranthaceae > Beta > Beta corolliflora. The sequence goes on along the minus strand of CANSZD010001828.1, from coordinate 852,782 downwards.
TTTGAGCACAAGTTTTCTTCTTCTTTGTATTTCCTTCTCTCAATACTATATTTGAATAATGATGAATAAATAACTTAAAAAACCAACAAAACATTGATTTAAGAAAAACATATTTTAAAAATTTTAAATAATTATAAATGTCTGTTCGAATTAAATTTTTTGTAACGCTGATAAAAAACTAATTGAGAAAAAAAACGTTAATATGAGACGCGCGCATAGCGTGCAAAAAATGCTAGTTTTGAAAGATTGGAGGGTATTTAGTGGAAAAAGGCAAAGGTATTTGGTGAAAAATCTATAGAATTTATTTATATGCTTCCTCCGTTTTTTAATACTTTTGATGTTTTCCATACTTAGACAATTCTTTATTACTTACAACGTCGACATGTCTTTGGAAATGTATTCTCTTTTTCTCTCTCCTAACACATGGAGGTTCTTTTTTTATCTCTCTATTCGCTCTCCTCTATCTGGTTCTTGTACAAATTTCAACTTTGCGAGTATTAAGAAAACGAATGAAGTATATAATCAATTGACTTCAACCCCAAAAGATGCCAAAACTGCATAGTTTATTGTTGCAAAATCCTTCTACATCGCTAAGTAAAGAAGGATCTTTGTAGCAAAAGTAAAGTACACACTACAAATTAATATGACACTCTCGCACACAACATACAGAGCAAAAGTAGAGTACGTAGTTCAAGCACTGTTAACAAAACTATCCGCACTCTGGATAGTAAATGCTAGAGGAGGGGGTTGGGGTTTGTTGGGCCTCTGGGTGAGTGACCCTATATAAGGGCAGCCCAGAAGAAATTATTCTTTCCATGGGTTTTCGAAAGGGGACCCAAAAAAATATTGTCTGGTATTTCTAAGAGGGAAGTGTGCAACTGTTGTGAGATGATTGTTTCTTTGGAGCGAGGGTAGTGTCATCATACTATAATATTGCAGGAAGATGGTCTAGGATACGCCTCATGGGAAGTAGTAGTCTTCCATTGCTATAGACTATAGGAGCCGCAAACTGGTTTGTCAATAAAGGAGTCAAACAACACAACAAGATCACCATCATCCGAGCCCAGCTGCATATGCTAATTTTTAATGTAATTCTTAGGCTCCGTTTGGTAGGGCGTAAAACATTTTTCTGAAAAATTGTTTTCCTCTATTTTCAATTTTACATTGTTTGGTTTGCAAAGGAGTGTAAAACCATTTTTCCTTGGAGTAAAATTACTCTTTCAATGATAGAAAACCATTTTCCCTTCAAAATGAAGGGACAGTTTTCTTTCTCTCTCTTGAACACTCCTCTCACTATCTCTACTTTCCCTTTCATTTTCCTCTCATTTCATTATTTTTCTTACATGAAACCAAACAACGGAAAACTAATTTTAGAATTGTGTTTTCCATGGTAAATTGTTCTGTGAAAATCATTTTTACACCGAAAATGTTTTTACACCCAACCAAACGGGGCCTTAGTGAAGATGTTTTAGGAGTGACCTTGCCGCGTATTATTGCTATATATAGTGTCTAATATTTTTTAGGGCCTATCCCCTCTTTTGCGCCCAAAAAGAAAATATTATCTGTAAAATGTTTTTGATCTCTAAAGAATATGGGTCCATCCCTTTAGAGATTTACATCTATAATAACATTCTGAAAAAAATCACACGTATATCAACTTTAATCTTTGTAATTGTAATAAAATGACATATTTTTCCCACTTTGCATATTGTATTAATATATAAATGGTAATCTTTCTCACCATCATAACGTCTCTTTGAGTCTTTGTCCCTTACGTACCACAAGAAGTATATTTTGCCATCATCTTTCATTCTTTCTAAAAGTCTCCATAGTTGGTAGTTGTAGAAATGCCTCAATAATGCATTTATTCTTCTCTTAGATTGTAATAATATGAAATCCTCCCTGGGAGGCTTAGTGAACATATTCACAATATATACCAAAGTCCATACAAACCCTACTTACCATAATTACATGATTCTAAATAGGGAGACTAAATATATTAACATATATTTACACAAATACACCCCCACAGTGGGAGCAGGAGGAGGGCGAATGCTCAAACTGGATCGAAAATCCATAAACAAGGGTTGAGGGAGACCCTTGGTGAAGATATCGGCGAACTGCGAAGAAGAAGGCACATGAAGAACACGAATATGACCAAGGGCAACCTTCTCACGAACGAAATGAATGTCCATCTCCACATGCTTAGTGCGTTGATGTTGCACTGGGTTATGAGACATATAAACAACACTAATATTATCACAATACACCACAGTAGCGCGCTTCAGTGGACAACGGAGCTCAAGCAAGAGATTACGGATCGAAGCAGTCTCAGCGACAAAATTAGCCACACCTCGATACTCGGCCTCGGCACTAGAACGAGACAAAGTCGCTTGTCTTTTCGAAGACCAGGAAATAAGATTATCACCCAAAAACACACAATAACCCGAAGTAGAACGGCGAGTATCAGGACACCCACCCCAGTCAGCATCTGTGTAGGAGACAAGACCTGTAGCAGGTGCCGAGGACAAGTGCATGCCATAGTCAAGAGTGCCCTTAAGATATCGAATGATACGCTTAAGAGCATGGAAGTGAGAATCTCGCGGCGCATGCATAAACAAACACACCTGCTGAACAGCATAGGAAATATCCGGACGAGTGAAAGTAAGATACTGAAGAGCACCAGTCAACTGACGATAAAGAGTAGGATCCGCAATGGGCTTCCCACTAGAATCACTAAGCTTAGACTTAATATCAACAGGAGTAGCAGCAGACTTACAAGAGGACATATCAGCACGCGCAAGAATCTCCATAGTATATTTCCGCTGGCAAAGGAACATGCTATCCTTGGTACGAGAGACAGAGATACCAAGGAAATATGATAAAGGACCAAGATCCTTCATCGCAAACTCCGAACTAAGAAGTGAAATAATACGAGTTCGGAGAGCATCAGACGAGCAAGTAAGGATGATGTCATCAACATAAAGAAGAAGATAAGCAGTATATGAGCCTCGTCTGAAAATAATGAGAGATGTATCACACTTGCTGTTCTGAAAACCCAAAGAGTGAATATAAGTGGCAAACCGTTGATACCAAGCACGGGGGGCCTGCTTGAGACCATAAAGAGACTTCCGAAGAAGACACACATGTTTAGGTTTGTCAGGATGAACAAACCCGGGAGGCTGATGCATGTAAACCGTCTCCTGAAGATCACCATGAAGAAATGCATTCTTCACATCCAACTGATGTATAGACCAGTGGCGAGAGACAGCCAAACTCAACACAGTACGGATAGTAGTAGGGCGCACCACCGGACTAAATGTCTCACCACAATCCACCCCAACCTCCTGACTCTTACCATTAGCCACTAAACGGGCCTTATAACGTTCAAAAGTACCATCCGATTTCTCCTTGTGAGTAAAGACCCATAAGCAACGAACAATATTAGCATCCACAGGACGCGGAACCAAATCCCAAGTATGAGTGTCAATCATAGCATTATATTCATCACACATGGCGTTATACCAGTTAGGGTCATCAATGGCACGTAAATGAGAACGAGGAAGAGGAGAAATTTGAGGATGGGAGGAAGTGACGAGAGCAAGGCTAGCATACTTAGAATTGGGTTTGATAATGCCGGATTGGGCATGAGTGCGCATAGAGTGGACTGGTTGAGTGTGCTGGACAGGAGACAAAGAAGATAAGGGAGAAGAAATAGGGCCGGATCGGCGACGGTGGGCCTCGGTGATGATGGGCCGGGGGAGTCTTTGCGGCGAAGACCGAACCAAAGATGAGGGAGAGAAAGGGCCCTGCTGAGCCGAGACAAGAGAAGGGCCAGCAGCGCTAACCCCCACATCAAGAGGCACGAAGTTCGGGGCCCGCTGACATGGCCCAGTAGGAGGAGAGCTGGTGTTTGGGCTTGGAGGGAGAGAAGTGGTGGTTGGGCTATGAGAAGGAATGGACACAAAAGAAGATGAGGTCCGAAGAATAAGAGGAGGAGAATTAGACTCAAAATCTGTGAACAAAAACTCATAGTCGGATTGTTTAGGAGTGTAATGGGTGGAATTAGGAAATGTGAATTCATCAAAAATAACATGGCGCGAAAGAATTACTTTATTCGTCGCAAGGTTAAGACACCGATAACCACGATGAGAAGGATAACCAAGAAAAATGCACGGAGTAGAGCGAGAGCTCATTTTATGTGGAGAAGTAGAAGAAAGATTAGGATAGCAAAGACAACCAAAAGTACGAATGTGATCATACGAAGGCGTTTTGTTAAAAAGAATGTGCACTGGAGTGAGGTTATCAAGAACACTAGTGGGACGAATATTAAGTAAATATGTAGCCATATGCAAGGATTCAACCCAATAAGAGGGAGGAAGAGAAGCATGAAAGAGAAGACAACGACAAATATTATTAATGGTCCTAATCATACGTTCGGCTTTGCCATTTTGGGGAAACGTATTAGGACATGAATGTCGCCAAATCATGCCATGGGTGAGAGAGAAAGAAGTGAAAGGGTGATTATCATACTCACGGCCATTATCACATTGGAGGGCTTTAATAGGGAGCCCAAATTGAGTGCGAACATAGGCATGAAAACGAACAAAAGTAGGAAACACATCCGATTTATTTTTGAGAGGAAACACCCATAAATAATGAGAATAGTCATCAAGAAAAAGTAAATAATAACGAAAACCTGTATGACTATTAAGAGGATAGGTATATAAATCGGTATGAATAATATCAAAAGGAGTATAAGTCTTAGTACATGAAACTGAAAAAGGGAGACGACAATGTTTTCCCTAATTGACAACCATGACAAACAAAGAGACTTTTGCTATTATTACATTGAATGAAATTATTGTGCTTAAGAAAACTAAGAACATGATCGCCAGGATGTCCCAATCTATTGTGCCAAACTTTAGATGAAAGAGCAGCAAAAGCAGATGGAGAGGAGGATGACTGAGACGGAGAAGATAACACTGGATAAAGAGTGCCCACACTATTGCACCTGGTCAAGACTATCCCCGTCTGTAGGTCCTTCACAGAAAAACCAAAAGGATCAAATTCAACAGAGACACATTTATCAGTAGTGAATTGGCGAACAGAGATGAGATTTTTAATGATTTTGGGAGCATAGAGAATATTTTTGAGAGTGAGGGGAGGAGTGGTGTTAGGAAGAAAAGATGTGTCGGAACCCTTAACTGGTATTTTAGAACCATCACCAACCAAAATGTGAGAATTAAAAATGCGCCAATTAACAACAGAAGGATTAATACCTGAATTGTTCATAAGATGAGACGTTGCGCCAGTATCCATATACCAGTTGGAGTCCGGTGGTTGAAGAGATAAACTGTTGAAAAATGTGGGAAGTTCGGTGGGCTGGAAGCTGCCAAGAGCAAGAAAAGCCTGCTGGGCCGCTTGTTGTTGTGGGCGTGGAGCTGAGCCCAACACCCCCTGCTGCTGCGGTGTGCTTATGGGCGAAGCAGGCCTCCACATCTGCTGGGTGGGATAAGGACAAGGAGGATAGAGGGCTTGCTGGGCCCAAGAAGTAGCCCAAGGTGAATAAAACACGGGTTGGGCAACAGTCGGATTGTGATGTTGCTGCTGGTTATTGTTGTGGCCCCCATGATTCTTCCCCTTATATTTCCCTTTTTACTTACCATTATTTTTCCCATAACCAGTCCAGTGGGCATTAGAACCACTATTTGCCGACGGAGCAGAAGGAGTAGCACCGGTCAACAGTACCGTATCCGACGAGGATGACGTCGGCTCCGATTTTTCGCGACTAACACGATCAAGTTCAAGCATCGAGCAAGCTTTATCAAAACCCGGAAGAGGAGTAGATTGTTGAATAAGAGTAGACAACATACGATAGTCGGAAGTTAATTTACCGACTAATTGAAGAACAAGACGCTCCTCAGATATAGGATGGTCTATAGCAGCCAACTGAGATGATATAGTTTTTAAAGCTTGACAATAATCACCAAGAGAAGAGAATTGAGATAGATGTATATTACCGAATTGGTTCTCAAGATGCACCACCCGAGTGCTTTTATTATCTTGAAAAATGTTACGAAGACGTTCCCATGCCGTCATCGCCGTGGATTTGTCGTCCAGAATTTTAAGGAGAAGATCGGTGGTGATCGTGCCATACATCCATTAGCATTTAGCACACAATTGCGTCCAACCGACCCCAGAGAGCATCATCGACATCTTTTGGCTTGGTTACCGACGAGTCGATGTGGTCCAAGACATTGTAAGCCTTGGCAGTGTTGCGGAATAATGTGGCCCATGGTGTGTACTGTCCTTTCTCAACGTCCAACACCAAAGGAATCAAAGCTTTGACGTTGGTAACACTCAAAGCAGGATGGTAGGCATGACTTTCCGACGTGGGAGGTGGAGGAGAAGCGTCGAGTGCCATGAATGGATAGAAAAAAAGTGCAGAATTTTTAAGAAGAAGAAGAAAGATACACGGCCAAGAAGAAAGGGCCTGATACCATGTAATAATATGAAATCCTCCCTGGGAGGCTTAGTGAACATATTCACAATATATACCAAAGTCCATACAAACCCTACTTACCATAATTACATGATTCTAAATAGGGAGACTAAATATATTAACATATATTTACACTAATATAGATAATAAATTTCGTTAGTGACATATATGTTCCATGAACTTTATATTCATTTGTCGGGATTTGAAACTAATAAATAAATTAGCTAAATTATTTTATACTTCCTCCGTTCCAAAATAAGTGAAACACTTCTCTCATTTATGTGTGAGCTTTTTGAGAAAAGTGTTTCACTTATTTTGAAACGGAGGAAGTATGAATTGGGATGGATTAACTTAACGTAAAGTATTGGGTCGTTAGACCGTCTGATCCAAACATTTGGTCAAACAGGCTGGCTCAAATTCATTACAAAGTAACAAATACAAAACGCGTGCTTTCTTCTCCATCACAACTTCACTCCTTCAACTACCCTCCTCTCCCTAATGATTTCCACACCTTCTGTAACTGGAGCAGGACCCATCGATGGACATGATATTAGGTAAGAATGGAGGAGAAAGAGAAGAGCAAGTCGTCGTTGCAGTCGAAAACGAACGGGGTCAACCTGATACCTGACCATATTGTCTGCACGAATGCAAGTTCGGCTTCGTCGAGTCAAGCCACGCGACGTCATCACCTTCTCCTTCGCCAGGATTCATCGAAATCTCCGACGAGCCTTCCCTCGGTAACCAGTTTCTAATGGTTCTTCCCCTCCTTGCTCAGGAAGAAGCCCCCGCCACCTCCACCTCTTAGCTTCCTTCTACGTTGCGGTTTGGTTTTTCTTTTTTTTAAAAGGATTTTCGACATATGATATAAGACATTTAATATCTGATATATATATATATATATATATATATATATATATATATATATATATATATATATATATATATATATATATATATATATATATATATATAGAGGCAAGATCATGTGAGAAGGGAAATTAGGTGAGAAATGAGAAAGAATCACTGCCCTTAGATTAGATCCTATCAACGGCCAAGATTTAAAAACTAATATTAACTTTAAACTACCTTTAATCATCCCTTCAAACCTAATTTTCTCTCTCCTCTTTTCTCCTTCAACTGTACGTCGAAAAAAAAACACCACCTCCAACTGTGGAAAAGGTTTAACGAAAGTGATTCAACTATATATCACTGTATTCATAGTGTCTAGCCAACTCTACTAGAAATCTAAATTCAAAAATGTCTTTGTTAATCAAGTACTAAGTGAGAAAGTTTGTGCTCCCTTTATGCAAATGATGTGAGGACATATTACTATATAATAATAAAATGAAATTATATACTGGATCATCTTCTACCATTTATATTCTAGGAAATAATAAGAATTGTTTTCTTAGATTCGTGCAGCCATTCATGGGTAGAATAATTCCATCTACCTACTAATCAAATCAACAGAATATACTACACAGTCTAATTACATCAAAAGAATGGACGGATAGGATAATTACATCAATAGTTTTAATTAGAGTTATAGGAGTATTTGATTAGAGTTATATGAATTATTAATTGGAGTTATAGGAGCATTTGACTAATCATAAGAGTTGTAATTAGAGTTATAGGAGTATTTTATTAGAGTTATATGAATTACTAATTAGAGTTATAGGAGGATTTGACTAGTCATGAGAGTTATAATTATAGTTACGGCATTACTTGTTATGTACGTTCTAATTAGAGTTATAGGATGATTTGATTAGAGTTATATGAATTACTAATTAGAGTTATAGGAGTATTTGACTAGTCATAAGAGTATTTAATTATAGGTATAACATTACTTGTTCGGAGTTATGCCAACTCTTTTTTAGAGTTATACGAACTAGTCATAAGAGTTATTTTGGGACTTGATTAGAGTTATATTGGCACGTGATTAGAGTTATAGGAACTTATAATTAACTCGCAATCTCATTGTTAGAATATAATCATGTTATACACTATGTTAAAAGGAGTTATAATAAGTGCTTACTAGAGTTATACACTATGATAAAAAAGACTTATGGCATTACACTAGTGCTAGTACATCATGAGAGTGTACGACAGATGTAGAATATTTTATGTACATGTTGCTATAACTCCAATTGATTTTTTGTCATTGTTAGAATATAATCATTGCATATACTATGATAAAAAGAGTTATAAGAAGTACTCATTAGAGTTATGACATTACTTGTTAGGAGTTGTATTTATGTTATAATTAGAGTTATAGGAGTATTTGATTAGAGTTATATGAATTACTCATTAGAGTTATACGAGTATTTGACTAGTCATGAGAGTTGTACTTAGAGTTATATCAATTACTAATTAGAGTTATATCAATTACTAATTAGAGTTATAGGAGTATTTGACTAGTCATGAGAGATCTAATTATAGTTACGGCATTACTTGTTATGTACGTTCTAATTAGAGTTATAGGAGTATTTGATTAGAGTTATATAAATTACTAATTAGAGTTACACTAGTGCTAGGCCACTAATTGGATTTATGATTTTAGAAAATATGTGTTTAGAGTTATAACATACAAATATACGAGTATTTGACTAGTCATGAGAGTTGTACTTAGAGTTATAGGAGTATATGATTAGAGTTATATCAATTACTAATTAGAGTTATAGGAGTATTTGACTAGTCATGAGAGATCTAATTATAGTTACGACATTACTTGTTATGTACGTTTTAATTAGAGTTATAGGAGTATTTGATTAGAGTTATATAAATTACTAATTAGAGTTACACTAGTGCTAGGCCACTAATTGGATTTATCATTTTAGAAAATATGTGTTTAGAGTTATAACATTGCTTGTTCAGAGTTATGCCAACTCTTTTTTAGAGTTATACAAACCAGCCATAAGAGTTATACCAGAAACATTTCCAGAGTTATAGGTGGTAGTAGTTAAGAGTTATGAGAATTATGGGAAGTATTGATTAGACTTATATTGTGTGCATCCATTGAACTAATCTTGAGTGCCGAATTTCACTGATAATTAGGGGGGAACTCGCTGAATTGAAATTGAAAAAAAAAATATATAACGCCTCTTGAAGCAGAGAACCGAAATAAGAGAGAGGGGAGAGAGGAGAGAGAAAGTATGTTATGAGTTATGACGTGAGAAGTGGTTTCAAATTTAGGGTTTTACCTTTTTTTTCTTAATCTTGGCCATTAAATGAGACATGATCCAAGGGTTAGAATTACTTCTCACTTCTCATGTAAAACTCCCTTCTCACATGAACTCAATTATATATATATATATATATATATATATATATATATATATATATATATATATATATATATATATATATATATAAGACTTTCAATTTCTGATGTCATACATTCAGTATCTGATATAAGACATTGAATATATGAATCAGACATTGAATAATCTGATTTTCAGATATTCAATTGTGTAGGTCAGATAATAAAAAATTATGTCAGATATTCAAAGTTTTATATCAGATAATCAAGTTTTCATATAAGCTAATCAATGTTTCAAATCATATATTCAAAGTTTTCTCTCAGATTTTCGAATGTATACTCGTCTGACCATAAGTTACGATTAGATGAGTTTGAAGTAAAACCTTTTCATAAAAAAAAGTCGGGTCTTTCAGTAAGAGTTTTTTTTTTAAAATAGGTAAGGAGAAAAGAGTATAGGAGGCCCTTCACATAAAGGAAACTCCTAAATCCTAATGAATCGTTTGAAAGGATTTTGCCAAAAGTAGAATTATTACTTGTTTTAATGAATCTTTCACTAAGATTTTTTTTAGGGGAATCTTTCACTAAGATGGTCGTGCCCTGATCAACATTTTCTAAGTAGAGAGATAATTTTAGGACCACAAATAGCAACTCACATTGAATTTTAGGAAAAATTGACATGAATAATCCCAACTTTAACCCGTCTTTTGAAAATAATCCCAACTTTGGATTATTCCAGAATAATGTCAACTTTTAAGGGAACCTTCTCAAAATAAGCCAAACTATCCTTTTTCTTGCCTACACTAATCCATTTTAATTGTATAATATATTGACAATTAATAGTTCGGATTATTTTGAGAAGGTACTCCCTAAAGTTGGATTTTTTTTTTAATTCATTAATAAAAGAGTCATACGACATCTACAATAGAAATCATAAATAACAAATACATAACAATTTTGAACAAATAAAATTCAGAATTTGCAAAACCACGATCGTTGTGTAGTAGATCTAACAATTCCGCATACCCTCTTCCACATCGCAGTTTGATACAACCTTCAACGAGGGGGTCTTTTGATATGTTGTAGTTTTGAAATAGAATTAAATCTGATACCATTGATTGTAATTGTAAATCTGAAATCTGCTTCGACACCGCATAATTCTTAATCAATGATTCAAAATTACGATAATTCATCTAGAAACAAAGGAGTAAACTAAAATCTCTCCCAAGGAGAAGAGAATAAACCCTTTCTTTCAAGGGAGAATCGATCCTCTCTTTAAAGGAGGAAGTATTATTGAAACAAGAACGAACATAAACAAAGCTAAACAACAATGAAAAATAAAATTAAAGTGGGGCTATCCACCGATAAAATCGATGGAAGCCCATTTTAAATTCACTAATGGAGGCTAGGGTTTAGGAGAGAAAGGGAAAGAAGGGAGAAAAGGAATAAAAATCTTAAGAAGTGTAGAATAATTCAAAGTTGGGATTATTTTGAGAAATCTGGTGAAAGTTGAGATTATTCATGTCAATTTTTCCTAAATTTTATTGTTATTTATTCCACATTGTTGTATACACAACAATTTAGGCAATGTCACTTTCAAGCTTTTTGGATGGTACTTTTGGGTGGAAAAAGAGAAAAACAAATATAATAGTATTACTTTATGGTGGAAAAGTAAAAAAATAGTACTTTAGGGTGGAAAAAGAGAAAAACAAATATAATAATATTACTTTATGGTGGGCCAAGTAACTCAAGAAAGTTTAAACAATATAACAATTAAAAAGAAATAACCATTTAAAAGAAAATGTAGCAATTAAAAAAAACGAGTGAATACTATAGTAACTAATAATAAAAAAAAAAAAACGAGGGTCCAGTAGGTACCAAGAATCTTCCCCCTTCCCCTATTCCAGCCCTGTCAACCCCCCCTTGTGCGTACTTTACCTGACCCAAATTTCCACCCTGAGTCTGTGTGTGGGGAAGCTAAAGCATTAAAGGCCATTAATGAACCTTCATTTATGAAGGCCCTTGTGTGCTCCAACCCTTCCCAACCTGCGCATTTATTACCGCATAATTTTCCTTTGAATTTGCCCAGTCTTCCTTTTGGTTTGACAGCCCCACCAACTCTCCAAAAAGACGAGATTTTTATCCCGGTTACAAGAGAAGAATATGAGGAGTTGTCCAAGCCATGGGAAAACGCCATAATATGTAAGGTCCTGGGTAGGTCCTTTTCTCAGGACTTTTTGAAAAAGGAGCTTAGTAAGTTATGGAGGAAGAAGGGAGAAATGGAACTAATATCCCTTGGTAAGGGTTTTTACAGTACTAAATGTTCCTCTGATATTGAACACACGTCCATCCTCTCCGATGGTCCGTGGTTTATTCTAGGAAGTTTAGTCTGGGTCCAGCAATGGGTCCCTGGTTTTCAACCTTCGACGACAAATATTAACAAATTTCCGATTTGGATTCATCTGCCAGAATTACCCATGGAGCTCCATAACTTGAAAATATTGGAGAAGATCGGTAATGGGCTAGGGACGATCCTAAAAGTTGACTCTCACTCTATGAGGGAGGTAGAAAGAGATATCTTTGCAATTTGCACCCTAATGGACAATCGGAAAGCGCCCGACGAGGGTGAGAATTGGAGGTATATCGCAAGGGCTCGTATATATGGAGGACTCATGGTGGTGCTCATGGTGTCAGAGTGTGGGTCACGCTTCCCGTGGGTGTCCCAAAAACGCTCATCAAAGTCTCACGGTGCCTAAGCCTAAAGATGGAAATGGGTGGATTCCGGCGAAACGCCGGGGCATAGTGGGTCATATGAAGGGGGGAGAAAGGAGCAAAGGGAGAAAAGTCAAAAGGATGTCAACCTTCCCCTAAGTCAACAGCAGAGGTGGACCCCGATAAAATTGGGAAAATCAAAAATGAGTGAAGCGTCGGGTCCGGTTAAAGCTGATGGTGACCTGTCTACTGCTGGGGAAACTTTTAAGTCTGCTCAAGGGGATGTGGAAACCCAAAATCCCTTTTTTGTTCTGCAAAACCTGGAGGAAACTGATATAATATCCTCCCCTCCCCAAAATTAGATTTTGCCCGCTCAAATTTTGAAACGTGGACCTACCCCCCTCAGCCCTCACTCCTCTTCCATCACTCTAAACTCTAAGACATCACATCAAATTAACCCCTTCCTATCAATCCCTTCTAATCCTCCTTTCCCTACTTTAAAACCCGAGGAAACTTACGTACCCAAAACCCACTCTCAAGCTCACTCAACCTCAGAAAAGGAAAACCTCACCCATCATGAGTGATCAAGAGTCCATGTCGATAACCCCCTCCACATCCCCTCCTCCTCGATCTCCACCATCTCCCCCCCCTCCACCGAGAAATCAGCTAGAGAGGGACTGCTCATTTCTAAGGTTTGCACGCCCGGTGAGGCCCCTAATCCCAGAGCTGAATCCGGGTTACGGGGACTTTCTGCTTCCCGAGAACCTGCAAGCCCCGACCGAAATTTACACGGACCTCCCGCTTCAGGAGGTGAAAGCCTTTATCATGGACCCAATGAGGGAGCCCGAGGTAGCACGCCATCTCCTAATGTATGCAAACTCGGAACTTATGGCCCCCCACATGCCTCAAATTCAGATGGTAGCCCATCTCCCGAAACTGATGAAGATCTTTCTTTACTGGTTCTTAGAGAAGGAAGTCACGGAGGAGATGGAAGAGCGGAACTTAATGCAGAACTTCGGTCCATGGCTGGACCCAGCCACTAATACGGTCCGTAATTCTGGTCAAGACCATGCCACTTCGCCTACAAGAATTGAGCAACACGGATGCCGTGTTGGTGGTAAAACTCCAACGCCCCTTGAAACAGTTGGGAGTCACACTCTCTTGGGAAGAGGTAAGAGGGAGAAAAAACCCTCGCGAGGTCGAGATGGTTTTATGGCCACATCGGAGGCTTTGGACGTGCCCAAAGACCGGCAACGAAGTAGGAGTAGATCCTTGGGCACCCGGAAAGGAGGGAGTTCTAAGGAGGATCATGGATACTCCAAGCTTGTTTAAAGGGATGTCAATCCTGTTTTGGAACGTGCGCGGGCTCGCTCGCCCCTCTTTTGCCTCTAATTTTAGGCTCCTAACGCAGCAGCACTCTCCTTCCCTTATTGTCCTAGTCGAGACATGAGTTAGTAGGGAAAGAACTTAATATCTCATCAGTGGGTTGGGTTATGATTCTTGGTACCTCGTCGAACCCCTTGGGTTTGCTGGAGGCATCCTCCTCCTCTGGAATTCACATGTTATTGACTTCCAGGCGCTTGGGGAGGGTGCACAAGGAGTGCATGGCGTGGTTGAGGTGCGTTCTCTTAAAACTTCCTTTATTTTATCTTCAGTTTATGCTAGCCCTACATTCTATTTTCGGAGTCATCTTTGGGAGGAGTTAAAAGCTATGTCTGTTAATGTTGATAAACCTTGGCTTGTGATTGGGGACTTTAATGAAGTTGTTAATCAAAATGAAAAATTAGGGGGAAATAGAATCTCGTATAGGAGGTCATCTCTATATGCAAATACTATGAATGAGTGTAATCTTGTTGATATTGGGTTTAATGGCCCTAAGTTTACTTGGACTAACAAACGTAATTCCAATCCTATCTATGAGAGATTAGATAGAGGTTGGGCCAATGTTGAATGGCTGAACATGTTTCCTGATAATAATCTTTGGCATCTCCCTCGAGTTACATCTGATCACTGCCCCCTCCTCCTAAAATTGGAAAACTCGCGGCTTGACATAGGTAGCAAACCTTTCCGTTTTGAGCCTATGTGGACCCTAGATCAGAATTTTGTAACAGTCATTGATAAGGCTTGGCCTAAAAACCCTCTTAACCTAGATATAAAATTGGAGTGTACTAGGGAAGCCTTGATGGAATGGAATAAATCGACGTTTGGGAACATTTATGTTAGGAAGAATTCTATCCTTGCCCGTTTGACTGGCACCCAAGCTTATCTCCAAGCCCACCCTCGTTCTCGGTTCCATCAAGACCTGGAAACGAATCTCCAAAATGAGCTTATCCAAATCCTTGATCAGGAAGAAATGCTTTGGCGCTCTAAAACTAGGCTCGATAGGATTAGTGAGGGGGAGAGGAACACTAGCTATTTTCACAAAAGTGTCACTATTAGGAGGGCGGCGAATCGCATTTTGTGTCTTAGGAACGAGGTAGGTCATGAGATAGTTGACCCTAGGGATATCAGGGACCACATTCTAAACTTCTATAGGGGGCTATATACATGTGAGCACGAGGCTAACCTTAGACATTCCCCCTCATACACGGGTGATCTTCCCTTAACTAGTATCGCTTTTAGCCCTTCTCCCGAGGAAATTCGAGGAGCTCTTTTCAGCATGAAACCCCTCAAGGCGCTCATCTGTCGAAAAAGCTTGGGACATCATTGGCCCTGATACATGTCGAACCGTCCAAAACTGGTTCTCCAGGGGTCAAATCCCAGAAACTCTGTGTGAGACGCTCATCTGTCTTATCCCCAAACAACCCTCTCTTGAGACAATTAAGCAGTTCCGTCCAATCAGTCTCTGCATCTCTTTGTATAAACTCGTAACGAAAATATTAGTCAACAGACTGAAACCTCTCATTCACTCATGGATTTCGCCTAACCAGAATAGTTTCATTAAGGGGAGGGGGGCTGATATTAACCTGGTGGTGGCCTCTAAGTTCTTCACTCCATGAACAAGAAAAAGGGTAAATGGGGGTGGTTTGCCCTAAAAATTAATCTTGAAAAAGCCTATGATAGGGTGGAGTGGGGCTTTGTTAGGGCTTGTCTTCAATCTTATAATCTCACCTCCCAGTCCATCAAAATCATCATGAACTGTGTGGCGCATGCCTCCTCATCTGTTCTTATTAATGGTAGGAAATCTGAGGCCTTCAAACACTCTAGGGGGCTTCGCCAAGGAGACCCAATGTCCCCGTACCTCTTCAACATTTGCCTTGAATCTCTCTCCAAGTACATCCATGTAGCTTGTGATAACCAAGAGTGGATTCCATTTGGGGTAGGAAGAAAGAAAGTCCCTATCTCTCATCTCTTATTCGCTGATGACCTTCTGCTATTTGGTCGTGTTGATGAATCCACAGCCTTCTCTGTCCGTGACACTCTCGAAACCTTTTGTCTCCAGTCGGGACAGAAAATTAATGAACTCAAAAGCAAACTCATTTTCTCCCCCAATACCCTCCTAGAACACAAAACTCTTTTCCAAGAAACAATCAAGGTTAAGGAGATTGACAATTTAGGAACTTATCTAGGCCTCCCTATATCTCACAAAAGACCAACAAGGGCCCAAGTCCAGTTCGTGGTGGATAAGGTCCGATCGAAGTTGCCTTATGGAAAACAAGATTCTTGTCAAAAGCGGGAAGGATGTGTCTAGTAAACTCTACCCTCTCCTCTATCCCGGCATACTATATGCAAGCTGCTTTCCTCCCTGCTACCACTCTCAAGGATCTTGTTTCAATATGTAATAACTTCCTATGGGGTGACTCCACAAATCATAAGAAACTGCACCTTGTTGGAAAGGAAGGGACATTCATGCCTAAGAATAGGGGGGATTGGGGATTAGAAACCAAAAGTTGACCAACATTGCCTACATGGCGAAACTAGGCTGGAAGATATCTCAAGGCCCTCCAACTCTTGCCCAAGAATGTATTAAGTCGAAATACATTCATAAAAATCATGCCACTTCTTTTAAGAACGGATCCACATTGTGGAAAAATATAGGTAGAGGGTGGGAAATCCTTCAGAACAATAGCTCGTGGAGTGTAGGAAATGGGAAGTCCATTAGCCTTTGGGAGGATAATTGGCTGGCTATAGGGTCTCTTCGGAGTCTTATCCATGGTCCTTTACTTGAATCAGAGAGCGCCTTAAGAGTGTGTGACCTCTCCTTCCATGGCAATTGGGACCTTTCCCGAATGTCATTCGCCCTACCCCAAGAGATCCATGATCGCATTGCTAGCTTTCCACCTCCTATGGAGGACTCTCGAGAGGACATGTTAATTCCCCACTTTATCTCCTTAAAAGGATTCTCCCTAGCCCAGGCCAATGATGTCCAAATTAACTCCCCTCATGTAAACCTCTCTTGGATTTGGAAAGCAAAAATGGAGCCGAAACTGAAAATCTTCTTCTGGCTATTATGGAAAGACCGGATCCCTCATAAAATGCTCCTTGCCATTCGAAATATTGTTCCAGATACTTGCTGTCCAAGATGTAATCTACCTAATGAAAATGCCTCCCACGTGATCCGTGACTGCACTTTCTCCATGGATGTTTGGAAAGCTTGCGGGTTTCAACCCCCTTCCCACTTATTCTTCACTGCTTGGCTTAAAAATAATTTAGAGGTGGACTGTAGGTTTCGAGACATTGAGTGGGCTGATGTTTTTCCATACCTCTGTCATGAGATATGGAAGAGTAGGAATGAGTGTAGCTTTAATGAGACGCCCCCTCCGTCGGCGGATTCGATTATTCACAAGGCTATGTCATTATCTCACCTCCTTATCCAAGCCAAGAACACTGAAATCTCAGGAAAGCCAGCCCTTCCTAACTTGCGTCCAAACCCTACCCAAAGCTCAAGACCGACCATTCATGTAGATGCTTCCTTCACTCGCTTGGCTGATTCCATGGGTACCAGGGGTGTAGCTAGGAATGGGGCGGGATTTTGGATTGTTGGTTTCGGGACTAGGAGTTTTGCCACTGATTCTATCTTAGCCGAAATTATGGCCATTCAACATGGTTTGATTATTGCAAAAAGGTTCAGGTTACTTGAGGTCATTATCCTTAGAGATTGCATAAATGTAATTAAGGTGTTGTATAGTCAAGAGAGCTGCACTGACAAGTATATGAGTGCCATTTTTGAATGCAGAAAGCTATGGAGGGATCTTCCCAAGTGACACCGAAAGCTTTGTAGCGGGAAGAGTGACTACTATGTGGCGGATTTGCTAGCCAAGGAAAGTAGAACTAATGATGATAGTTGCAATGTAACTAGGATTTTCCCAAACCCCCTAACTGTTGTAATTCGGCTTATATTGCGGATTGTAAAACTCGTGCTTTTATGACTATATAATCGGATTCTACGTTTTTCACCAGAAAAAAAATAAAAATAAATAAATAAGGACGGGCCCACCTGATCAACTTCTTCCAATCTCAGATGTTCATGCTCTTTCATTTCTATTTTGCCGCCGTACTGCATCGCAAACTAGCATTCACAGCAATTCCAGTTCCAACTTCAGCTAATTACAAACTTAATACTCACTAATCAGATATCAGCCTACTTAATCCAATTTTTTTTTTTTTGAAAGATGACTCTGAAAGTTTTCGCGGATCGTATGTCCCAGCCTGCTCGAGCTGTAATTTTATTCTGCAAGTATTCAATTTTTCTCTCTCTTCCTTTAAATTTCGTCTTCTATTTCTCTTCAATTTGGTACTTAATTGGGGGTTTACTTTGAATATTATTTTATTTGTTGCAGGCTTAACAAAATCAATTTCGAGGAGGTTAGAATTGATCTTTTTAAGCGCCAGCATTTATCCCAAGAATTCGCTGGTAAATTTCTTTTCCATGGTTTTCGATTTTTTGTTTAATTTGTGGGTTGAGAATTTTGTTGATTTAGGTTTTATGAATGTCTGATATATAATTCTGTTAAAAAATGAATCAAATTCAATTATAACGCTCCAATTCGCATAAAGATGAAATTCTGTGTTAGTTTCATATGAATTTCTTTTGCCATGTTTGGTTTGCAGTTAATTGTTTTCTTGAGAAATTTTGCTACTTTTTATTGGGAAACTTTGATAAATCAGTTTCCTTTTGTTGTGGGAAATGTAGCCATCATGTTTGCTAATAACTAACCAAACATGTATGTCAAATTTAATCGCAAGTATTTAAAAATCGTCGAATTGCTTTTATCAATTAAAGGAAGATCTTTGGGTTAAAAATTATTTTGGTTGTTTTGAAATAGTGCTCAAAATTTTAGGAACTAAATCTTGTTCCAAGCATGAGTAAGGCATATTTTATGTATATTCTTTGTGGGTTTTAAAGTAATATAAGTAATTGTTGGAGAGGAGACTCAGCTTGATCAATTTCGTTAAAAATTGTAGAGCTGATTTGGATTTTGTTTGAGTGAGGCAGAATTTTCTTACTGCGTGTGAGAAAAAGAACCCCTGGCAGCTCAAAATTCCTCTGCTAGTATTCAATAGATGAAGTGTTATTCGATTGGTTCTGTTGTATAGGCTGTGAGTCGAGAGAGAAATGATAAGTTAATGAATAGAGTATTTTGCCCAAATACCTATGAAATTTATTGGAGAAGTTTGCTGGCCGTTCATTCTACCTTTCTTCCCTGCTTACTGGATGTCTGTATTGATCCATTCATT
This sequence comes from Beta corolliflora, assembly GCA_947648045.1. Taxonomy (NCBI): domain Eukaryota; kingdom Viridiplantae; phylum Streptophyta; class Magnoliopsida; order Caryophyllales; family Amaranthaceae; genus Beta; species Beta corolliflora. The sequence goes on along the minus strand of CANSZD010001828.1, from coordinate 833,631 downwards.
ATATTCTTTCTTCTGCTGTTGATAACGCTTGTGCTCTTTAACTGCTAAAAAGTTTATCATGTAACTTGTTCATGATCACCAAATCCAGAGATAAACCCACTGCGGCAAGTTCCTGCAATAGTTGATGGAAGATTTAAGCTGTATGAAAGGTAATTCTTACATTTACATCTCAGACTAGAGTGGTTCCTTAACGAGATTAGATGGTCGTTCCATTTCCCTTCTCTATTTCCTATTTTGTTGGCATATTTGGTATTTTAATAAGTTAACTCTCCGTACTGACTTAATGACTAGAAAGACTGAGAAGTTGATCATCCTGCAATGGAAAATTAGCTACAGGGATTCAGCAAATAAGTGAAAATCATAGTCCTTGATTGGTGCAACAACATGGAAAGGAAAAGTGTACTACTCTCATCTCAGATCTAGTAGTGAGTGGAGAAGCTGTTTTCTTCTACTGTAAGTTTCTTATGTTCTAGCAAGTCAGCAGCATTCAGAGTGATTAAGGAAGATACATGGTTTACCACCATTCAAGCAAAAACAACAGCAACATCTAAGGATAGATTCTTTTCAAGTAGGGTGTTAGAATGGCCAGATGTATGCAGCTTATGCCATAAAGGCCTATAAAAGAAGGAGCTTTTATAGGCACCACATGTTTTGGTCTAATGCAATGAAAGAACATAATAAGCAAAGAGTTAAGAATGTTTTTTTCCTCTTTTAATTTTGGCATAAGATTTGGGGAGAACAAGTTCATGGTTGATTTTTGCACAAGTTTAAAAATAGTTATTGGATGTAATGCAAGACAACTGGAGGTAAATGAAGAGGAAAAAAGAAGTATGATGAAAAAGAGAAAAAAGGTTAATGTAGTGGGGAGTATCAAGAGAAACAAATTATTTAAAAGGTTAACTTTTAGTTTACAGAAACTGGAAGTTGGGACATTCGAATAGTAGGTAGTTATATGGAAGATTATTTTGGGATGTAACATCCCACCATGTCACCACCATAATCATTGCCATTGGCACTGTTGCTACTATCATGCTAGTAGCATAAACAATAATAATACTCCCTCCATTCGATAGTGTTTGTCTTCCTACTTATTGGGGATGTTTCAATATAAATGTTCTAGTTATTTGTTATCTTTCTAGACTTTCAATGCATAGTTTTACTGCAAACATTTTTATTGCTTCTCAATCCTAATCGTTGTGATTTGTGAAGAGTCAATAAGGATAATCATTACGGAATAGAAGTAGCTGGTATAGACAGTAGTAGTACTAGTAGTCATTGTTGCTGCCACTGCTTTGCTTGTTAGTTGTTCCTCGCATTTGTAGTTAAGAAGCTACCATAATCTATTTAGAGTGAGGAAAATTAGAAGGAAACGTAGAAAATAGAATGCTATAGAAAGTACTAAGAAGGAAAAAGGAGAATGCAGGAAAAGGCAGAAGCCATCATATATTCTACCCTAAGAAGTAAGGAGAGAATCTTCTACAAGGAATCAACTTGTTGAGTCCTTGCACACCAATGATCTGTATATAAGGGTCTTTGTTCTCCTTAACATCTAGGATGGGCCAATCCCTCAATTCTTCCTTACTATCTCATGTCAAATATTCCTTGCTCTACATTTTCTAATCACAATTCCTATTGATAAATACTCCGTGCATTTTGTCACCGATACATTTGGATACCTTTTCATAATTCCTACTGATATATATCTCCGTGTACTTTTTCATGGAGACATTTGGATACCTTTTCATAATACCTTGTCATGTTTCCTGCATTTTACCGTTGATAGACGTTACATCGTCTTAATCTTTAATCACTTCATTCTTGATTTAATCTTTTCTAGAATGGTTTAACATGCAAGAAACACCACCTGAAATGCTTACACTTGGATATAAGTGTTGGACTTTGGTAAAACTTTAAGAGCTGGCATGGACGATTCACAAGTTGAATAAAGGGCACTGTTACTAGGTATTTGAAACACTTTGTGCTCGATGGAGCATCTTTCTTATTTATGAATCCCAGTTCAACCTGCCTTCCCCAAACTTACTCTCCAAGAATGCCATACAGGTCTACACTCAACTTAAACCCTTGTGACTCAAGGTTTTTTTCCAAAATTTTAGCTTGTCATTGATGTCCTCTTTGGCCTCATCCACCAAAGGAAAAGCCCTGTCAGTCAACAAGCATACTCAAACAATTGTTGATGGAAGTCATATATTCTACAGGGAAGAGCTTTGTTACAGATTGCTAGGGGTGCTAATATCGGGAAAACTTCATACCAGGAACATAAATAGTGGGTTGCTTGCACTTATTATTCTATTACCTTTCATTGATCTTAGTTGCATTCCATAAAATGTGGTCAACTTTAGGAGCTTTTCTGCAAATACGCTTGTGAATCATAATGCTCATTCTCATGATTTCTTCTTGCAATGTGCTAGCGTTCCTTATCTAAAACCTCCTGAATCAGTGCAGTTCAAACATATCAACTGTATGCATTTTGTTATTTCGTATATTGGATTTCACTGACCATTAGCTGAAACTTCTGCAGCCATGCAATCCTTATTTATCTATCTTGTGCATTTCCCGGAGTAGCTGATCATTGGTGAGAACCTCCTCTGCTTTCACAAAAACTCTGACTCGTTCTCTCATGTATAGTACTTCTCGGACCATACTTGCCCTATCATATAGAACATATCTGGATTCAACTTAAGTTACCTGTTTTGTTTCAATCTATGGCCTACAACTCATCATTGATCATCTTTGTTATTAAAGGTATCCTGCTGATGTTTCTAAGAGAGCGAAGATCCATTCAGTGCTGGATTGGCATCACTTAAATCTACGTTATGGAGCAAGTACAGTGATTCTCTTCTCCTTTTCCTTTTCTGTTCTCAATCTCTCTGACCTCTCTATTACATGTCCAATGTGTCTATTCTTCTCTCTCTGATCTAAAAAACTCTGCATGTTATTGACGAAAATCCATAATATATCAGTCATCAACTATGACATGCATACTATATTCTGGAAACAGTAATCTTGTGACATGGCTGGTAGCCTCACACGTTCTTCATCTTTATTTCAAAGCATTGTGGCTGTGGTTTTTAGTATAACAATTAATTGATTTTTGCTATCCAGTGAGATATGTTATATATACTACACTTGGCCCAGCACTTGGAAGACCATTAGATTCTGAAGCTGCTGCTAGAGCTGAAAAAATATTGGATTCGTCCTTGGCGACAATTGAATCAGTCTGGCTCGAGAGGAGTGGAAAGTTCCTGCTAGGTAGTAATTCGCCATCTATAGCTGACCTGAGCCTTGTCTGTGAGATCATGCAGTTAGAGGTGAGAACTTTAAACTCTATTGATATTTTTCTGTTTCCATTTTTCCTTGATAATTATTTTTTGTTTACATCATGTTGTATAAGGCATAGGGTAAGGTTGAAATTTTTTTTTTCCGGTGAAATACACTTCAAGAGTTAAAAAGATACTGTTAAGCATTCGTTGGTAAACAATCCTGTAAGAAGGAAGAGTGACATTCAGTTTTATCTGGTTTTTAGGTTTTGGATGAGAAGGATCGTGCTAGGATACTAAATCCATACAAGAAGGTTCGAGCTTGGATTGAAGCTACAAAAGTTTCAACACATCCCCATTTCGATGATGTTCACGGAATTCTCTTCAGAGCCAAGGCAAAAGTTCAGAAGCAAAGAGAACGTGATTTAACTGCAGCCAGTTCTAATGCAAGATTGCATTCAAAGATGTAAAAGATGGTGAACATTGACTATTTCTCTTTGCTTGCAACTTTATTGTTGAGAAGTATAAATTCAATATGATATTGCTTACATTATAACTTTTGAATGGACATAGATGATTACATGATATTATATACGGTTCTCCCCACTTTTTCTGCCCATTTACATTTTCATTAAGAGAGTGGTTGGCAAGAAAACATTTTTACAGAATAATCATTTTCCCATTCTCCTTTATTTGGTTTGAAAAGGGAGGAAAATAGTTCGATGATGGAAATCCTTTTCCTTTCCGAGGGAATGTCACAATTTCTTCCCTATCTCCCATCCATCCTCGCACCTCCATTTTCCTTTTTCCTTTGGTTTCAGACTTTTTTTTGTAAGGAACTAAACAAAGGAAAACTAATTGACAATTGCATTTCCCTTTGGAAATACGTCTTTCCTATTTCCCATTGAAATTGTCTTCTATCCAACCAAATGAAGCCTAACTAGCTAAGTACAAATTCAACCAACAGCTTATTGTTTTTTTATTTACCTGATATATATTCACAACTAGAAGTAGAGAGGTTAATTGTATCCAATGTACACCATCATCATACCATGAAAGGACACATCTTCATTCAACCCTTATTTCCTTAACTTCAAGGGTGTCCAATATCTTTGGTCTTCTGTAATTCTTCAGCAAGAGGGACCAACAAACAACACTGACGGATGAGGCAGCCATTGCAGCTCCTGCAATCCATGGTGGTAAGCGAAACCTAAGTGAAGGGAACAAAACGCCAGCTGCGATCGGGATTCCGAGCACATTGTAACCCAGAGCCCATATATAATTCAAGCGTATCCTAGAGAAAGTTTTCCTTGAGAGGTCGATGGCAGTTATGACGTCCTCTAAGTTGCTCCTCATGAGAACTATATCTGCTGCTTCAATGGCAATGTCTGTTCCCGCACCGATTGCCATTCCAACATCAGCAGCGACCAATGCAGGCGAATCATTTATACCATCTCCTACCATTGCCACTATGTAACCTTCTGCCTGATTTATCATTAGTAAGATGTTTCGTTTTAGAAAGTTCTCTTACAAGTTACAAAGGAAATTATGTGTTACAGGATCATGAAAGTTCAGAAAGTGGAAAGATACTGAAAAGAAAACTTGTCTTTTAAAAATCTTACCTGTAATTTCTTCACTTTCTCTGCTTTCTGCTCGGGTTTGGCTTCAGCAATGACATTATCTATTCCGACTTGTTCAGCAATGGAGTTGGCGGTTCCCTTGTTGTCACCCGTTACCATGATGCTCTCAACATTCATGGACTTAAGAATAGATATGACTTCAGGTGCACTTGGCTTCAGAGGATCAGAAATTGCTATAATTCCTTTAACTTCACGACTAATGGATACTAGTATACCTGTCTGAGCCATACATTCAGCTTCAGAAAGTAAATCCTCTGCCTGAGAAGGGATGGTGATTCCTTGATCTAACATCAAGCTCTTATTTCCAATAAGAATTTCCGTGTTACTGACGATGGCCTTGACACCATGACCACTAATGGCCATAAACTCACTTGCTTCTTCCCAGGTTTGGTTTTCTTTATCTTCTTTAAACTTCTTGGCATACTCGACGATGGCCTTTGCTAATGGGTGCTCACTGTTAACCTGGAAATCATACCCTAACTTATTATTATTAAGCTTTCATGATATGTTACATGGTAAAGAAAGTGAAGCTAGATTTTAAACTCAAAGGTATACAAAACTCTTCATAATACTATGGGAACAATATGGGTTTTGTTAACAGGTGAGAAAGTATGATTAAGACTTCAGAATCAACAAGTTCTTGGAAAGATGAACTACCTCAACGGCAGCAACTAGTTCATAGAAGTCTCGGAGCACCATTTGTGTCAGAAGTCGCGTGCTCACAACTACCGGCTTGCCCTCTGTAAGAGTGCCAGTCTTATCAAACACAATGCAATTCACCTACAATAAGTTCAAGAAAATTTTAGTACTGTTGTATTCTACTATCAACATCAGCTCGGCCTCATTTTATCCAAGTTGCTATATAAGTTGTCATTTATCAGTAGTATAGAAGAGTGCATAGTGATGTTCAACATACCTTATGAGCAGTTTCAAGAGCTTGGCCTCCTTTGATCAGGACACCTTGAGATGCCCCGATTCCTGTACCAACCATAACTGCAGTTGGTGTTGCCAAACCTAGAGCACAAGGGCAGGCTATGACCATGACAGAGATGCCGAACTGTAATGCAAGCTCAAAGCTGTCCATGGATGGAGGTATCCAAGATTCAGCGTAGCTGTGAAATTTTCCAGCTAGGTACCATGCAAGCCAAGTTGAAACTGCACAAAGGATAACCTGTAGGAATCTTAGCACAATTTGGGCAATCAAAAGAAAGAAATCCATAGAATCAATATGATAACTAACCAAAGGCACAAAAAATCTGGAAATACGATCAGCAAGCTTTTGCACAGGTGCTTTGTTCATCTGTGCTGATTCAACCAGACGTACTATTTGAGAAAGCGCGCTTTCTGATCCAACTCGTGTTGCCTTAATATGCAATGCCCCATTCTGATTAACTGTCCCTCCTATGACCATATTGCCCTTCCTCTTGGGTACTGGCCGAGATTCTCCTGTTATCATGCTTTCATTAACATAACTTTGTCCCCAAACTACATAACCGTCACAGGCTACTTTTGACCCTGGAATGACTTTAAGTACATCATTCTTTTGTATCAATCTACTATCTATATCTTTTTCATTTATGACATTTCCATCTGTATCAAGGGTCAACAGTGTTGCTGTCTCAGGGGCCAAGTTCATAAGCTTGGCAATTGCTGCTGATGTCTTCCCCTTTGCCAAAACTTCTAGATACTTCCCTAGAAGTACAAATGTAATAAGCATAGAACTTGTCTCAAAGAAATCCGTTCCTTCGAACGTGTCTGATGTAGCAGCTCTAAGTACAGTGTAGACTGAGTAGAAGTAAGCTGTGTTTGTTCCCAAAGCAATCAAAACATCCATATTAGCAGAACCGTGCCTTAATGCATTGTATGATCCAACATAAAATCTCCTACCAATAATGAACTGTACAGGAGTTGCTAAAACCCACCTTATAATCTCACCAACTGTCAGCATCTTCACAACTTTGGTGTCTAATACATGGCTGACAACCGGGATATACATGAAAACCATAGATGTCAGAAATACAGGAATCATAAAGATTAAACTCCACAATAATGATTGATAATATTGCTTGATTTCTTCAAGTTTATGAGAATTTCTTCCTTGTTCTTCAGGATATATCATAGCCTTGATATGCCCAGGTCCTATTGACTCGATCACGTCAATAATGCTTCTTGGTCCTGTGATATCAGACTTGTAGGAAACCGATACTTTCTCAAGCTTCGCATCCGTGTTTATGGTTTGGACACCAGGAAGTGCTTCAAGTGAGCTTTCAATCATTCTCCAAGAATGATCAGTTCTTATGCCGTCAACTTTTAGTTGTACTTTGCATCTATCTTCTCCTGTAGTGATAAGTACAGCTTCGAATCCCGTATCTTCTACAGCTTCAAGTAGCTCGTTGTAAGTGACTACCTTTGGATCATAATGAATTTCTGCTTCTTCAGTTGCTAAAGCAACTTGTGCCTTTTTGACACCATGAACTCCTAGGAGACTAGCTTCAACTGCATTTGCACAAGTTGTGCAAGTCATTCCCCTTATCTGTACCCGGCATACTTGATTGCTTCCATCACTAATATCATCATCAATCAATGTAGCCTCGAAGCCAGCATCAACTATGGTTTCGAGTATTAGTTCCACCTACACAACATTTGACAGTTTTGATAGTTTAGCAATGATATTATACCACCAATTAGCCATTAAATTATGCCATAGATTGTTTGGGGGAACAAAAACAATCCACTCCCAAGTTCCACCATCTAAAAAACAAGCTCAAATTCCCATCAAAACAAACACAACCCAGAACTTATTTTTCCTCTTTCATATGGTAAGCAGAGATGAAAGGTAACCAAGAAATAAAATTCCATCCATCTTTTGTTGCTGAATACTTTGATTTTCACGTTCATCAATGTATACCATTCATATACTCACTTATCTTCAAGTAGACAATGATGAAAATTCGAAGAGGTTGAGGTGGTGGAGTAGTGGGCATCGCTTCTCACCTTATATTCCTGAGGTCTAGGGATCAAACCTCATGAGATTCATTTGAGGATTTCCCCTTATCCCCCTCAAGTGAGTCCCCTTCATCTTACCTTAAAAAAAATGATGAAAATTCGAAAATTTGAAAATATACATTGAAATTAGAGCCTGTATTTATATAATATTTTAGAAAAATTGATCAAAATAGTACTATATAAATAATGTAAAAGTCGACGTTCTAAGTGCAAAAAGTAAGTATACGCTATACAAATATACAATAGTACTTGTAAAAGATGAAGAGAATGAGCTCACATTGGCAAAAGAGGGATAAAAAATGACTTGTGCCCTGTTATTCAAAACATCAACAATGGCCTCTTGAATACCCGGAAGTCGCTTGATAGCTTTCTCAACAGAAGCAGCACAAGCAGAACAAGTCATTCCCATCACACTAAACAAAGCTTTTGATTCTTCCATTTTCTCTGTTTTCGACATCGAAACTCCTTTCGGATATTTGGGCATTGAAGGGTAGTGAGCTCTCTGTGACAAATCACTTCTGCTACTATTACATATGCACACTAACCTCAACACTTTTTCTGCTGCCATGGATTTTCTCTCTCCTTTTTTCTTCCTTCACCATCTACATCATCTTTTTCTGGGCCATTGCAAACTTTCTGGGTATTTGCTGTTGCTTTGCTTAAAGTTAACATGAAAATGTAGAATGTAAGGGAAGTTTTTTTTTTCGTTTTTATTGATATAAAGTGTTAGAACTTTTGAACTTTTTTAGCCGGGAATCTATGGAATTAGTAAATGAAATTAGTTAGTGTAAGTCGGAAGTTAAATTAATAATGGATTTGGTGCCTAATGTAAAGTTTAGAATTTCATTTTATAGTTGGGATAAGCTTCTTTTTTTATGAAGGAAATGCAGCTATATAGCATGTTATTGTCCAGGGAGGTTATGCTGTCTGCAACATGCACTTCTTTACACTTTACAGTTTATGCGTGTCGTAGTGTACCAATTCTTTGATAATATTTAGGGTTGGGTTAGTGTAATTATATAATTAGTAAAAAGAAAAAGTCTATATGATGTATATAATTACACTAACCCAAGCTTGATCTCTGTATGTCAAATGTACCAAGTTAAGTTTAGCTTAGTGGAAAGGATTACACATATTTCAACGTTGAGGTTTCCTGAAAAAACGTTGAGGTTGGAGATTTAATCCCCATTAGAGGCACTTTGGGGGAGGTGGTTCCATTATCCTCCCCCTCCCCCACTCCCAAAGTATCTAACCTGCTAACTTGAGTTATGTTGACTAGCGGGAGGTTCCGATCCAGTAGGGCTCCTTATCTTACCTACTTGAAAAAAAATTGCCAATAAATGTTCCTCATGACCGAGATGCATCGATCACCTTTTTCTTTTACCCCTTTCCCTATAAAACATTTTTATTAGAGCATGTGTGGTTCAGGTCATGGTATGGAAAGGGAAATGAATGAGGGGTGGAACGAATGGGAACACAAATTGATACCTCTATTGGATGTATGGTTAAAAGTTTGGAATGGAAAGGGAAAGGAAAACATCATCACCAACAAATGGATTTTTATTTCACTTGAGGGGGAAGGGAATGTAACATACTTAGGGTATCCATTACCTCCAAGTAATTGTGATGGATTGAGGAGAGGTTGAACCAAATAAAAAGAAAGGGAATAGGTGTTTGATTTCATTTTTTAGATCCCATAAATAATGAATCAAACATGCTCTTAGTTTTAAAGAAAGGATAACACCGAGATCTACTAAGAAATTGCAAAAACTTCAAGGATATTACACAGAACTTCCCTTGATTTTTTTTTTTTGTGAAAAGAAACCTTAACGAATTGGAGTAGTCAAAAGAATCTCAACTTGTTAAGCGTGAGAGTCATTTCCCTTGATATTATATGCATATTAAGAGTTTGTATTATTGATCACAGCACCACAAAAGGGCTATGGTATAATGCATTACTAGAAATTTCCATTGGTAAAGATCCAAATTCTTGAAGGTATCAACCTCAACCTATGATTTGTTAATATAAAGTTTGTCGCTACTAAGAATCTGTTTGATCTACTGTGCTTGCAGCACGGCATCTTTACCTAAATATGATGATTAAAGATTACTTTTACTTTTGACCAGATAATGTCACAGAAAAAAGAAAAAGAAAAAGAAAAAGAAAAAGAGAAGTAAATGGAAATGGAGAGATCAGAAAGCACTCTCTCACCTATGCGCAATAATGGACTCTCCCTTAATTTACCAATATTGCTTGACAAGTGCAATCTTGTGCAACCATTCTTCTTTTGGTAAACGTTTAGTTATCAAAATAATAACATTGCAAATCAAGCAAAAGTAGAGTAGGTTTTTCTTTGGTAAACTTTAGTGATTCAGAAGACATTAGACACGAAAACCATTGGTTAGTTAATAATTGTTTTCCTGGATTTTCTTTTTTCAAATTGTTTTCCCCGGATTCATATGAAAAAGATATATAGTCTAAACATGAGAAATTTTCTTTGGTAATCTGTTGTCACATATGTCTCTTGTCTCCTTGTATAGTCAGTCTAAAACATGAGAATATTTTACACGGTTCATGATTCTCCTCTTAAAATGAGCTAGGTGGTTACCACCTTCAATATTAAATTGGTAGCAACAATTCCAATTACGAGCGTTCCACCATTTTCACTCTCAACTAACGATTAATTCTGAGCAGTTCCAGAGAACTGTGCATCATTTTTTTACAAAATTGATTCTATGACGGTTTAACATGTTAAAAAATTTAATAGATATGTTTTCTTCATTTTCTTTCTCTCTCCTCCCTTATTCCTCCCCTTCCACCCCCTCTGCCTGACTGCCTCCCCATCCCTTCCCTGCCAACCCCGAGATCCCCGCCCCCTCCCTACAATTTGGCGAATCCACTGGAAAAGATTTTCAAAAATTAATTTTTTTAGATTAGTGAGTGAAACTTGAAAAATACGATTCATACTGGTTTTATGCTTTTAAATAACATTACTGTTTTAAATATGCAAGGCTATTGCGCCTCCCCTACCACTCCCGATATTTCCCTCTCCTTTCTTCCTTGACACGTCAAACCTCTTTCCCCACTCTTTCTCTCTCTCACAAGTCACAATTGTCTCTATGTTTATATTTTGTCTCTGAAATTTGAACTTTTCTGTGTTGAATTTGATGATTTTATGAGATTTTGTTGCTGATTGAGTGAAATGTATCTTGAAGGGCTTGCTGGGAAAAACCTAAATAATTTGGGCTTGGCTGCATGTCGTTTTGGATGAATGATACAGAGATTTCGTAATTTGATCTCTATATATTCAGCAATCAGCACTGCTATATGGAGAGTAGGAATCATGCATGGATTTCGTTTTCTCACTCTTAACCCACTTTTTTGCGAATTGAAACTGATTAAAGGTTATAACTAATATTTATTCAGGCGTTAGGAATTTTAGAATCATCAAAATGGTTGTATTTCAAGATTAATCTATTTGCATGATGGAAGTTGCTTTCCAGTGATACGATCAGTTTGGAAATAATTTCTTCATCAGAGTTATGTGTTTTGTTCTTGAGCTAAAGTTCAACAGTCACTTATGCAGTTCTGAAACCGTGAGAGAAGAGGACAAAACCTTTCATCTTCAATCTAATGTGTTAAACTTTTATAGCAGGTCATTAACCAATTATGACCAATTTTGTAAAAAATGATGTATAGTTGGGAATGCTCATAACTAATCATTAGTTGGGACGGAAACTGACGGAACGTTGTTTCTATCAGTTTTTCCCTACTAAAAAGTGCCACTCAATCCCTATAAATAACTTTATGTATGATGCAGACCTCTCTTTATTCAATTAGCAATAATGTGTTCATGGAGCTTATTAAAACTATTGATCTCCTCAAACGTCTTCCATCTCATGCAATCATAGTCAGAAGGCACCTTTTATTTGAGCTCCTGTAACTCCCACTACTCCACAAAGGTTTGTTATTGCTATTCCCGTCAAAATAAAAATAAAAAAGTGTATTAATTGCTCCACTAATTTACTTGTTGGTACTTGCTTACTCGAAAGGGTAACGTTTCGTTTCATTTTCTTCTCCTCAAATTGATTGTCATAACTCACAAGTTTAACTAATTTACAAGTAAACATATTATAGATTGAGTTAATTCTAAATATAGTTAAAGAAAAGAACGCGAAAGAATCACATAAAATAAAATTTTTATCACGTACGATCTTGTTAGGTGCGTTTATGTTATTTTCTAAGTATTCATATTATTACAAGAGAATCTAAAAATATTTCGCAAAATAGATAAAGAAGTCAATATCTAGATTGTTTAAACATCTGCTCAAAGTTAATTTTGATGCTTTCGTTGGAGCAAATAGAGTGGTGGGTTTGGGTGATGTTGTTCGGGATTGTCAGGGAAGGTTGGTGATGGCTGCTGTGACGAGGATGAACGTCGCTTGGGGAGCAAAAACAGCCGAAGCTGCAGCAGCAAGGTTCGGGGTAATGCTGGCTCGTAGATTGGGGTTCCAAAAGGTGTGGTTGGAGGGAGATGCGTTGTCTGTTATCTCGGCTATTCATCACAGAGATGTTGGTTATGCTCCTTTGTTTTCTCTGATTTCTGATGTAATTTCGTTAAGTAATGGTTTTGAAGCTTTTAATTGTAGTCATGTTAGGAGAGCGGGAAATACTGTTGCTCACCTAGTAGCAAGGTGGGAGGTTGAGTTTAATGTTGAACGTATTTGTATGGACTCTTTTCCCCAAAGTATCACAGCTTTGGTGGAACTTGATTTAGTTTAATAAAACAGGTTTTCCGTGTTTCCCCTAAAAAAAAAAAAAACATCTGCTCAAGAATAATCAAAAAAACCTTACAACCAAATTTATTCACATTCTTGTTTGAAGTGTTGCATAAAAAGCTAGCCCACCCTTATTCAATCACAACAACTACAAGTTTATCTGAATCAACATCATCATGTAATATCTACAAATTAACAGCAAACTCTGTCATCCTATCTGGCTATTTACATAGTAGAATCAAGATATTGTCTGTCAACTCTTATTTCATGGACCTCAAGAGAGTCCAACTTCTTTGGTCTTTTGTAATTCTTCAACAAGAGAGACCAGCAAACAACACTAACTGATGACGCGGCCATAGCAGCTCCTGCAATCCATGGTGGTAAGCGAAACCTGAATGAAGGGAAAAATATCCCAGCAGCAATTGGTATCCCAAGCACATTGTAACTCAGAGCCCAAATATAATTCCAACGTATCCTGGAGAAAGTTTTCCTAGAGAGGTCAATAGCAGTTATGACGTCCTCTAAATTGTTCTTCATCAGAACAATATCTGCTGCTTCAATAGCTATGTCTGTCCCTGCACCGATTGCCATTCCGACATCAGCAGCCACTAATGCAGGCGAATCATTGATACCATCCCCAACCATTGCCACTATGTAACCTTCAGCCTGCATTTAATTTGTTATTAGTGAGATACTTGTGTACAGGTGATTGCAAATGCAAGATTAGTTTTTCAAGAAAAGCAAAAGGTACTGCAGCAGCATGATTATCTATGAATAATACCATACAAATTATTCTCTTCGTTCCTAATTTATAACCCACATTGGTCATTTTAAATATATTTAGCTAAAATACAATGATTGGACTTCACTATCTTTCTAGTTACATCTACAGCATACCTTTCTTAAGATATACTTCCATTATAAGAGTATCATTAAGGGTAAATACAAGAAATTCAAAAGTTAACTTAATAAATTCAGAAAGTTGTCTATTATTTAGGCTGAACTAATGATGAATGTGGCCTAGTTTTTTACCTGCAATTCCTTAACTTTCTCAGCTTTCTGCTCAGGCTTGGCTTCAGCAATGACATTCTCTATTCCGACTTGTTTGGCAATTGAGTTTGCAGTCCCCTTATTGTCACCAGTTACGACGATGCTCTTAACATTCATTGACTTAAGAATAGATATAACATCTCGCGCACTAGGCTTCAAAGGATCAGAAACTGCTATAACCCCTGCCAGAGTGCCATCAATAGATACCAGGATACCAGTTTGGGCCAAATCTTCTGCTTCAGCAAGTAATTCCTCTGCTTCAGCAGGGATTGAAATTCCTTGGTCCAACATCAAGCTCTTATTACCCACAAGAATCTCTTGGTTTCGGACTATGGCCTTGACACCATGACCCGTGATTGCAACAAAGTCCCTTGCTTCTGGCCAGGTTTGATTTTCCTCGTCTTCTCCAAACTTATTGGCATACTCAACCACTGCCTTTGCTAACGGGTGCTCACTATTGACCTGGCAATAACCATAGAACCATGATCACCCATTGTGATTGAAATGTAAACTAGAATATCAAATATCTGGTAGAATTCTTAGGGATGCTAGTCATACCTAAGTACTTATACAACTACTAGTATTTACCAACCAATAGTTCTGACTGTTCAATTATATAAGACTCTTGGAAGTAGCTAGAATGTAATGTAAATAATTAGGCAGTCATTCAAACACAATCTGACAGAATGCCACCATATCAGGACCGGGAACATAAGGGTGTAAAGAATAGAAAAGAAGCACTTGGAATGTTATTCTTGGAAGCAGGAAGTGAGGAACTACCTCAGCAGCAGCCACCATTTCATAGAAATCTTGAAGCACCATTTGTCTCAAGAGTCGTGTGCTCACAACTACTGGCTTTCCTTCTGTGAGAGTCCCAGTCTTATCGAACACAATGCAGTTTACCTACAAAAGTAGAGAAACTTTGATTTTACTTTAGGTACTGCTCAGTAGTAAAAGCAGTGTCTGTATTCAAACAACTTAGAAATCTTAAGACAATTGATAGGTGGTATATTTTTCAAATTTACCAATTATTTCCAACGACTTATGTCCAAAAATAACAAAAATATTATATCTTACAATGTCCAGAAAAAATTTCTAACCTTTCCTATTACAGTAGTGGTCTATAGTTGGATATCTTAAGATGCTATAAGTAACTTTAGCAATACGGGGAGTGCAGAACGAGCTATAATAAAAAGATCATTAAAATTATATCATATCCTTATCAAGGGTTAGGAAAATGTGATAATTTTCTAGATGGAAGATAGCAGAGATACAATGTCAGAGAGATTAAGTGGAATAGATATGCTGAAAACAGGAATCTTCATTCAACATTATGCCAATTTCATGATTTTAACATTATTCTCTGATAGTATTTCAAAGTAAGTCTAAGTATTGCAACACTGTCATCAACCCATATATTACCCTCACACCTCTAGAAAGCTCCCAGCCTTGGTACGGTAGAGGTACAGGATATACACAGGCCTTACCCTTGATACCATAAGGCTTTCTCCATAAACTCCTGATCCGAAAATACAAGTATCTACTATTTCACACTAATTAGTAAGAAAGCGTATAGACTTCAATGATACCATTTGATTTTCTCTATTACAATCCGAAGCCAAAGAATCATAAACTTAGGCCGTTGTTGAAAACGGAGACAACCATCATCACCAAGGACAAGAACATCAAAGAGAACATCAAGCTAGCTATAGGATTTAGGAATGGATTCAACCACCGGAGATTTAGCGGGATCAAGATGCAAAATGTGGCAATAAGATATTATTTTGATAGATATGACAAGAAAACTTCTTTTGTGGGAGAATGACAAAAAGTCAATACTTCAATAACTCATTGATTTCAAAGTAGAAACAAATTATTTACATTACAAAACAAAGACTACAACTTACCTTGTGAGCAGTTTCTAGAGCTTGGCCACCTTTGATAAGAACACCTTGAGAAGCACCAATTCCCGTACCCACCATAACTGCAGTGGGTGTTGCCAAACCCAAAGCACAAGGGCAGGCTATAACCATGACAGAAATGCCAAATTGCAATGCAAGCTCAAAGCTATCCATGGATGACGGTATCCACGAGTTTGGGTAGCTGTTGAATTTTCCAGCTAAGAACCATACAAGCCAAGTAGAAAGTGATAGAACAATGACCTGTGGGAATAAAAACAAGTATTTGACATTAATGAAAAATGTAGCATACTTACATTTCGAAAAAGACGAATACAATCAGAAATATGATGACTTACCAAAGGTACAAAATATTTGGAGATACGGTCAGCAAGCTTCTGCACAGGTGCTTTGGCCATCTGTGCTGATTCAACAAGACGGACAATTTGAGATAGTGCACTTTCTGACCCAACTCTTGTTGCCTTGATATGTAATACCCCATTCTGATTCATTGTCCCTCCTATCACCATATCCCCCTTCCTTTTGGGTACTGGCCGAGATTCTCCTGTGATCATGCTTTCATTCACATAGCTTTGCCCCCAAAGTACAAAACCATCACATGCTACTTTTTCCCCAGGAATAACTTTGAGTACATCATTCTTTTGTATCAATCTGCTATCTATTTCTTTTTCTTTTATGACATTTCCATCTGTATCAAGGGTCAAAAGTATCGCTGTCTCAGGGGCCAAGTCCATGAGCTTCGCGATGGCTGCAGATGTCTTCCCTTTGGCCAAAACCTCTAGATACTTCCCTAAAAGAACAAAGGAAATGAGCATAGAGCTTGTCTCAAAAAAATCTGTTCCCTTGAACTGTGTAGATGTAGCAGCTCGAAGCACGATATAGACTGAATAGAAATATGCTGCATTTGTTCCCAAGGAAATCAGAACATCCATATTAGCAGAACCATGTCTTAAAGCTTTGTATGAACCATAGTAAAATCTCCAACCAATGATGAATTGAACAGGAGTTGCTAATATCCACCTCAGTATTTCTCCAACAGTTAGCATCTTCACTATTTTAGTGTCAAATACATGTTTGATACCTGGAATATACATGAAGACCATAGAGGTCAGAAATACTGGTGTTGTAAAGATAAGACTCCATAGGAACGATCGATAATACTGCTTGATTTCTCCCCTTCTATGAGAATCTCCTCCTCGTTCTTCAGGAAATATCGTAGCCCTGAAACCCCCTAATCCAGTCGACTCAATTACTTCAATAAAGTTTCTAGGTCCTGTGATATCTGGCTTGTAGAAAAGAGAAATTTTCTGGAGAGTTGGATCAATGTCCATAGATTGGACACCTGGAAGTGCCCGGAGTGAGCTTTCAATTATTTCCCATGAACCCTCAGAGCTTATACCTTCAACCTTTAGTTGTACCTTGCTTCTATCTTCCCCTGTGCTGATAAGTACAGCTTCAAAGCCACTATCTTCTACAGCTTTAAGTACCTCATTGTAACTGACCAGCTTCGGATCATAATGAATTTCTGCTTCTTCGGTAGCTAATGCAACTTGAGCCTTCTTAATACCTTGAACTCCGTGGAGACTAGCTTCGATGGAATTTGCACATGTAGTGCAAGTCATTCCCTTTATGTGTACCCGGACTACTTGGTTGCTTCGTTCACTACTTTCGTCTTCAATTAATGCAGCCTCAAAACCAACATCCTCAGTAATGGTTTCACGGATTTTTTCCTCCTATACAAATTAGTACAAACTTAACCGATTAGCAACTAGTGATCACAGAAATTCAAACATAATGCACACAATTTCGAAGATGAATCTTTTCCCATCAAGAATAGTAGAATGCATATAATGTTTGTCTCTATTGACTTTACATAAGTATTAAGAAAGTGAAAAGTAAAACTAATATGAATCAACTTTTGAAAGAGTGCTGCATAGAGTAAATAGGAAAAACAACTTGTAGGGAAGCTAACTGAAAATTTATCCAACTAGAAAGAAGGGCAATCATTATGTTGGACAGAAATATGTAAATATTCTTCATTGCAGCAAACCACCATGTGAAAACTCACACATATTATGGTCATGTAACATAAGCATACACTCTAGTTATCATGAAATTGACTACTTTGTAATTAAGTCTTGCAACAAACTATGAGCTCAAACCCTAATCATCATAACCGAAACACACAACTACAAGAAGATTTAGACCTTGATCGGGAGGTGGCTTTTGGACAATATTCTCTTGGTTTTTTAGTTTATTGATGTGGACAATAACCAGATATATGTTTGATAAAATGGTTATTTAACTTAGAAGCTGGATTTTCAACCAAAATGAAAAGACTATGAGTAGCTACATCACCAATTGTTCAGGCAAAAAATTGAAAAGTTGTCATTTCTACATATTAGCATCTATTTTGTCAAATTCATTTTACTAGCCCTATTTTTACCTGCTAATGCTAACAACGACTAACTAAACAGTAAATACAAATAGATAGCAATGAAGAAAAGTAACAACCAGTTGGTAACAACTAATTGCCAAACAAACCTTACATATAAGCAAACTTCAATAATAGCCTATATTTTTAAAAAAATCTTATATATCATATACATGGATAAAAATGGTAAATTCCTTATGATTTGGAGCGGCGGTTAAGAGTTGGGTATCCTTGACCTAGATTCATTCTGTATATGAGAAAAAGGTATAGCCCTCGCTTTTGCATCTGAGTTTTCATAAACAACTTCTTAACAGTAGATAAAGCTGTCAATCTATCTAGTTTTCCCTTTATAAAAACTCTCCATACAATAGCTGTATATCTACCAAGAGGAATTTATACAACTTGTAAAAGTTCACACAAGCTTAGGATTTAGGAGTTTCTACCTAGTAACTTTCAGAAAAATCCACACATGGAAAATGATTAATAAGTAAACTTTCATTCACACCCCAAAAAATCTGTGTCCCAACCTTAAAAGCTACAATTAATCAAATTCACACAATAAATCAAAGAAACAAACAAACAAAAATCCCATCAAAATTAATAAAGAGGAAGAGAACTAACATTGACAAAAGAGGGATAGAAGATGACTTGAACCCTGTTGTTCAAAACATCAACAACGGCTTCTCGAATACCGGGTAGTCGCTTGATCGCCTTCTCAACGGAACCAGCACAAGCAGAACAAGTCATTCCAATGACAGAAAACAGAGCTTTGGATTCAGACCCTTCAATCTTCTCTTTAGAAACCCCTTTTGGGTATTTCGGCATCGACGGATAGTGAGGTCTGGCCGATAAATCAGACCTGCTGCTGCTCTCATTTCGTATGCACGGCCAAGCTAACGTCAATAGTTTCGCCGCCGCCATCGGTTTTTCCTCTCCTCCCTTCAAAACGCCGCTCCTCTGGTTTTGGTCTAGTTTTATGGAGTAGTAGTTGTGAAAAGTGAAAACTCCTTTATATTTAAAAAGTTGTTTGAAGTAATATATTATTGTTGCGCGCCAATAGTGTATACGAAATTTGTCAAAAGTTAGTTAGAAAGTCAACGTGTGATTTGCGTTAGTGCAACATCTAACCAATCGGTTTCCACATAATTCTGATTTGCCTTTTTTTATAGTGCGGATGGGTCCAGAATGACTAATTAAAACGTAATAGAGAATATATTATGTTGCAATGTCCATTGTCATGTTAGTGTTTTCACCATGAAGAATAACAAAAGATTGTCTATGTTAGTATATTGTAATTAAGTATTACGATTTTGAGAGAAAATCTTATCCCTAACATGTAATGTAATGCTTACTCAAACTTAAGGGGTCATTTTCCAACTACATAAATAATTCAATTTGTTCTGTTTACCTTTTGAATTTTTAAAGTACGTGTTGTAGGCCTCCACTTTACCTTTCTGGCGATAAAAACAACTGAACTAAACTGAATTAAATTATAACTAATTAATAGTAATGATAATAATTTGGGAACTGAATTGAACTGAAAATAAGCTGGGGAGAACAGGCCCTACGTACTATATATTTGTAAAAAATCAATTATAATTAACTAAAAACAATTGCGGTTAAAACTTAGTTTTTATCAATAAATTTAATGTTCAATCAAGAACTACTTCATTCAAACAAATCTAATAACATTTTATATTATCATTTTTGTTTTTATATATTAGTCTATGTAAAAATACGGTCAAAAGTGGAATGTGCGAAAATAAGAATGCCGAAAATGCCAAAATGTTGCAGACTTGGAAAAGATACGAGTAATTTTAAGTTTAAATCAATACAAATAAGTCTAATCAATAATTTCAAATTAGTAAAATTTAGGTGAAGTCAGCAAGGCCTTCTTGACAACCCAAACACACACACACACACATCCCATAAAAGTACCAAAAATTAAAAATTAAAAATATATACAGAGTAATATTTAACGTCTAGTGCACTGACTCGTTCCTTTCTAATTTTGCCATATTGCCAATTTCAAATTAATTACCTTATAATAATCTATATAAGTGATTATTGATTTAATTGGTAATCTAATAGGACACTAATATGAGGAGTCTTGAGGACCATCAAATTAATTTGCACATTACATTTTGGCATTATATCGTAATAATATGAAATTGACCCAGCTCAATATTGGTTTACAAGTCTAACATAAAAGGCATCATAAATAAAAGGCCCATAAAGCCTAAAACCATGAACAAATACTAGCTTTACCGCTATAATACAAGTCTAAACCCCTAAAGGCTAAAACCCTAACTCTGAAATTACAAACCGACACAAAAAACCGTAATCCCCAAGCAAAAACATATCAGTATCAATTATCAAATCAACTAACTCTACTTATATAATAAAACTCCCCTGTTTTTTCAAAAACACAAACAAACATTCCCCTGTTTTTCCACAAAAGCAAGAAAAACACCAAACATGGCTAACTGGTCAGAGATGAACGAAGACATCTTGTCTCTTATCATCACCAAATTCAAAAACCCATCTCATCACATTCCAATCTCAGCCGTCTGTTCTTCCTGGAGATCAATCGCTAAGAAAATTCGGTACACCTTATCACACCCAATCCCATCTATTATGGTTTCTCTCCCTCAACACCCTCACCAACGTACATTCATCAATTTCCTCGTTAATCCTCCACCGTCTGATCATTCCCATCAACATCTAACCGTCCCATCTCTTTACACGTGTTGTGGGTCCCACCTAGGTTGGTTAGTCCTCACCGTACACGATAAAAACTCAATCTTCCTCTTTAACCCTTTCATCAAGAAATTTCGTTCGCTTCCTAAACTTCCACTCTCAGAAATAGTTCTAAAAGCTGTTATTTCTTGTTCACCTTCTCTTGACTCGGAGTGCGTCGTTTTGGTACTCTTCAGTGTACAAGGTGCTGCGTTTTGTAGAGTTGGGGATGTTTCTTGGACTAATTTACATCATTTCTTTTATGATAATGAATGTGAGTTTTCTGATGCTCTGTTTTTTAACAGAACATTTTATTTAGTTGATGAGTACGGAAAGATCTACACGTGTAATCTTGATCTTGGTTTGGTACTAGAGATTTCATCTCAACCGTCTGATTTAACCAAGATAAGACATAAATATTACTTAGTTGAATTTGATGAGAAACTTTGTAGGGTAATTCGAAGGTTTTCATCAGATGAAAGTTTTTACTATGAAAATAATGTCATCAATGATGATTATGTTGATGATGGTAATAATAATAATAATGGTTATGTGACCCGAGAGTTTCGCATTTGTAAAATGGATCCGGGTAAGAGAAAATGGGTTGGTGTGGATAGTATTGGAGAGTATGCTATGTTCTTGGGTATGAATAATTCGATTTGTATATCAGAAGTTGAAGTTGGGGGAATAAAAGGGAATCGAATATATTTTACAGATGATAGACAAAGGAATGTTAAGCATTTCGGGTTTATTTGGCCCGGAAAAGATATGGGTATTTATGATTTGGGTGATTCGAGTTTTCAAATGCTTTGTGAGACTCAATGTGAATGGTTAAAGGATCCGCCTGCAATATGGGTTGCCCCGTTGCCTTGGTAAAGATTTGTGAATTGAAGTAACATAGAAGGATTTTGGTACATAATGTAGGAAGTTTCTTATTTTTTTGGTGTATGATTTAGGAAGATTCTACAAATTTTATTTTATTTTTTGTTAAAAGGCTTGCATTAAGAAAGAAGAGTAAACAATAGTCCAGGAAGATTCTATTATTATTGTAGCAATATGTTGCATGAGAAAATAACAGAGAAGAAGTGGAATAATGGAAACTAAAGTTTTGTTTCTTAATTTTGGAAGATTGTAATATAGAAGTATTTTTCCTTCCAATAGGGTATGTGTCTAATGGATACCACTATAATAAGTGCTATTCGATTTAAATAGATGTTACAAAAAGTTTCACTTCGGGGAAAATTACTTTCTTATCCTTTATTATTGCATTTTCTACAATTGATGATAGAATTATGACTTATTAAGAAAGGGTACGGTGGGTTGTGTATTGTAATCTAGGTTGGTTTAACTTAATTTACTCAAGTTCCCTCTAGGTTTTCCTTGGGAGGGTTGTTCTAGGTTTCCTAGGTTTTCCTCTACTAGAGGGTTTCTCGAGTCCTGACTCGAGATTCGTGACGGGAAATTCATGGCTACTCCATCGCAGTTAACCAATGGAGAGAACACGGAATTTCATAATACTGATAACGAAGCGGATCGAAACATTAAAAGAATGGGAGAGAAGGAGGGCAACAGTCAGAAGGTGGATCAGGAGGTAGACGTAGTGATCTGGGAGGATGAAGGGGAAGATGATGAGGAGGCTAGGGTGGAATTGGGTCTGGTAGGAAAAATCTGGACTAAAAGACATATAAATGCCCATGCTTTCATGGAAACAATGAAGAATGTATGGCAGGCGTCCCATGGCGTGGACATTAGCAATATTGGGGACAATACCTTTGTCTTTCAATTTCACCATTGGAGGGACAAGGCTAGGGTCATGGAAGGGCAACCATGGCATTTCGACAAACACGCGATTCTCTTTAATGATATTGAAGGGAACGTGAAACCATCTGACATGAAGATATTTGAACTGCCTATGTGGGTTAGAATCTATAATCTACCTTTCAAAGGTCGTTTGAATGTCTCGAATGTGGAAGCAATAGGAAACAAGATTGGAAAGTTCATGAAAATGGATAATTCGGGGTCGGTAGGAATTGATAAATCAATTCGATTACGTGTGAATGTGGATGTTCGTAAACCATTGGTACAAAAGGTCAAGGTGAAAATGAGGAGTGGGGAGGAAGGTTTCTTTGATGTTAAATATGAGAAACCTCCACTGTATTGCTTCTTTTGTGGGAGGGTAGGACATGGTTTGAAGGACTGTTCGGAGTGCAGAGATGAAGATGAACCTCCGATAAATTATGGGAGCTGGCTGAAAGCGTCTCCATGGAAAAGAAACATTACCATGGAGGGGAAACAAAGGGGGGACAGTACAAGTTCTTGTGCGAAAGCGCTGTTCATAAGAAAACCGAAGAATGTTGAAAGGCAAAAATTACCAAAAACAGTTGAGCCAGTAGGAGTACTTGATGTGATGCAATGTCTTGATGGCTGGGCAATAGATGACAATATTAGGCTGAAGTGTCAGGAGCAGGAGGGACAAGATGAAAGTGTGGTCCAGGGATGCAGGGGGGAACAAGGTGTGTCGGACTTTTTGAGTGAGGTGGCTAAAAGTAAACTTGCTGAAGAAATAATAGAGACAACTGTGAAAAATGTTTCTGAGAAGGAGGTTAGCAAAGGAGGTCATAATAAAGCTAGGGGATGGAAGCGAACTACAAAACAAAAAGGAGAGGAGGAAACATCTGGAGAAAGTTTGGGTGGTATGAGGAGAAAGGAACCAGAAAAAGGAGAGGGTGAGGGAGATCCAATGCTGATTGATGGCCAGGGCATGAATAAGAGGAGAGTGGTGGAACTAAGCTCAGGTGAAGGTTTGAGCATTGAGAAAACTGATGATATAGTGGCGGGCCCCACTCCTTGGGCTCTTGGTAGTCAATGAACCACATCCTGTCATGGAACTGCCGGGGTTTGGGCAGCATCCCGGCAGTCAATGCGCTTCGGCGTATTGTGATTAATGAGCATCCCCAACTTGTGTTTTTGCAAGAGACCAAGTTGAAACAAAGTGAGATGGAAAAAGTAAGACAAAAAATGAGGTTTAGGAATATGGTGGTGGTAGAATGTGGGGGAGAAGGGAGAGGGCGTAGAGGGGGAGTTGCGTTGTTATGGACGGAGGATTGGGAGATTACTGTCAATTCTTTCTCTTTGAACCACATAGATGCTTGTATCAAAGATGAGAAAGGGAATGACTGGCGTTTCACAGGGCTTTATGGGCATCCGGAGGATGAAAAAAAGAACTTGACTGGAGATTTATTGAGACAGCTATGTAATGACTATAGTGTGCCTTGGCTTTGTGGTGGAGACTTTAACTTAATGTTATGGTCAAACGAGAAAAAGGGTGGTGGAGAGTTTAATTACACTCATGCCATGATGTTCCGCAATGCTCTCGATCATTGTAGACTTGAAGATTTGTGCTACAATGGCCATCCGTACACATGGACAAACAACCAAGGGGGTGAGAAGAATTTACAAGAACGCCTTGATAGGTTTTGTGCGAATCAGGCTTGGAAGGATTTGTATGGGGGCTCGTTTGTGACTCATTTAGAGAAGCGCAAATTGGACCATTTACCGATTGTGCTGACCATCAAATCTCATTTAATGAGTGTAATCAACAGAAGGAAGCAGCGCCTCTTTCGTTTTGAAGAAATGTGGACTCGGGACACTGCCTGTGAGGAAGTCATTGCTGAAGCGTGGAGGGGAGGTTTAGATGTGAGGGGTAATTTAACCTGCACAGCTCGAGAACTTCAAGTATGGAGCAAGACAAAATTCGGGGTTTTTGCGAAGGAAATGCGAGAATGCAGGGAGCAAATGAGTAAATTAATGGAGGAAGAACCGAGTGAAGAAAATTTGACTCAAATGCGGGCTCTTGATGGGAGAATGGATGAACTTGAAGTAAGGGAAGAACTTTATTGGCGGCAAAGAAGCAGACAAGATTGGCTTCAACATGGAGACAAAAACACAAAATTTTTTCATGCTAAAGCAAAGCAAAGGCAGACCCGAAATAACATATCAAGCATCAAGGATGAAGCGGGGATTGAGTATAATGATGAGAATGAAATAGCGGAAGTTTTCGTACAACATTTCGACAATTTGTTTAGCGCAAATGATGCAGTAGACATGCTGCCAGTGTTGGATAAAGTACAAGAGAAGGTCTCGGACACAATGAAAACGATGCTGAACGAACCATTTAGAGGGGAGGAGATTAGATTGGCTTTGAAGCAGATGCACCCCACAAAAGCTCCGGGTCCTGATGGTATGTGTGCCCTCTTTTATCAAAAATTCTGGAGTACAGTAGGTCCTGATGTAGAGGGCAAAATTCTTGACATTCTGAATAAAGGAAATGACATAGGTGAACTGAACGAGACTTATATTGCTTTAATTCCAAAAAAAAAGGAAGTGTGAGTCACTGTTGATTTCGAGCCTATTAGTTTGTGTAATGTACTTTATAAGATTGCTGCGAAAGTACTAGCAAACAGGTTAAAAATTGTTCTCCCTAACGTTATTCATGAATCTCAAAGTGGTTTTGTGCCTGGTCGTCTGATCACAGACAACATCTTAGTTGCCTATGAGTGCTTTCATTATCTGAGGAAAAAGAAGACTGGGAAGGAAGGGTACCTAGGTTTGAAACTGGATATGAGCAAGGCCTATGGCAGGGTGGAGTGGTGCTTTCTGGAGCAAATGATGTTAAAGCCGGGTTTCTGGGAATTTTGTGCAGCTGATTATGAATGGTGTAAAGTCTACGTCCTTCTCCATTCTGATAAATGGACAACCGACAAGACACTTTGCTCCGTCTAGAGGTCTTAGACAAGGCGACCCTCTGTCTCCTTTTCTATTTATTATATGTGCAGAGGGCCTTTCAACTCTTCTTCGCGATGCTGAAGCGAAAAGAGAAATTCATGGGCTTAAAATTGGGAAGAAAGTGGATGCAATTTCACACTTATTCTTTGCGGATGATAGTCTGTTGTTTACGAGAGCAAATGAAGAGGAGGTGGGACGAGTGCTAGAAATCCTTTCCACTTATGAAGCCGCTTCGGGACAAAAATTGAATATGGAGAAATCGGAGGTGTCGTTTAGCCGAAACATTGACCTTGAAAAGCAGAATACGCTTCAGATGAAGTTATCCTTTAAGGCAGTAGATGAACACGACAAATATCTTGGGCTCCCAACTTTCATTGGGGGATCAAAGAAGAGAGTCTTTCAAAGTATTCAAGATCGAGTCCTCAAGAAACTGAAAGGTTGGAAAGAAGGGTACTTGTCTCAAGCAGGTCGGGAAACTCTTATCAAAGCTATTGCCCAAGCTATACCAACATATGCAATGCAATGCTTCACAATCCCGGTAAGTATACTAAATGAACTTGAAAAGTTGTGCAGAAATTTCTTTTGGGGGCAGAAAAACGATGAGAAAAAGCTCGCTTGGATCGCATGGGATAAGTGTTATGAAGTGAAGAAGAACGGTGGATTGGGGATGCGCAATCTCACCATTTTTAACATGTCCCTACTAGCAAAACAGGCATGGCGTATTATATAAAACCCAAACTCTCTTGTGGGAAGAGTTTTGAAGAGTAAATATTTTCCCCATACTGCATTCATGGACGCCAAAGTCAGCCCTATTGCGAGCTACACGTGGAAGTCTATTCTCTCTTCACGTGCTCTTCTTGCTAAAGGTTTGAAAAAGGTAATTGGGGATGGATCAAATGTAGAGATTTGGAGGGATCCTTGGATACCCTCCCTGCCCAATTTTCGTGTTTTAAAAACAGGAGCTCAACCTGTGGATGCCCCAACCTGGGTGAGTAGTTTGATTCTTTGAAGGAACATGGAATCGGGGGGAGTTAGGGAAGTGGTTCTCAACGTGGGAGATAGAAGAAATCTTGAGAATACCACTACCAATTCGTAGGCGTGAGGACGAGATGGGCTCGGGGAAATTCACAAAACATGGCGAATTTCTTCGCTCGCAGTGCCTATTTCATTGAACTTAAATCGAGGAGGAAAGAACGTGCGTCGGCATCGGGGTGTGCAGTGGAGGGCGTATGGAAACGACTATGGCAATCAAATGTCCCAACGAAGTCGAAGAATTTTGGGTGGAAGGCTCTTCATGGGGGGTATCCCCGTGAAGGAGAATGCATAAAAGAGGAATAGAAGTTGATAGACTATGCCCGATGTGTGGGGAAGAAAATGAAACAACCAGCCACGCTCTCATGAACTGTCATGATGCAAAGCGTATATGGAAGCTTTCCCCTTTACGTATTGAGGTTAGGGAAACTTCTCTGAACTCTTTCATGGAATGGGTCTTGTCCTTGGAGAACCTCATAAAAAAAGATGAGTGGTGGGATGTTTTTTGGAGTATAATTTGGGGAGTCTGGCTTCGGAGGAACGCGTGGGTGTTTGACTCAAAGAAAGTGATGCTGGAAGAGACGCTTAGCAAGGCTTTGAGGCTAGTAGGGGAGCTGTGTAATATTGACGAACATATGGTGGGCATACCTCATGTATCCAGGGTGATCAAGCAAGTGTGGTAGAAACCTGAGGAAGGGATGTTCAAAATCAATTCTGATGCAGCGATCTTTAAAGATGGCACGGTGGGGTTTGGTGGTGTGATGCGCGACGAAGTGGGGGATATTATGGCTGCTACCTGTTTCCATTATGAAGGGCAACCATTAGTGGAGGAAGCTGAAGCTCTCGCAGCCCGTCATGCGCTAGTGATTGCTGTTGAAGTGGGTTTGCGTGATGTTGTTCTTGAGAGTGATAATCTAAAGCTGATTACCAACTTGAAGACTGGAACAAGAGAGAACAATAGCTTTGGAAATCTTATCTGTGACATTCTGGAAATAGGAAATGCTTGTAATAGTTTGTTATTCTCGCATGTGGGTAGAGAAGGGAACCAGGTCGCCCACAATCTGGCACATCTTAGTCGCCAATTTGGTGAGCTAAGAGTGTGGATTGAGGAGGCCCCTGACATTATTATGCAGTTTGTAAGCAATGATTTAATTTCCTCTGAATAAGATTCTGAAGTTTTTCGTCAAAAAAAAAAAAAGAAAGGGTACGGTGGCTAAAAAGCCACTACCATGTCCTAAGAAAATTTCAATTTTTCAATCTCCCCTATCCTTCATTTCATCCTAACTAAATAACTTGTCAAATATTAAAGACACTCATAGGGAGATCGAAAAGGGTCGTTACATATTAAGATGAGAACTATGTAGAAGTTTAAGAAGACAGATACCCTTAAAGAATAGAGATATCCATTTTATGCGAATTAAATTCAATTTTAGTTTTATATTGGTTTAGTTAACCACTTTTCGATCCTCAATATTGTAAATCTATTTGAGGATATATTTACAAAAAGAAAGTTGTGAAAACTAAAATTAAGATGAAAACTGAAATAAGGGTACATTTAGTGGGAAAACAAGTACTTTTGAAATACTTATTAGGATATTTTGAGTCCCTAAATAAAATTCCTTAATCAAACTACATAACTAACTACTAGACTATGTAAAACGACAACTAATGTTCGTTCTTCTACAAGGACTAGTGGACGTTGATAAGATTAACAATAAGCTAGGTCGCGACTTTTCTCAATCAAAAATTGTGAATTTCCAACAAATATGCAATATAAAACAACTAAATCAAGCTTATAACTAAAAAATGTGATTGACTACGATGAAATTAATGATTTACACAGTTAAGGGGATGAAATATGGGGGACAGAGGATCAAACAACTAATTGATGTGATCGACTTTTAATTAGTCATAAGCCTTCTTCTCTCAAGGGTGCATAAAGCTATTTAATCATATAATTAAACAACTTTTATGGTCTCAAATATGCAACCAAGGGATAAGCACAATGTCAATTTATAAAGCCCTCGCTCAATATCTCACTCTCATGAGAAATAAAGCAAGATAATAGCATAAATGTCAACCTTAATCAATTTTTTCAACTTGATTAAGCTAAGGAATCAATAAAACAAACATTCAAGAGGCCGCCAACAAGAATACAAGCACATAGTAATCATGCTAGTAATCAATTAATAAGCCCGATCAGCCCCTAATTATAAACTCAAATACTCAAAAATCATGATTGAGTTTCCCCTCAAAACCCTAACCAATAAACTACTTACTAGACAAGAAAATGAACACAAAAATCCAACAAGAATATGAAAATAGATACTAATCTATGCATGAAACAAGTAGAGAGATAGAGAGAGAGAGAGAGAGAGAGAGAGAGAGAGAGAGATTAAGATCGAACAATTATCTCTATTATAAGGAAAGGGAGGAGGAAGATGGTGTCCCCCTCTAAAAATACTAAATTACCCATAATGATCTAATGGAATAAAAAAATTACAAAAGAAACCAATTTAAAAACCCTTTCTCATTTCAACTTGCCATTCTAAATAAGTTAAAAATCGTATATACATCAAATATTTCAATCAAAAATTAAATAGACAAAATATATTGACCTTTTTTTAATAAGAGAAGATGGTTTACACTCACTGCCTTTAATACTCTTTAATTCAGTCAAACCAACTCATTAAGTCTATTCTTTTTGTTCCAAACTCATTCACAAAAAATTAATATAAAAATTCACTCACAACCTTTGTTAGTTTTTTACATTAGCACATTAATATATCTAAATTCATCTAACTATTAATCTTTCACATTTTAGTGTAATCATAACTATAGTACAGATGGAGTATATAATAGAATAAGAAGTTTTGAAATTAACGCACGCATCGCGTGCATATAATTCTAGTATTAACAAAAGAGAAGAGAGAGAGAGAGTGAGTGAGAAATGGTCACTAGGATAAGTTTTGGAGTCCTTCGATCTTCATTTCTTCATTAGATCTTTGAAATCTAAGAAAAAAACTATTGTTTTCATCACTTTCTCCCTCTATATTGAAACTGTCTATCACTAAAATCCTAATCCAAGACTAATAGAGGTTAATCCTCCCTATATTAGGTCGTAATTCCCCTCGTTAGTTTAACCTAACTTCACCAGGCATGACCAAATTACCCTATACATGTTCCTTCACGCAATCATTTGAATTGAATTTCATTTACTATCGAATTTGGTTTAGTTTGATTTAATTGGCTTAGTTTAACCTAATTTCACCAAGTGGACCAAATTATCCTCTACGTGTTTCTTTAAGCAATCATTTGAAATAAACGAAGTTTGACTTAATTACAATCTAGTTTTTTTTTTTTGAGGGGAAAAATGGAGCGGAATATTATTAACCAACATCCAAATCCGCCAAGGCTAAAGCGCCTTGCGGGAAATCATCTACATAACATTGTTCCACCCCATTAGAGGGGAGCAATTTAACAATTAAATGAGCTACAGTATTCCCTCCCCGTTTAACATGAGAAATAGAGAAATCCAAGAAACTATCACCAATCACACATATATCTTCGATGAGAAGATCAAGCGGAGAACGTCCCAAGCTCCTCAAGGCTATGGATTTTGAAAGATTGTAGGCGTCCCCTTCAAGTTCCACAGCAGCACTATACCCAAACCTCTTCGCCACTTGTAACCCGAATCTAGCAACCATGGCTTCAACTAGCGAGACATTCCAACGAGCTTGAAAGCGATGCACAACCATCATAAGGACCTTCCCAAGATTGTCCCGGATAACAACACCCACTCCCACCTCCGCATCACCTAAAATAGCAGCATCAGTATTGATCTTTACGCACCCCTCCCTTGGAGGAACCCAACTGGACCGAGACATAATAGGCAATGTCACAGGTGTTCGATGAACAACACTCGCATATCCCTTGTAGTCTGTTACTAGCTTTAGATACCCAGCAGCACCCACCTCACAATTGTGCCACGGTTCGCCATGGAGTACTGAATTGCGATAAGACCACGCACCCCAGGCAAGCGCCATAAAGGTGAGCAGCCCATGAGCATCCAGTTGCGTCTTCATCCATACAAACATATCCACAAAAGAAGTATTCGGCCCATCCAAAATGTATTGCATAAATGGTGACTTATCCCATATAGGATATACAATTGAGCAATGAAAGATAGTGTGGGTAATAGTCTCCTTACCTCCCTGACAATTTTTGCACGAGCCATCGTCAATGATATGCCGATCCATGAGCCTTCCCATAGTGGCAAGGGCCCCCGTACAAGCACGCCATAAGAAATGACAAAGTTTCGGGGGTCCTCCTATATTCCACACCGCCCTCCACAAATCACCATTAGCACCCCCAAAACGTTGAGCCCAGTCGTGTATGTGCCCCAATCGTCCGAGCCAATATCCGGATTTTGTAGTATAGACACCATTAGAAGCAGGCCACCAATATTGCATATCACTAGGCCGACGAGTACTAAGTGGTATGCCACCTCTACCACTTACCTTCATCATTAATCAAATCAGCAACTTTAAGATCCACCGGGATTTCAATGTTCGGTGTAGGAACAATAGAAGAGGAGTCACCAGGTAACCAGGCATCATCCCACACCCTTATCTTCTCTCCATTGCCCACCCTCCATTTCAAACCCTCCAATAACAAAGACTTCGCCCCCCATATACTACGCCACACATAACTCGGATCAAAGCCTCTTCTAGCATCCAAGAAGGTGTCATGTGGATAATACCTCGCACTCATCACTCTATGAACAAGAGAGCTAGTATCACATAAGAGTCTCCAACCCTGCTTAGCCAATAAAGCTTGATTGAACACCCAAAGATCTCGAAAGCCCAGACCCCCATGAGACTTTGGAAGGCACATCTTCTCCCAACTAATCTAATGCATCTTGCGTTCCGTGCCCCGAACTCCCCACCAAAACCGAGCACACATAGAGTTAATTTCGTTCAGGATCCCCTTCGGAATTGAAAATAAACTCATCATATAAGTGGGAACTTAATTACAATCTAGTTATTCCTTAAGCAATTGTGTGAATTGAATTTCATCTACTTTCGTCGAATTGGGTTTAGTTTGATTTAATTGGCTTAGTTTAACCTAATTTCACCAAGTTTGACCAAATTACCTTCTACGTGTTTCTTTAAGCAATCATTTGAAATAAGCGAAATTTGACTTAATTACAATTTAGTTATTCCTTAAGCAATCATTTGAATTAAAATTTTACATACTTTGATCTATTTAATAATTAGTTTCATCTACTTGGCTTAGTTTAACTAAATGTGACCAAGTTTAAATTTATTCCAATTATTAGTTGTTCCTGAAGCAATCATTTGAATTGGATCTCATTCACTTTGATCGAATTTAGCTTAGGCCCTGTTCTTTTATACTTATTTTCAGTTTAGTTCAGTTACGCTCTACAATTTAGTTTCTCTCAGTTAAGTTCAGTTTAGTTCAGTTCAATTTCATTTCAGTTCAGTTTAATTTCTCTCAATCCAAAAGAACAGGGCCTTAGTTTGATCTAATTAGCTTATTTTAACCTAATTTGACCAAATTACCCTCACCTTATCTCTATTATACATGGAAACTATTAAGGACTTTGGTGTCCACCTTTTTTACCAATATATCCTAGCTAGAAAAGAAAACTACAACACCTACCACTCCATTAGTTTAAAAATAAAAATAAAAAAGAAGAAAAGCGATGAAACAAACTGCAAAATAGTTACTACTCATCCTTCGACTTTGCACGCATAGCGTCATAGCGTGCATATAAGGCTAGTTCCTTTTAAACAATAATCTCAATTGAATTCCATTCACTCTGAACCGATTTGGTTTATTTTGATCTCAAAATTTTTGAATCAAGTACAATTTAGTTGTTCCTTAAACAATCATTTGAATTGAGACTACAACATTTTTTTTTTCAATACGGAGCACCACAAAAATCCTAAATCTCGCATTGATTTTTTGTTTATTTTTTCTTCTTCAAAAGACTTCAAAAGAAAGCTCACTGAAGTACAGAGAAATACACCGGAGCAACACTATCGGTTTTTGACCAGGCGTCAATCACCATGTAAGTCGCCTTAACTTATACTATGTTACTCTTCTTCTACCAAGAGTTGACTGTTGAGTTCACTTCATTAAAATTAAAAAAAATGAAAACAATAGTTGGGGTTTAATTCTAAAAAGCTTCAATTAGTAAAAGCATGAGCACCAGAATAGTATTATTTACTAGATGATCTCAATAGCTTTTCATTATTTCAATGGTAATAAAATAAGTTGGGTTAGATAATTAACTTTTGACCTTATTTAGATTTCAATGCCTGTATTAGTAGGGAAATAAGGTGGGTAAAGTTAATATAGTTGAACTTGATTTATGGAATTGTGATAGTTATATTCAATTAATTAGACTTAATCGCTGCGAAATTGCAATTTCTAATGAAAACCCATGTCTTTGTGAGGTGATTTGGGCATCTTTAGTTAAATTTCTTGATTGTTTTGACACAAATGCACATAACCTGCATTTTTAGTATTGAATATGGTATGATTTTGATATTTACTTGGTGCATAGATTTCATGTATTTGTATCTGAAATGCATACAGTGTAAAATGGAGGTGAAGAAAGGCAATGAAACTAATCAATATGCTGCTGATCTTTCTTCCATTAAGGAGGCTCGACAGCGTATTAAGTCGGTTGTTCACAAAACGCCTGTCATTTCCTCCGAAACGTTGGATTTGATGGCTGGTAGGAAGCTGGTCTTCAAATGTGAATGTTTTCAGAAGGGGTGAGGGGACTATTATATCTAATTAGATGGTATATTTTGGAATTTTGCATCTAACATACACAATCTTCGGTTTCCTGATGATATTTGAGTTTCATGTTACATTAGCCGAATCTAATGCTAGCTTTCTTCTTTCTGTGTTGGTGTGTAATCTTAGAGGGGCTTTCAAATTCAGGGGAGCTTCAAATGCTATACTTTCACTTGAAGAGCAAGAGGCTGTTAAAGGAGTGGTAACTCATAGCAGGTAGGCGTTTTGCTCTTGTTGCTGCCTTTGTGTTAGTTTCTGTTGGTTTGATAATGCTCATATCCGGAAACTAAAATGCAGTGGTAACCATGCTGCCGCGTTGGCCTTGGCTGCCAAAATGCGAGGAATCCCTGCGTATATAGTTGTTCCCAGTAATGCGCCCAAATGCAAAGTTCAGAACGTCATACGATATGGAGGCCAGATAATCAGTTGTGAGCCCCAATTGGAGTCAAGGCACGTTGCTGCTGAGAAGGTACAGCAAGATACTGGGGCAGTTCTTATACATCCATTTAATGACAGTCGTATTATAAGGTACTGCCTTATGTAAAGGTTCTTGGGTTTCTTATGTGGGGAATTCAATCCTACATTTTACTGTCTTTTAGGGTTGAAGACTTGAATTAAATTTCTTAGTTTCACTATGGCAATTCTATATTGATTTTATAGCGGACAAGGGACAATATCGCTTGAGCTCTTGGAGGAGTTCCCTGAAATTGACACCTTAATTGTTCCAATAAGTGGTGAGTTCTTGGAAATTCAATTCTTTTGTATTACCTGGTTTATTTGGTTGAAAAGGAAGCTTTGAGATTTGACTTGCAAATTGAATATTTGAAGGCGGGGGTCTTATATCAGGTATGGCAATTGCTGCAAAATCCATCAAACCGTCCATTCGAGTTCTGGCTGCAGAGCCTGTTGGAGCCAATGATGCAGCTCTCTCAAAAGCAAGTGGTGCAATAGTTACACTACCTCAGACCAATACAATCGCTGATGGACTTAGAGCTTTTCTCGGGGACTTAACATGGTAAATACAAGCTCATTTCATCCTAACATTTGAATGCTTCTAGTGTTTCTCTGTTTATATTCTCTCTCAAATTACCTAAGATAGATTATGTATGCTAGAGATTGTACTATTTGGGCTGAAAAGTTTGTCATCAAATTATTCTTGAACTTTCTCATCAAATTGGCAGTAATTCTTTCATGTGTCTGTGCGCGTCTATGTGTGTGTGTGATTGCGCAAAATTGTCAGATTGAGTTATCTTTTTCATGCTATGTGTCCACGTGCGTGCGTGTGTGTGTGCGCACATGTCATCTAGCTGCTTATATGTGTAGTATCACTTTCACCACCACCTTCCCCACCCCCCTCCTCTCCCTGGCCACATTCTGTTTACCTTTTTGCAATCTCTAATGTGATCCCATGGATTGTCTTCACTGCAAATAGGCCCATTGTTCGAGATTTTGTGGATGATGTTATCACTGTGGAGGATCAGGAAATAATAGAAGCTATGAGGCTTTGCTATGAAATTCTCAAGGTTGCAGTAGAACCCAGCGGAGCTATCGGTCTTGCGGCTGTTTTGTCAGATGGCTTTCAGAAAAATCCATTGTGGAACGATTGTAAACATGTAGCCATTATACTTTCGGGAGGTAATGTTGATTTGAACGTGCTCTGGGAGGCACTTAGCAAATGATATACCATGGGACAGAATCCTTGAGACGTTGCTATGCATTTTATACATTTGGTAGCTAAACTACTCAAAATGTTTCCAAGGATGCAGAGTTGGTAATAAATAATTGCATAGTACTCTCTTTTTTAGTGAAAAAAAAATACTATGCAATTATAGGCTTTTGGTCTCGTATATGCCATCTCAACATAACTAGGATATTAATATAATCTTATACTTAAGTTTAGGGATAAAAAACTCTAAAAATAATAATAAAAATATTAACTTAGGATATTAAACTGTGAACAAAATTTGCTGCTAGTATGTTACTGCCAAAATAATTAATAATAATATATGTTGTACTCCATAATGTTTTATTCATGGCTATGAAGTTTGTTGCTCATCTTCTTTCATTCTACGTGTGTTGCTAATTTTTTTTTTCACTAAATTCGAATTTTCTTTCTTTATCCTCCATACTACCTAATACTTGTGTAGTTGTGTTCCCATTTCCCACTTTACAATTTGTATCTTTGGCCATTGAATCAAGAGGTATGTTTTTTATTGATTCAAATTTCAATCTTGCAAGTTTCTTTTTTCTTTGCATGACCCTTGTTTTTCTTTAATTTTGTTATTTTGCCATTTCCATACTTTAAATTTATACTTCCTCCGTAACATAAAGATTGCAACATTTGGGGTGGACACGGACTCCTAGTCAAAATTTGGTAAGTGTAATTAGATGGGTGAATAAGTAAAAAGTAGGAGAGAGAAAAAAGGAGGGGACCATTTAGTTAGTTGGCCATGTGGGGCATATAGGAGGGAATTTTGGGGGGAAATTTTTTGGTTTTTTCATTTTTAGGAGAGAGAAATAAAGGGCCCATACATGCCCCTTATTTCCACCCCATTTCTAATCAGTTTTAGGAGGAAGAGGTAGCAGCCTCTTCCCCCATTTAGGCGCCAATAATTATTGGCTTTTGATAGTTAGGCGCCATTTTTTGGAGCCAAAACCTCTCAAAGTGATGCAAGGCAAAAATGTAAACTTACTCATTAAGTAACAATTTAAAGTTTCCCACCAAATTGCATTGTTTGATCCCTAATTACACATCCCTCTATATAAAGAGAGGAACCCATAAGAAAATGATTGTTTCATTACAAAAAATATCAGCCCTCATGGCTTAAGCTAAATGTCCAACTAATCACTGCACACACTGTACATCTTCTTCATCTTCTTGCAACCCAAAAAAAAAAACAGCAGCATTAGTAGCACCTTCATCCTAGCAACACAAAAAACAGCCAAAATGGATGAAGCAGATGCATTCTTTGGAATAGATCAGCTACTTGATGAAGAAGGGTTAGGAGCACCTACACCTACAGAAGAAGAAATGTGGGTCAATGCATTTATAAGGAAGAAATTTGGTAATCTAACAAACAGTCAAAGAGGTTACATCAGTTTTCAACTCCTAGGTATGATGGAAAATGGAAAGTTACCATGGGGGAAAATTTCATGGGTTGCTAAACAAATTGGTGTGCATAAAAGTACAATATCCAGAATTTTTAAAGAAGCAGAAAAACAAAGAGCAAGAGGAGAAGCCATTGATGTCAGTTCAAAAAAAAAGGGCAAGTCAGGGAGGAAAGCACAACAAGTTTCTGAGGATTGGCTACAATCAGCCCCCCTTCATCTGAGGTGTACTTACAGAGCATACGCAGGGTACTTAAAGTGTTCTGCAGCCTCGCCACTTTCGTACAGGCGAGTGAAGTGCGCATAATGCGATGCTTCAAAAAGTTGAATACAGAGATTCAACAGATTCTTCCTCTCAGGATCTGTTTCCATTGCATGCACTGTTCGAAGCGGTTGAAGGTTCACCATTTTTGGCGATAATTTTTTAGAAACAAAAAATTTGTTCGATGGAAAGGAGAAGGAGATAGAGAATTCGCCTACTGAGGGAGAAGAGAAGACGAAAATTTTAGGGTTCCCCATTTTCCAGAATTTGGGGGGTTAAAAAGGGGGAAAAATTTTAGGATTCTGATATGGGAAGTTGGGGGAATTTAATTGAAGATCTTAAATGTGGGATGAGGGTAGTTGAAGGGAGGGGGTTTGATTTCTGATTTTAGGAGGGGTTGGTAGGTTAGATGATTAATTTTGGTGGGAATCATTAAGGGGTAGGTGTATTTAGATTAGAAATGTAATGTGGGTTAGGGAGTGGTAATGATAATTTAGGATTTTTTAGTAATGGTATTGTTGTAAGTAAATTGAATTTTTTTTACTAAATTTAGTAAGTTTTAAATTGTTGCATTTTTTGTGAAACTACCAAAAATGGCGAAATGTTGCATTTTTTTTTGTTACGGAGGAAGTATAATATATAACTTTTTTGGTCTGTTGTGAATTGTGATTGTAGGGACACTTTTCATACTCTTTTATTATTATTGAATTGTGGAAAACTCCACTCAAACAGTGCTCTTAATGGTTTCTTTTTACAGTTTTTTTTAACACAAAACGAAAGATATAGGACAATTGATTCAAATAGTACAACCTTTTACCGATTAATTTTTAATAAGTCAACCTTTCAATTATTCTTGAATAATGCAACCTTTTGGGGGTATTTGCTTTTAATGGGCTTTGACGTGTTGATAATCAGTTTGTTTGGTAAGCCACATTTCTCAGCTCGTCCATTTTTCCCTTCTCTTCCCTTGCCTCCATGTCCACGTCTATGGTAAAGAGAATGTTTTAAACGATTTTTAAGTCATTTTGACTCACTGAAAAGTAAATAGGGTATAAAGGTTGCATTATTCGGGAATAAAAGATTGGTTTGATAAAAAGTATTCGGTGAAAGGTTGTATTATTAGAATCAATTATTCCTATATTATATCATAAGCCTAAGGTTCATAAAAGCAGTTAAAACATCCACAATTATCATACATATCCAAAACGAAACACCCCTATGAAATTAATTAGCATGGTAAATGCAAAGATCTTTGACAAAATCACAGCTAGCCCATGTGATTGATCAGCTTCGGCAAGTAGTCCTGAGTAACACATGTAGGAGCACTGAAATGAAGCTTCCTTTCTTAATTGATGTCCATGCCATACTTGGCCAACTTATGAACTATGAGATTTGTGTCTCGCTTAGCACACTGCATAACAACCACCCCCAACACTTTGAAAGAGCTTGACAACATCACAGATTATGGCATTCAGCTCATGGTGAGGGTAATTCTCAG
Source organism: Beta corolliflora (assembly GCA_947648045.1). NCBI lineage: Eukaryota > Viridiplantae > Streptophyta > Magnoliopsida > Caryophyllales > Amaranthaceae > Beta > Beta corolliflora. The sequence goes on along the minus strand of CANSZD010001828.1, from coordinate 795,267 downwards.
CGCGATCCAACATAATCTTCAAAGCTTGAGCATTAGTTTCAATCTCAAGTCTATCAATGTTGAAATCCCTGGCAATAGACAACCCTTATAAGAAGCTGTGCTGCATCTGGGTTCACTATATGTAATACACAATAAAGCGGTTGAAAAATGAACCTGAATGGTCATAAATACTTCAAAAACCGCTTTATTCCGGAAAGTCCAAATATGCCAAGGTGCCACAACAAACAAAGGAAGTCAGTGGTTAGGCCGAGTCATATTAAAACTAATCTAATCCTCCCATTCAACATTGAAGAAGATTTTGAGGTCAAAGTTGGGGGGGGGTTGGAGATTTTACAAAAAATCCTTTTCCATAACGCTTGAGTAGAATTACAATACCTAAACAAAATAACAAATGAAGATGATCTTCACTCTTCAGGGTATATATAGGCGACAGCAACATCAAATGGAATCAAAGTTTGGGAACTTATAGCAAGAACAGTTGCCACAGGCAAGATCTTATGAATTAGTATATTTCAAAGGAGCATTTTGTATTTGAAAGGAGACTGGATTTTCCAAACTTTTGGCCACATCAGGGATTGATAGTAGGATTAATTTTATGGGAAGAATAGTAAAACATTTGTAATAGGTAGATTTAATAGAAAAAGTTCCCATCTTTTGAGAAGATCCATCTAATATTATGAGCAACATGGGCAAGCTATATGTGATTAGGAAGGATAGAGCAATAAGAGTAAGGTTTCAGGATCCACAAGAGATAATATGATACACTCTCCACTGAGATATAGAGTCAAGGATGATAATATTTTGATTTTGATATAGAGTACCATCTCCAACACAATAATGAAACCAAAGAGTATAAATGTATTTACCATTTCCAACATTCAATTTGATACCCTTAACAAGATGTCTCTTCCTTTCATAATATCTCTCCAAATTGTGGATTGAGCAGGGTTAGGGAACACATCTAGGAAATTAGAACATTCACAATACTTTGCATGAAGGAATTTTACCCAAAGTTTTTCTTGATGTGTGAGCATTTTCCATCCCAACTTTGCCATAAAACAAAGATTCCATCTTCGAAGATTTCTTATTCCCAAACCCCCCCCCCCAATGGGCAAACAAACATTATTTCAAGCAGTATGAGAGATGTAGTAAGATTGGCCAACCTTGTTCCAAAGAAATCTTTTAACATTTTGTTTAAGATTATCAAGGACTCCAATAGGAAGAAGATTAGTTTGCATAGCCTACAGAGGATAGGTATTCAAGACAGATTTGATCATTGTGATTTGTGCATAATCTACCAACCATATTCAAGAGTTTTACTTGCCAATCCTCAATCTTATCTTTAGCTAGTTTTGTCAAGAAGCTCAAAATAGTCCTGTTAGTTCGCAACATATTAATTACAAATGAATAGGATCGATTTGATTAAAATTAATTGTGCAAAAAATCGAATTTTTAAAGTTATGGCACTGTAACATGCTCTGTGTTTCAACTGAAATTGAGATTTTGAGATTGAGTTGAAATACACTGCATAAGCAAATAATAAATAGCAATGGGCACACAAATGATTTTTAACGCGGTTCAATCTCTAATTCGAGATCTACGTCCACGAAATCCACTAATAGCGAATTCCCCTAATACATCACTCAAGGTACAAGTCCCCACTCCCACTACTAACTCTAGTAGTGCTCCCCAACACTTAACTATAAGTGTTGCTACGTTGAATCAAATACAAACTCATGTACCCAACCCAACACTCTCTATAATTATGAAAATTACAGAAATATTCTCCTCAAAAGAACGCATCTTAATCAAGCAGGTAGAGGATACGATTTTTCCTAAGTAATTCACTTGGCAATGTACGCGTAACAACTGCTATGCTCTGTGCCACGATTTTCGGTTTCCTCTTGTAAAGCTCCGATCTAAAAATATGAAAATCGTATCTTTTCCAACTGATTATTATCCCTTATATAGATTATATTCTGAACAAAGATCACTCTAAAAGATATGATAATGTTCTTGAACAATTTTTGCTCCTAAAATTAAGGGATAAAAAATCCTTTATTTTTAAAAACCGAAAATTGCCTTTTCTTTAAATAAAGCCGATTTTGATCTTTTAATGATAAAGATTCATCCTTATCTTTTTCCAACCAAAAATCGAGTTTTATAAACCGGGTTTTTCCGAAATTATGTTTATTAAAAACTTTTCATTTAAAACATTTTTCGAAAATCTTTTTCTTTTATGAAAAATTTATTATTATAAAACATGTTTATTCTAATTATTTATACTACTAACTCTAGTAGTCATAAATAATTCTAATAATCACATTTTTAATAATATTTTACTCATAGCACATACACTAACATTTAACCAAGTTAATCCTGTTACATACTCCTCCGGTCTTTATTAGTTTACGTTTCTTTTGCACGAGAATTTTGGGAGAAATGATGTGTGGGACATGGAAAAGAAAGAGAAAAGATTAATTTATATTATATTAAAGTTGAATGTGTGTGTGATGGAAAGTTAGTGAATTAAATTCCAAAAATAGAAATAAAAGAAATGGGTAAACTAATAAGGGACATCCCAAAAGGAATACGGGTAAACTAATAAAGATCGGAGGGAGTAGTTTGCTATATAGAAAAATCTATCTACTCTTCAATCTTCATTCTTCAAACTTGAACATTCGACTTTCCAAGAGCAAACACTTTGCATCATAAATAAATATACAACAACGCATGATGCAAAATAGTTTATGTTTTTCATCATCATAACTCCTACGGTCATAACAAGTTCCCTTCCCTAAGTTTATTATGTAACGCCCCGGAAATACATAACCTTAATCGGCAGCGAAACATAACTTAAGTCTGTGGGTTATGGCCCACTAATAGAATAATAGCCTAAATGGTCTTTTAAATATACAAATGCTTAATAATAGTTCATAATGATTACCCTTAATACGAGTATCCTATATATATCCCAAATATATACGGAGTCACTTCAACTTAATCTCTCTCGGAGCATCCTTGACATAAGCGATCCTACGCTATCTTCATAATACCCGAATAATTTCATAAAATAGGGAAAAAGGAAAAACACGAGAAAATAACCTAAAATGAGTTGAAAACTCATTAACTTCCTCCCGGCCCGTAAAAACGGTTTTAGTTAAGTAATCATTTCTTATGCACATGCATATATCATATCATATTGGTACTTGTTCGGAAATACTATCGAGAAAACATTATCATTGAATAGTGTGCTAACAAGGACCATTTGCGCGAGCTTAGTTCATTGGCAAGTACAAGTTTTGGACAGAGCATTAACATTATCATATGGCCAGTTTTGACCCGTGTTCATTCGTACATCGTAAGGCGAATTCCGCCACACGTAACTTGCCCATTTACCGTTCGATTCATAACGCCGAGCCAACGAGAACCATCCACTTTTACAAATGTATATATATATATATATTCATATTTTCAAACAACACCCATAAATCATGATAACTTGATTCCATAAATCATAACATCATCGTTCATAGTATACATGGACATCATTGAATCATAACATATTTCATCTATCATGCCACATAAAAATTGTAACACATAATCATATCATATAATTATCATCACAAAGTCATATCCACACATTCGAGCATATCATTGTACATAACGTATACAAGCATGCATAATTGCTAGACATAAAGGTTACATATACCATATACGAGCATGCATAATCGCTTTGGACATAAAAGATTACTTCAATCGGCTTAACCATTCTTTAACTTCGACAAACAAGAACTCCGAGAAATCCATAACTTCATCCAACTCTCTTCAACTCCAAAGTTGATTCGCAAGATACAATATCCCTTGATTACAACGTCAATCTTGAAATCCACCATAACTCACTCCACAACAATGACATAACTAGCATACTCCTTGTTGACTAGAAACCCAATTAATTAATCTTTCATACTTTAACCTAAAGAAAACGTAAGTTCCATTTTGTGAAACTAATAGTTGGGTCTTCGAAAAGGTTTCGTGACATTCAAAACTTTTAAGTTCTTTGGAACAAAATCAGCATCAAGGTAATTATAGGCCCCGAAACTTAATCTTGTGTAACATTGGTAAATTGGGCTTGAGTCAACAAATAAAAACCAGAATTTAGAAACAAAGAGATTGAGAAAAATAAATGGAGTTGGAAATATGTGGCAAGAAAAGTAGTAAAAGATGGACACACAATTTAACGTGGGAAAAATCCTCAAATAGAGGCAAAAAACCTACGGACGACGAGTACCCGAAAATCCACTATATGAAAATAGGAAAGTACAAGAACCCTAAATATTATTAGGGTGAGTATACAATAAAACTCTCACTATAGTAAGAAACTCACAAAAGCGTATTACAAAGAAGAATTGTGGATTAATTATACAAGGTGGGTTGTAAACAAGGAGGGTTAATATGGTAGGAAGGCTTAGTATGTATGGCTTCTTGGATTTGTGGAAGTCTTGTAGGCGGTGGATGGATGCCCAAAAAGATCACAACACCTCTATTTATAGAGGTGCTTATGTCAGTGAACCATACTCCATAATCCAAAGAAGTTTGTGGATTCTTCTAGCATTTGCTTGACATAAAAATAGCATTAGTGGCTTTCTCATGATTTCTAGAAAAATCATGATCAATCTTGATCATCTTTCCTAGCATCAAGTTAGGCGGCAATTGAGAAGTGATTGTCTTTGGCTTTTGGGCTTTCATGAAATTTGGGCCATAACCCAACAATCTCCACCTTGGAACAAATTTCATATGTACTCGTCGTATGAACCCCGAATCTAAATTTTTTGTAGATATGTCACACCTGGCCCAATCGTAAATTGGGCTTAGAATAATGTGACATGCCGGAACCCATTTTATGAAGGCGTTGATGCCGAGCCAGGGGTTGTGTAGGAAGAAGTCATAATAGAAGACCCTTGTAACACATAGAGATTTCTATGTCGATGGCCTTGAGAGTTCATGAGCACCTCTGGAGACTTTAAGTACTCCACCTTGGTAGAAATTTTGCACCCTTTAGAATCTAGAGTGCCCAAAGAAATGATGTTACGCCGGATCGGGGAACATGTTGAACATTAGAGCCGAGTCTACGATCTTACCATCATATGTCTTGATCCCGATTGAGCGAATACCATGAACATTGCAACCAGATGCCGTTGCCCATAGAGACGGATCTATTGTTCACAGATTTATAATCGATAAAGTGATCCTTTTGAGAACACACATGGTAGGTGCAACCAGAATCAAGCACCCAATCAGGAGTTCTACTTCTTCCAGGAGAAGTAGCTAAAAGAACATCGTCGGATTCCATTTCACTAAAATCGGTTTGTGCAGTTTCCGTTGTGAGAAGCTTAGAATACCTAATTATCTATAGCAAAATACCTATATTTGACATATTACTACCTTAGGGTTGCTATTAACACAAGACACTTGCAAGCTACTCGAAATCTACTCGGTCAAGATCGGCTCGGTGGAAACTCGACTTGAGTGAGCTCGGCTCGACTCGAAATGCCAACGAGTCGGAATCGAGCTATCTCAAGCTCGAACTTGACTCTCATCATCTAAAAATTCACTTTGGATTGAAAAGCTAGAACTTCCTGGTTCTTTTGGATTTAATTCATTGAATTCCATCAAGTAAAACGGAAGAATTATAAAATTCTAAAATAATAGATAGGAATATTGCAAATAAAGCCATTGCTGACTCCCATCAAAGGAGTAGTTCCCTACCTAAGAGTTACTTTACCATATTCGAATTCAACTGTTTCAATAAAACCCCGGCCCTATAGTAGTAGGTTTTGGACTTTAAACCCCTAATTTATAACTTTTGGAAGGGTGGAAAATGGAATGGAGGGGGATTTGGTTTAGTGTTAGCTTTGTTGGGCTTGTTACAATAATACCAGAGTTCGGAGTCAATGGTTACGGTTAGGGGTGTAAATGATGCGAGTCCGGTTCGAGTTTAAGATAGCTCGACTCGACTCGTTAGCCTTGCGAGTCGAGCTCGAGTTGAGTCGAGCTCACTCGAGTCGAGTTTGACCGAGTTTTGACCGAGCTTTGGCCAGAGTCGAGTTTTGGCCAGGAGTCGAGTTTTGACCAGGAGTAGATTTCGAGTAGCTTGCAAGTGTTTCATGTTAAAAGCAACCCAAAGATGAAAAATATTGAAGTTAGGTATTTTGCTATTGATAATTGGGTTTTCGAGCTTCTCACGAGTTTTCGAGTCGAGTATCGAGTTACTCGGCTCGACTCGTCGACATCTCGAGCCGAGGTTCGAGCTCGAGTCGAGGTCACTCGAGTCGAGTATTAACCGAGAGTCGATCTCGAGTAGCTCGCGAGTTGTCTCGTCTCATTTACACCCCTAGTCACGGTCGGCCTTTACCTACCCCTCGGAAAAAGTTCCAAGTCAACGTGAGATGAGTACTCGATCCCGGTGGCGTATCCGGGATTCCAACCCTATGGGTTCGGAGTCGGTAAAAAAAAATACATCCATTCACTTTGGCTTAGTGATAAAATCAAATTTTTCTCTAGCTTTATTATGAGAACTATTTAGATCCCCAACATGCATTTCAAATCTTTCAATTTTGTTCCAACCTCGAAATCCTCCATTAACAAAGCGAGTCATGTGTCCCCAAAGACTTGATTTTGTCTTTAAACAAGTAGCACATAAAGCAAAAGGCCGCATCTTTCTCAACACTATATTCAAGCCAATCATACTTATCAAACCAAACAACATTAAAGCGACGCATACCTCCTATCTCTCTTTGAAGAAAGTCATGTAAGCGTGCAGCACACCGTTTTTTGGCTATGTATCCTCTCCTCACGGCATTTTGCTCATTTGATTTTTGTGACTTGTTTCCCGCACGATCTTTCCAAAAGAATTCTAAACCTTCCATAATCTACACAACAAGAAATTTCAACTCCATGAGTCTAGACCCTTCAAAGTTCAATTAAAGTAACTAACAAGTAACAACTCCACGATCCACGAGACTACATTCATTCATTCACCAATTCAATCATTTCAATGCATATTCTAAACAACTCCACAAACCACAATTCACTCCACAATTGGCACAATCCACATTCATTCGTTCAATATTTAAATAATTAACAAAATTACAGAAGAATTACAATTACTACAAACTATTAAAAGAAATTCTAAACAAATTTAAACTATACATATTCTGAGACTGAAATTCTAATGTCTAATTATCACGAATATTCAATACATATTCTAACCTAACAGACTAAAATCTGAAATTCAAATTTAGAATTGAAGAAGACAAGAAATCGATTACCAATTGATGTGTCGCACTCGTCGGTTCGGTACTTCTTCGTGCCGCGCGGCCGCGGTGGGCTCGATCGCGCCGCGGCCAGGCTCGGTCGTGCCGCGCGGCCGCGGTGGTGACTTCGGTTAGTGGTGAGACGGTGAAGATCCGGATTCACGATTACGGTGAAGCGACCAGCGGGTGTTCCCTTCTTCGTCGGTTCGTTGCTTAGGGAATAGGGAGTTAGGGTTTTGGGGAAAAAATGTCGACTTTGAGCTTGGAGAGCAATTGGGCTCGATTTTGTGTTTTAGACTTTAGAAGGAGATAAAAAGAAAAGAAAATGGCAAAAAAAGGGTGTTTTGCTTTTACTAGGATTCGAACCTCAAGCCGTGCGCGAACCACGAGAGAAGTTTATGGAGAGACAAAACCACCCCGACACCCGCTTCATTATTGTTTCACTTTGCACGCAAATTGTATATATCATATAGTTAAAATATTTTTTAATTTTAAAAAAAAAAAAAAGCTGGGCAATTTTTTCCAAAAATCACTTGGGTTCAACGCGAACCCGGTGAACCCATAGTAAATCCGCCCCTGCTCGATCCACGCACTTGTGTACTTTATAAAAAAACCTAGATAGTGATCATAATGTACCTGACTGGAAATTTGATCAATAGCGTATCGCACTTGCTTTTGAAGCATATGCTGCATTCAGTATCAGCATGATAAGCGATAGATAATAGATGTGATCATGACTAGCAAATTAAAATTAATGTAGGCCCTGTTTGGTAATTAGCGGATAACTGTTAGCTGATTATATTTGCTGATAGGCGATAGTTGATTGTATTAGTTGGTTTGACTAGGCGATTGTATTAGGCTTGTTTGTATAAAGGTGTTTAGTAAGTAGGCGATAGGCGATAGGCGGTTCTTCATTATTGTGTAAAATGATGACCGATAAGGACAAGGACATGTGAATAATCTATTCTTGTACCTTTTATTATTTATTAATGTAATTTTTAACAACTTTAGGTTATACATGTAATTGCTCCACTCATTCCCAAACCTCTAATGTCAAAAAGCTCATCTCCCAACTTTTTCAAAAAGAGCTTTTTGGGCTCAATAAGCTAATTGAAACCTCTTTTTACCAAACACTCAAATTAGATGATTGACTAGTCAAATTCTCTAATATGAGCTCAAATCTCTAATTTTGCCCCAAACCTCTCTTTACCAAACAAAGCTGTAGAATACGAATTTATCAGACATCACTTATCATATGCATATCACGTTGACTACTATATGAACATATCATGAATCTATTGATAAGTGTCTAACAACAATATTGATAAAGTTCTCTGATTATAAAGAAGTATATTCTAGTGCACCTATGTTATCATATAGCAAATCTCTGCAAATGGACAATGTGTATGGTTGATGAAGTAATGAAATTAACAATCTTGCTTTTATACTTTTAGTTTATAACAAGTTGAGTTCCATTAAGCGTAATTAATTAGCTATAGGTATACCTTTATCTTTTTCATTCTTTTATTTTTTGTGTCGTCTTTGCTATACTTCCCTCCTATAGTGGGTAGTGGCTATACAAATATATGTTAATCCTTAATTAACTAGAGACCACAAAGATATATGTTAATCCTAATGATGCTTTAGTGAAACAATTTTTAATCTAAACAATTTTCTTTTTGTCCATTTCTTTTTAATTTATACCCTTGTTGGTTCTTTTATTTTTGTAATGTCCCATCTCATTTTCTCTCTTTCTCCACCCATTTGGTCCACTTTTTATTACAATAACCCACCTTAAAATTTATCTCTCTGCCTTTTTAGTTTCTCTCTGTCACTTTTTCTGTTTCCCTCTCCATGTTTACAGTTTTTCTCTCTCACAGTCTTGTACTTCCTCCTTGATTCCCCCAAAGTGAAGTGACAAACCCAATAGTTGATCTTGGATCATCAATTATTTTAATATTTTCTTTCTCTTCCACCTCATTCATGATCTACCATTAGTTTTTATGGTTTCTACCCCCAATGGATAATCTACAATAATTTTGGATCTTCACATGATTCTTTTTCCTACTTTTTATCATACCCCACCATATATTCTCTCTTCTCAAATTCCTCTCCATCCTATGTATTTAATTATTACGGATTATTTAAGATTCGATTAATGATTATTGAGTGTAAATAATCAATATGTTTGCAATGAAATAATATTAGTGAAATTTAATTTCGTTAATATCGTACTTAATTAAGTAATATGGTAGTTTAATAATTAATCGTATTTCACATTTCTTAATACTATTAGTTTACATATGTAATCACAAAATATATAAATAACGAAATATTGCATCAAAAAATAATAGCAATTACAAATACATATAGAATTACGTCACATATCTAACAACAACAAAAACGTAGCAAAAATTAACTCAAAAATAAGATGTGCGAAAGTAACTTAATATTGGTGTCCATTTATAGAGAAAAAAAATATGGTCGTTGGTGTAATTCTTTTTTAAAACAAAATTATTAAGAAATTCATTTTACCATTGCAAAATTTGCAACGGTATTAAATCTGCAGAAATGATAGACGTTGGATTGCAGCACCAATACTCCATTGAATCAGCTAATTAGTAAGCTAAGTGGGGCCCCACGTGTAGAACTTAGCAAATACGAATATATCTGTCATGTGTTCCATGATCTCCTTTTCTTTCTTTCTCTTTGGATCATTCTAATGATCCGTTCATCCTTCTCTCTCTTCCTTTTTTTCTCTTTTCTATTTTTTAATATATTTTTTGCTCTCTCTTCATGATCAATACTCTAGTCCATCCAATGATGGGCATGCTCAAAATTAAAAAGAAACAGATGGAGTAATAATACATATGTGATATGTTTTTAACACTAGCATGTAACTACTTATTAGAGGTTGAGGTGGTGGAGTAGTGGCATCGCTTCCCACCTCATATCCATGAGGTCTAGGGATCAAACCTCATGGAACTCATTTGAGGATTTCCCCCTATCCCCCCTCAAGTGAGTCCCCTTCATCTTACCTTTAGAAAAAAAGAGGTAACTACTTATTCAGTAAATATAAAACTCTTTTTTCATATCCTATTAGTATAATAATCACAATAAACCCTACTGTATGGGTATAACCCAAGTACGTTAGCGGACCCCCATGCGGAGTCCGCGAACACAATGACGGACGCGAATATTGTAAGTGTCGCCTAGTGCTCTAACAAGTCGGTTCATTGGCGTGGTCAGAGCAACGTTGGCGGTCGCCCAACAAGACAAAATAAGGGAATCTTCTCGAAGTGTCGGGTGCACCACGGCCGTACACGTGTAAAAGGATTACGCACCTGTCGGAGGAATAATACTTCTATAAATACCCCACCTAGTACTATTCTGCGGGTACATTCTCTCACTCTTCGGAATTCTTATCTCTCTCTCTCTACTTTCTCCCTCTAAATCCTATTTGGACACGTGCGACTTGAGCGTCGGAGGGGTTTCCTCGCATCCCCAGGGTAGTTCACGTTGCTTCTTGTGCGATTATTCACTAGCGGACTCTAACCCCGATCTTTGGCGGACTTCTCTCAAGGCCTGCCAACCGTTTCCAACACCGAAACGACTTGGCGCTAGAAGGAGGGGCATCCCATCTTTGTGAACGCTATCATGGAAAGAGCAAGCGGTGGCGGTAGTGATCCATCGAGTTTGAAGCCGGTCGGGGATCTACACCCAACATTACCGGACCACTCGGTGCACCTCGGTTCAACATCGGGAGGGCCGAGAACGTCGATGAGCGACGAGCTCCACGGGAACAATGTGTCTCGGGTAAACAACGTAACGAGATCATTTAACACAGCTCAATTAAGTCAATTCTCTCTGACGGCTACAAGCCGTGGCGTCTTTCATCCAAATGTTACAAGCGGGTACTCCTCGGCCCTAACAACACCCCGCTCCCAAGGCGAGGGTTGGCGAGTTCGTAGGCGAATGTCGGCCGTGAATGGTCGCAACGCCGATGGCACCCCGTGAGGAGAATGCGGACTTTCACTCAAGAGGGACGCCGAGATGGAAAGGCAAATTGAGGACCCGAGTATGAAGAAGCAATCCTAGAGGCCAGGGATCTCAACAATTACGAGGATGAGCATCAAAGTCGTTCCCATCGAGAATATAGCACCAACGGTATAAGCAACTATTCATGTGGCGGTCATTTGTTGATTAAACCTAAAGTTTGTCTCCTTTCATTCCGAAATCTTGAACCACCCTATACCAAGGATCGAGATGCCGTCCTCTGAAATATGACGGCACGTCGGATCCAGGATGACCATGTTGCGGCCTATGAAGGGCATATGTATTTATACACACGGTGGACGCCATCGGGTGTAAAGTTTTTCCGTCTACTCGGCGCAGGATTGCCCAGACATGGTTTAAGAGTATCCAGTGGTAACGTTTCTAGTTTTTCTCGGCTTTCGTCTATGTTCGGCCCTCACTTCGTGAGTAACGGCGCCGTGAGCGCACCACCTTCGAGTTGTTATCTATCAGCGGCGTGAGAATGAGAGCTGCGAGATTTCGTTGGCGTTTTAATCTTGAGGCGGTCACTTATTCCTCGTCTTCGGCAAGACGTGGCCGTCCTAGCTCTAATGACGGGGCTAAGGGAGGGGTGCGCGTTCGGGAGCTACAAGGCCGTAAAACTTTCACATCCTTAGAGCCGAGTCTTGAAGAAGGCCAACGATTTTATCGGGGGTGAAGAGTTTGACCAGGGGCGCGAGCGGTCAAGTCGCGAACTCGAAAAGAAGAAGGATGATAAGCGAGAAGAAAGAAAAGGGTCGCGAAATTGATCGCGGCAGAGATGAAAAAAAAACATGAGTCGAAATGTGGTCAAGAAGGGAAATGACCGCGAGAAGAATGACCGCGAAAGATTTGAGTACAAAGATAAGTTCGATGCATATACGCAGCTCACGACCTCAAGAGCTCGGATGTATTAGATGAACAAGGACAATGATAAATGGCAGCGTCCAAAGCAAATGTTTCACAAAAACCGTGATAAGAGCAAGTGGTGCGATTTTCATGGGGATCATGGTCATACTACTGAGAACTGCAGACACTTGAAGGATAACCTAGAGGATCGATAAGACGGGGTTACTTCACTCAATCTGAGGCTCGGTCGAAAAGACGGGGACGTGGTAAAGCCTAATAACCGAGAATGTGCGGTCGCGGATTGCGAGATCCATGTTATAAGTGGTGGTCCAATTCATGGCGGCGGCGTCAATGGGGCAAGGCAAGCTTGAAAGAGTTCGGGCACCGGGTCGATTTCAATGAAAGCATGCAATGGAGAAGGCCGCCAATAATGTCCGCCATGTCTTTCACGGTTGAAGATGCAAAGCATGTCGTCTACCCTCATGATGACCCTCTGGTGGTCACACTGAAAGTATTAAACTGTCTGATCCACAGAATTCTGGTGGACGGAGGAAGTTCAACAAACATACTGTATCTCTCCACTTTTGAAAAGCTGATGATCGGCCGGGAACATCTGAAGCCTGTTCACTTTACCCGGTGATAGGTTTCACGGGGCGTCGATAATCCCGAAGGGTGATAACCCTACCGGTAAGGGTAGGAGAAGATGAGAACGCCCGGGGACGTAATGGCGAAATTTTTGGTAGTTGACGTACCGGGGAGCTTACAATGCTGATTATCGGACGCCCTTTCATCCATGACGTCCAAGGAGTTGTGTCAACTTATCATTTGACTATGCTGTACGTTTCCAATCTCGGGACAACAGCAATGTTAAGAGGAAATCATGAGATGGCAAAATCATGCTATCTAACAGCATTAAAGCAGCCGGCAAGGAGAATTCCGGTAGAAGATCTGAATCCGCCAACCCGAAAGCAAAGGCGAGCTCGGAGGAAAGCTACGCGAATGAGGAAGGATCGGGAAAGGGGATGAGGAGATGGATGCTTCAATGGAAGAATTGGAATCCGGGCCTGACGATACGCCAAGGCCCAAAGCCGGACGGAGAAGCAAACGAGGAGATGCTTTGGAGGATCCGCGGGGACGGTAGGCTGTTGGAGCAGGACATGGACCCCAAGGTCGGGGTCGACTTGGTGACTCTCCTAAGAGAAAGCGCGGACGTCTTCGCGTTCTCGACGGATGAGATGCCGGGGAATAGACCCGGCCGTGATGGTACATCATCTAAATTTTGGCTGCACCTTTGTCCAGGCCTATCAAGCAAAAGAAGCGGAATTTTTGGTACGAAAAGAACAAGGCCATCAAAGAAGAGGTTGATAAGTCTTTGGCTGCCGAGCTTCATTGAGCCGTGTGACTACCCGAGAATGGTTGGCCAATGTGGTCATGGTGAAAAAAGCTAACGGCCAATGGAGGATGTGCGTAGATTTCACGGACCTCAAATAGAACCTGCCCGAATGACTTGTTATCCGTTACGAGAGATAGACTAGCTAGTAGACTCTACTAGCGGTCATGCCTTGCTACTCGGCTTTATGGATGCATTATCGGGCTATCACCGGATTAGTTTCTTGGAGGCCGATAGAAAGAAGGCGGCATTCATCACGGTTGTGGCGTGTACGACTACAAAGCAATGCCATTCGGACTCCGCAATGCAGGAGCAACCTACCAAAAGCTGGTCGATAAGGTATTCGCGGATCAGAGGGGGAGAAACATCGAGGCATATGTTGACGACTCCATCGTCAAAAGCAAGACTGACCGCGAACACCTAGTCGACTTAGAAGAAACTTTCAGAACTTTGAGGAAGTATAAAATGAAGCTTAACCCAAAGAAATGTGTATTTGGGGTAAGAGTTGGGAAGTTTTTGGGATTTTTGATAAGCAAGATAGGGATTGACGCTAATCCGGACAAAGTCCAGGCTATTGTCAATCTGCCTGAGCCAAAGAACGTGAAAGATATTCAGAGGCTGACAGGAAGAATGGCGGCCCTTACTTGATTCATTTCAAAATCAGCTGATAAGGCTTTGCCTTTCTTCGCACTGCTAATGGGAAATAAGAAGTTCGAGTGGGGAGAGGAGCAAAGCAAAGCATTCCTGGTGGTAAAAGAGCATTTGAAAAGCTTACCCACCATTACAAGGCCCGAGACTGGAGACGTATTGCAATTGTATATCTCGGCCTCGCCGAAAAAAGTCGCGGCCGTGTTATTGGTGGAAAAAGAGAAAAGGCAGCAGCCAATATACTTCGTCAGCCACATCCTTAACGGGCCAGAGAGCCGTTATCAGCTGGTTGAGAAAATGGCTTTGGCCGTGATAATCGCCGCCAGGAAACTCAGGCCATACTTCGACTGTCATCCCATTCAAGTTCTAACAAATCAACCGCTAGAAAAGCGTTGCAGAAGATGGATAGTTCCGGCCTCTTGTTGAAATGGGCCGTGGAGCTATCAGAGTATGATATACAGTATAAGCCCAGGAACGCTATCAAGGCGCAGGCCTTGGCAGATTTTATTGTGGAAGCTTCATAGGAGGAAGAAGAAGTGGAGCAAAAGGAGGTCTGGCTGTTGGAAGTTGACGGATCGTCTGCTGTTAACGGATCCGGGGCTGGTATAGTGATGATCAGCCCTAAGGGAAATTCATACCAGTACGCCATCAAATTTGCTTTCCCGACGTCAAACAACGAAGCAGAATATGAAGCAGCAATTGCGGGCTTGAGAATATGCTTGGCGGCGGGTGCTAAGAAGGTGCTCTAAAAAACGGACTCACAGTTGGTCAGCGGCCAGCTAAGAGGAGAATTTGAAGTCAGAGAGGCCAACATGCTAAAGTACGTGGAAAAGGCCAAGGAGTTAATAGCTTAATTGAATCATTTTGAGATTCAAGCAATACCTAGGGCCGAGAACACAAAAGCGAACGCATTGTCCAAATTAGCGAAGTTCGACTCATTAAGCATTAAAAAAACCGTCACGGTGGACATCTTGAAGGAGAAGAGCATAACGGAAAAAAGTGTGGCCGTTAACAGCATAAATCAGCAAGGGGAGTGTTTTAGTGAGCTGGTGGCATACAAGTTGACTGGGACGCTTCCTAGTAATCCTTCGTCCGCTAAGAAATTGAAGCGAGAAGCAAGCTGGTACGTCACATATCAGAATGAGCTGTACAAAAAGTCATTCAGTAAACCTTTGCTTAAGTGTGCAACCGCATGGGAATCCGCGAAGATACTTGAAGAAATACATGAAGGTATATGCGGAACCATATTGGCGGAAAAGGCTTTAGCACTTAAGGCATTGAGAGCGAGGTTTCTAATGGCCAAGTATCTTTGGCGGGCGCACGACGCTATGTCGAGAAGTGCGGCAAGTGGCAGAGATATGCTCCCATCATTAACAGACCAGCTAATGATTTACAACCTATCCTATGCCCGATTCCGTTTGCTCAGTGGGGAATGGACATCCTGGGACCGTTCACCAAAGCAACTGGAGGGAGAAAATTCCTAATAGTGGGCATTGATTACTTTACAAAGTGGATAGAGGCCGAATCGACAGCAAAAATCAAGGCGAATCAGGTCAAGAAATTCATCTGGCAGAACATTATGACAAGATTTGGGATTCCCATGGCTATCGTTTTTGACCATGGCATCCAGTTTGATTGTCGTCCCGTGCAAGCATTCTTAACGGAGTTCCGTGTGAAGTTTGCATACTCAGCCGTTTGCCATCCCCAGAGGAATGGGCAAGCAGAGGCCGCGAACAAACAGATCCTGAACGCCTTGAAGAAAAAGCTAGATGAATTCAAAGGAGGATGGGTTGATATGGTGTCGGCGGTGCTATGGTCAAACAGAACAACAGAGAAGGAAGCAACGGGAGAAAGCCCATTCAAGCTAGCCTTCGGCGCAGAAGCGGTATTGCCAGTAGAGGTGGGGTTACCCTCTTACCGGATCAAGCACCAAAACCTTCAAAGAAATGGCGAAGCACTCGGGGAAAGCCTAGACCTCTCCGCGGGAAACAAGGCTCATGGCGGAGCTGAGAGCAGCCGCCTATAAAGATAGAATCAGCAAGGCTTACAATAAGAAAGTCATGGAGAGGCCGTTAGATGTTGGCGACCTAGTCCTTCGCAGAACAGCAGCCACCGAAAAGGCGCATATTGAGGGAAAGCTGACTGCTAACTGGGAAGGTCCTTACATCATAGCCAAGAAGATTGCTCCCGGTTCTTTCGTTTTAAAGAGCATGGATGACAAGGAGCTTAAAAATTGTTGGAATGCTAGCGTCCTAAAGAAATACTATGTTTGAGTTTTTGAATGTAATAGGCCGAAAGCCACCCCTCATTACGTAAATAATACAAGCTTCCGTTAGCAATTCATCAATTGTCTTATTATTTTCATGCATACAAATCAAAAGCCATATGACAGGCTCAAAGTGCGTTAACGGTCATATGACAGACCTAGCACAAATCAAAAGCCATATGACGGGCTCAAAGTGCGTTAACGGTCACATGACCGGACCTAGCACAAATCAAAAGCCATATGACAGGCTTAAAGTGCGTTAACGGTCATATGACAGACCTAGCACAAATCAAAAGCCATATGACAGGCTCAAAGTGCGTTAACGGTCACATGACAGACCTAGCACAAATCAAAAGCCATACGACAGACTCAAAGTGCGTTAACGGTCACATGACAGACCTAGCACAAATCAAAAGCCATATGACAGGCTCAAAGTGCGTTAACGGTCACATGACAGACCTAGCACATTACAAAAGCCATATGACAGGCTCAAAGTGCGTTAACGGTTGTATAATAAATCTAGCACAAGAGCATAAGCCATATGACAGCCCATGTACATTAGCGGTCATACAACAATCAGATGATAATTAAAGCGACAGAAACGCAAGATAAAAAGTACTTTCCCATGCAATAAAAGCTGCGGCTTGGCGGCCAACTACGAGATGAAAATGGCGGCGCAAATAAACGGCTTTTAGTTGGAATCGTACTTGTAAAATTAGAAACATAAATTTAAGGTTTACAAATGCCAACATGGGCCGAATCAAGTGTGTCAAAATATTCATAGAATTACAAACTACAAGCTATTAGAAGAGCAAGAAGAGCTGAGAGAAGGCCGCCAAAAACTTCAAGAGGGGGGAGCATCCTGGTTTATCTGCTCCGCCAGGTCCCGAGGATCCGCATCAGCTATGGCATCCTCGTCAGCAAACTTTGGATCTCCCTCGGTTGGGCGTGAGATGTTGGCCGCGGTATGGGCATCTTCGATCACATTCCGGTCAAATCTGAAATGGTCTTGCAAACACATCTCATAGCGGCCGCCCACCCGTCGTCATACCTCTTATGGAGGGTCGTTGCATATTCATCGGGGCTGTTTGAACTCGCCAGCGGCCTTGGCGACCCCACGGCCTCGGCTTCCGGCCGCGGCGTCCGATGCGGCAACCTCCTTCTCGGTGTTAGTGGCCTCCCGAGCTTTGGTCAATGTGTTGACATTTTCCTCGGTCTCTTCCAATAAAGCGGCTCGCGGCCTCAAGGTTTCCGGCTCATCCTCGAGGGGCCGCAAGGCGCGATCTTGGTTGCCGGTTGTCCTCGGCATCCTTAAGCGAAGTCTGGCGAGTCTCCACTGATTGTTTATAGGCTGTTCGACAACTTCGGTACTCAACATACTTGCTGTCAATCGGCTCAGAAGCGGCATTGTTGGCTGCGGAGAAGAAAGAAGAACGTCAATACAAATGCAAAAATAAATAACGAGTAACAAATGGAGGAAGAAACATACCTCAAGTTGGTCGTGAGCCAACCTAGCATTTGAGTCACCAAGGACCTGCTTGGGGCTGTCGAAGAGCGATTGCATGCCTTTCAAAATCCGATGGCGAAACGCCACCGTTCTACGGAATATCGGCATACAACGATTCATCCTCTCTAACGTCCCAATCGGGTTGGTAGATCTTGCACGGGACGATAGGACGGCCCGGCAAAGGAGGCCGCCACCGAATCACTCGGCGGCACTTCTTTCTTCTCAATCCACTCACCAAATCGAGAGAAAATCTTTGGGAGATAAGTTAGATAGAAAACTGCGAGAAGTGATCATCTCCAGGATCTTTTGACGAATGGTGGAGAAGGAGGCTAGACAACCAAGTACCACCGCTCGGGAGGCCGGGATCCGTGGCGCGACCTCCACGTGCCCTTGGCTCTCGGGAGCATTCACGTCTCGGTCTTCTATTTGGACGATTTCATCGGGCGGGGGCGAAGTGCCGGGACCTCCCAGGTCGGCCGCTTGTTAGCGGAGGAGTCCGCCGGAGTATGTTCTCGCGGCCGTCTCCCTAGTCGCGCCTCCCACGGCCACGGGCGGGAAGTAGAAGACCTCGGAGGACAGCGGCGGGCCGCCCACCGGGCCGCAGCAGGCAGTGCGGCTAGCCGGAACGAGGACGCGGCGGCGGTCACCCCGCCGCGACAACGGCTAATATTTTGAGGGCCGTGGCGGTTCCCTCCCCGGCGACCACTAGTAGTCCCATGGATGGTCTCGTATTCGTGGGACGGAGCAGGCGGCAAATTGGTTAGCGGTTGGAGGTTCTCGTCCACACCAAGTGCGTCGAGATCAAGACAGTCAAAATCTGCGAACGGCAAGAAGCAAGTTAAAAAAAATCATCAGTTGGACCAGCCCGATAACAAACTTACCATTTTCATGGGTATGGCATAGCAACATAGCCGACAAGGGCTGATTCCCAAGAATATACTTAGTGTGAGGAAGCCAGTACTTAGGTTCCTTCACTTTGGATTTTTTCCCATTCTCATAGGTGATGAGATAATCTTCAGTGTCAAAGTATGCAAAGGCAGTCAACTCATCCCCAGCCAACGGAACCTGAGGCAGATGCTCCATATGAGGACGCGGCTCAGTAAAGTGGCGGCGTATAGGAAAATCCTCAGGAACCTGTAACCAAAAGAAGGCGTCCTGCCAACCCTTCAAACCGGTCATCTTGGGCTGAATGGTCATCTTCTTGTCGGCCGTCGTTAACGACCACCAACCGGCTTGCCTGGAAGACCCATTTTTCTTCAACCAATGAAGATGGCGGAATAGGTTTAAAGTCTGGGGGAAGTCCAAAAAACGGATAACCCAAATGTACGCGATCAAATTCCGGACCTCCAAGGGTGTAAGTTGAGCCAGACAGACATTAAAGGCGTTCAAAATCTTCACTAAAAAATAATCCGAGGAGGAAGCGAAGACCGAACTCAAAGTGATGGGTGTAAACGGCCACATGGCCAGGGAGGACACTCCGTCACAATAGCCCCCTGCAGGCGGAACCATCGGCCAGATAACCATCGGGAAAATCATACGACTCCCAGAAGCAACCTTGGAATAACACGGTTCAATGGCGTCCACGGCGCCGGGAGGTTGTCAATCTCCACGAGAGAGAGGCCAACGCCCGAAATCTTTAGGCAACGAAAGAGCATCGGACCACGGACCGACGGCAATTTCCTCTTCGATTATGTCGTCCTCCATATCATTGGCGTCCTCAGCCCTCCCACCGCCATTGGAGCTCTCTCCGATAACGCGTTAGACAAAGGCCCGCGGGTGCCAATATTCGCGGATGTAGTGTCGGTCGCGTCCTCGGTGGAACGAGCAGCGATAATGACGACGCCGGACGAAACGGATTCTCGATTGGCCATGACGGTTGCAATAGAGTCGCTCTGTCACCTAAATCAATAATAGGAGGGTGAGTCGCGGATCCCCGTGGCGGTCATAAAAATGTTGCTACCTCGGCCCAGGCATCGACCAAATTATCCAACCAAGCGTGCTCTCTAAGAGGGGGCCACATCAAGGCGGGAATAGCTTTGGCCGGAGGATGCCCTAACGGATCGCCTAGCCGGAATCGATGCCTAAGCTCTCTAAGCGTTTGCTGGGTCACCACTCGACTAGCGGACGAGATACCTCCAAGTCGAGGCTATGCTCCTCGGGGGTAGCGAGGGTCGTTTAGAAACTTTGACCTTAACTCTTTTTCTCTCTCAGCGGTAAGAGGTATGTCCGCTAACAACCTGGTCCTCCCCACTGGGCTTGAGCCGGAAGTAGGTTCACTATCGGCCATGGGAGAGGCAGGCTCACTATTGGCCAAAGGGGAAGAAGGTTCGCTATCGGCCAGGGGTGAAGAAGGGTCACTCTCGGTCATGAACGCCTCACTAGGGGTATTCTGGCTATCAGACTGGTTCGACATGATGAAAACGCAAAGAAAACTTAACAAAACGCGGAGAAAAATTGAGGAGATGCACAGGAAACGAAGGGCGCCGGAAAAAGTAAAGACAAGAAGCAACGATCGCCGGAAATGAGCGAGTAAGGCTTCCAAAGACAAGGAAATGCAGAAAAACCCAAGCTTTAGCCGAAAAAATCGCCGAAAAAGAAGAACATACGCCGTTGACAAAGACCCAGAAAAAGTTAGTACAGTGAAACCGGAAAGTAAAAACTAAGAAATTTGGTAACTTTTCGGAGCAATTTGAGCAAGAAAAAATCAGTTTTTGAGCAAATGAAGCTGCGGGTATGGAGGTTCGTGAGAAAGGAAATGGAGAAGGAAGAAGGAAAGCTTGAGAATAATGGAGAAATCCGAAAAAAGGACAACTGTTGTCCATATATATAGCGAATGAACGGCTGAGATTAGAAGGACCCTCCAACTTCTCTCCAGATTTATGCCAAGTGTCACAGCGAGGTTAAACCCTAATAAAGAATTGGGCGGGATTTTCGGAAAGACAATGATTAACTTTTCAAAACTTTTCAACTCCCTATAATGACACGTGGCACCCAACGAACCAACCTCTCCGAAAAATTGAACACGGCAACAATGACTCGCGTCCACCAACAACATCCTTAGCGGTCAAGACCCCAAAAGATGCTGGGGGCTAGTTGTATGGGTATAACCCAAGTACGTTAGCGGACCCCCATGAGGAGTCCGCGAACACAATGACGGACGCGAATATTGTAAGTGTCGCCTAGTGCTCTAACAAGTCAGTTCATTGACGTGGTCCGACAACGTTGGCGGTCGCCCAACAAGACAAAATAAGGGAATCTTCCCAGTGTCGGGTGCGCCTCAACCATACACGTGTAAAAGGATTACGCACCTGTCGGAGGAATAATACTTCCATAAATACGCCACTAGTACTATTCTGCAGTGCATTCTCTCACACTCGAATTCTTATCTCTCTCTCTCTACTTTCTCCCTCTAAATCCTATTTGGACACGTCTTGGCTGAGCGTCGGAGGGGGTTTCGCCGCATCCCCCGAGGGTAGTTGCGTTCTTGCTTGTCTGCGGTTATTCACTAGCGGACTCTAACCCCATCTTTAGCGAACCTGCCAAGGCGTCAGCCGTTTCAACACCGAAACACCTACTTAATCCTTTTACTAATAGTCTCCTACAAAAATAAGCACATGACTCAAACTCTTCCGTCAACTTCAAGTAATAAACTAACTACTTCTATATATTATTTTGACCATAACTACTCGCGTCTTCGCTAGATTTTGTTTTACTTTTGCTTTGGGTCTCTCATTGGCAGATAACCAGTTGGTCTTATAAAAAAAAAAAAGGATGTGATAAGCGTTGTGATAAGTATTGTGATAAGATAAACACGTCGAGAACGACTACTGAAACGATGATGTACATATTGTACACCCCAAAAGCCCCGATCGCGATTAAAGCTGTAATGCTAAGGACACTAACCTAATGTTTTGGAATCTAACTAGTTTTTTGCTACTACAGCTTTCAAATTGTGACATACTACTTAACATTGTCGTTTATCAATCTATTGGTTGGGATACAAATAGGGCTAAAATTTGAAAGTATCTCCATTTGCCATGACAATATGACATAATCAAAACTCAGTTTATTATATTAGTCAATCTATTGTTGGAATACATATAATGTTGAAATTCACAAGTATCTCCATTTTCCTTTGAAATTTTAGATAAAAGAAAAATAAGTTTCGGGTAATATAAAAATGGAATAGGATTCAGAATAAAAGGTTGCTCTCTCTACCAGGGAGTTATCTTAAATTGAAAATAAGAAAGAACGTATTTCTCTATTTCCTAAGTTTGTATTGCATCATTTAATTATGTACATGAAAATTTATATATATGTGTACATAGTAATCATGGATATGGTTTTTAGAGCCTTTACTAGTTCTAAATTGTTAAAAAGTAGTATTGACTTTAGCTATGATTTGAAGTATTTTAATTATGTTTTTCCGCTCCAAAATTTTGAATAAGTTTAACGCTAGTTTTCACACATGGCGGTAATGCTTTAATAATTGTCTATTGTTTTATGGAGAAAACATATATTTGAAAAGGAAGAGAATTATTAGGGTATTACACACCCTATGCACATAATGAAACTATATTATTTAGAAAAATAGCCGTCGGCAGTTCAAGTGTGGAAAAAAGCCTTTACATTCCCTTTGAACCACCCTGGAAGCTATCACACAAGAGGAGGCTAGTAATTTTACCAATGGCCATGAGGCCAGATGGACTAATTTAGATGTGTAACCATGTAGAATTAGGGTGAATCTCTTGCCCTGTCATTGATAATTGCCACAATATATATATGATACAATACTTAGGAAACCTAATAAAGATACAACTCTACCTTTAGGTAACTTTCTAAAATATAATCTCTACAAGATGAGATTGAACACGAACAAGGTATTATTCAAATCAAACCTTCATCCTCACTTAACAACCCTCTCTCGCCTTTTTTTTTTTGTTTTCAAAATATGTTTTTGCTGAATTGCGTTTCTTTCTCCAAAAATTAGTATTATCGAAATGAATTTGATCTATAGCACTCCGGTGATTAGCTAATTATCAAGTTTTTAAACGTAATTCAATTAGGGCAAGAAACAAAAACTACTTTCATAGTCTAAAGATCACCGTGGAGTGAGACAAATTCTTTTGATGTCACCAGACACTATGTGACCAACTTCGAAGTTCCTTGCCAGCTTGAAGTCAGAATATAAACGAATTTTATATGAGCATCAGCCATGACCATGATGGCATTCTAATAAAATTGATAAGATTGCAAACACTTTAATTAAATATATTCAGTTAATTAAACTTCGATCGAAAGTTTACGACACTAGTATCAACTACCATGATCATCACCTTTGTCAAGACTCTAAGAGGTTCAAAATATATACTTTTGAAAATAAAAGAAACCAAATGAATGACGAAAAGGACAAGTATTGGGGATATCTTCTAGTGGTCTATGACAAATATTGGCTCGAATCCTTGTGGAGGAGTTGCCAAACAAAACTCAATCACCTAAAGATATAGGAATGTTGGAGAATATATACAGAATATTCTCTTCTTAGGTTTAATTAGGAAGAGAATATTTTGTATATATCCTCTTTCAAGAAGTACTTTAAATAGATAGGTAGTGTCGTAGTGGGTTCTAAATTAGCAATGTGGAGCTAGTAAGTAGTATATCACCTTAAAAAACACTTAGTAATACGATCACCTAAAATTTCTTTCAAATCCCCTCAAAAAAAAAATTCTTTCAAAGAATTAGATATATATATTACTTTACCACTACAAAAATAAATCAATCTAGCAATAGTTAAAAATTGTTGCTAATTATAAGAAACTTGTTGCCAACTCGAGTTGACAACAAATTGGAAACAAAAAATAGTTCATGCTAAAGGTTTGTCGCCATATGATTTTAGCTCCTAAATTCCAAAAGGAATTTGTTGCTATATCGCATCCATTCAAATATTGTTGCCATCTTTGGTCGCTATATTTGGCGCATTAGTTGCCAACTCTAGCAACGAATTATGAATGATTGTTGCTACATACGGCAACAAAATCTTAGTATTTTGTTGCTAAAATTAGCAATAAATTATTAACATTGGTTGCCAAAAATAAACAAACTATTAATATTTTTTAGTTGTGACTAATGCACTATTGATATAACATATATTAACCTTATTTTTTTGTCATTAATTGTTTGATAATATGAGAAATGCGCTTGGGCAAAGCAATAAAGAGGATGAATATCGGTCCACTTACAAGTCTAAAGGATGTTCCAGACTAATAGCAATTAATAATAGTATGAGAAACTCTTTTAGCTTATATGGTGGTACTTTAGCTCCTCTTTGTTCGATATCGGACAGATTCAAGAAAAAATATGATGCAATTTTAGTAACAAGCAATAAGATATCTTGTTTCCAACAGCAACAAAATCATATATTTCTTTTCATATTTGATTCTAAATGGCAACAAATCAAAAATAAGATGTGATTTAATAGTAAAATTGATTGTTTCTAATAATGTCAACAAATGAAATATTGGCTCTTGTAGTTTGTTGCTAAATGGCAACAAATCAAAAATATGATGCCATCTAGCAACAAATAGTAAAATTAATTATTTCTAATGTCAACAAATCAAATATCGGTGTTGTAGTTTGTTGCTAAATGGCAACAGATCGCAAATATGATGGCATCTAGTAACAAATAGTAAAATTACTTGATCCTGATTTCAACAAATCAAATATTTGTTGTCGTAGTGTGTTGTGAAATGGCAACAAATCGAAATATGATGTCATCTATCAACAAATAGTAAAACAATTGGTTTCCAAAGCAACAAATCAAAAATATGTTGATTTCATTTGTTGGAAAATTAGAGCAAAAATTGTCACTTTATAATAGGCAATAAAAAAACTACTCCCTCTGCTTTTTTTTTATTTGATATATTGTTGTTTTCACTAGTTTTTAGGAGATGTCTCTTTTCATCTTTTTTAGTGTACTTTTTGACCCATTTAACATTAAATGAGGTGGGAAAATGTGAAAAAGTAGTACTTTTGGGTAGAAAAAGAGAGAAATAAATATAATAGTATTATTTTTTGGTGGAAAAAGAGAGAAACAAATATAATAGTATTACTTTTTGGTGGGCTAAGTCTCCTAATAAGGAAAGTTGAACTATGTAGCAAGTAAAAAAAGCAACCATTTAAGGAAAATGTAGCAAGAAAAAAAAAGCGGAGGTAGTATATATGTTGCTAATTAAAAAACAGTTTAAAACTAGTTGCCAAAATTTGTTTCTATAATACTCTAATTGTAGTGTACATTCTATATTTAGTGGGGTGAATTATCCAATCAAAAGAACTTGGGTGAGATCGTCTCACATACTAAGATGATAGTACGCCAAGTTCATAACTGAAATGCTCGAAACTGATATGAAATATGTATACACTAATAATAACATATATGTATAAGTTGATAACAATTATGCATAAACTGGTAACAAAAACATATATAGATTGCAAATAGCATAACCCTTCTAATTTATTAGGAGTTCAGACGATCTCAGGTTATGATCTAGGACCTCTTCTTATCCAATAGGTATATGCAACCGCTTGAGTTCAACTAATAAGAATATACAAGACGATACTTCATGACATATTAAAATGTTATTACAAAAAACTTCTCTCTTCCCACCGCTTTACCAACTGCCTCCCCTCACCCTAATTAAGCCTCCTGCTCACCGGCGCTTGGTGATTTTTCACCGCGCCTGTGAGCTACGTTTGTTCCCTTTCTTTAGTTAGTGTTTTTAGTTGGTCTTTTTGGATGTAAGAGGCAGTTTCGCTAGCTCTCCACCCTTCCATTGCAGTTATCGAGTGGGTTCCTCAACGCCGGGGTCTAGAGTTTGGGCTGGTTGTCGCTCTCGAGGATGGTTGTGCTTCCTATCGCCTAGTCGGGTTATAAACGAATGTGAACTCAAGGAAATGTGTTTAATTCATTGAAAATCTAGAGAGATAAATCATATATGATTGATTCTTACAAAATGAGAAACTAACTAACTGTGAGCTATTTATACAAAGTTGTCTAATAACAGAATATGCTGACTTGGCAAATACAATATTAAAAACAATATTTACAATATAACTTATACGGATATGGTGGTTCCTTGTGTCCTCTTCCACCATGGCTTCCGTATGGGCTTTGGTGGGTTTGAAGAGGTTGGGTTTGGTTTACGCACCACGGTGGTCTTCTCAGTGAGCCTTTTTTGGTTGTGTCTACCTCTTGTCATGTTGTTTTCATTTCATATGTTCCAGTTGTTTTCTTTGTTTAGGTGTTTAGTGCTCTGGCCTTTGGTTTATTTTCCACTGTGGTTTGGAATATCTGCCGGTGTGTTGTTTCTTAGGGAGGAGAGGCTCAAATTAATTTGTTTAGGCTGGATTTAAAGTTTAAGGATAGGATTCCGACGTTAGGCCATGTCCTCTAGGTGGGATTGGGTTTAGAACTTGGGACTTATTATGGGGGTATTTCACTAGTTTGGAGTGGATGGTTTTAAGGTATTGGGATGTTGGAAGGATTAAAGGGAGATCCATTTTAGGATTCTGAAGGCAATTACTAAAGGTTGTCAGTAGTAGTAGTGAGCTTGGCGTCGATTGCTTCATTGGTGTTGGCTAGATTGAGGGACAAAGGAACTCCCTCAACCACGAGTTTGTGTTGGATGATGGCTTGTCCGGTCATCATTATTGATCATTTCTTGTTGGAGGCACTTCACCTGTTACAGGTGAAAATGTTATCAGGATCGGGATTCTACTTTGGATCAAATCGGTGGGATCGGATCGTAGAATCGTAAGATCCTACAATTTGGTAAATGGTGAAAACCTCATGTTAAAAATTTACACATATTAATAAATGACCTATCTAGCAAATGGTAATAGTTTTTCAATACTATAAGATTGAAGTAACATGCAATTCAAATCTAATTGGAGAAATATAATATGTGAAATTACTCTGTGATTATTTTACGATAGGCTAGGATCGTGGAATCGTAGGATCGTATTAAGATCCTACCATGTGATTTTTTGCGGTTGGGTAGGATCGAAAGATCCTACAAAATTAAGATCCTACGTAGGATCGGGATCGGTGAGGTCCTTTCGGATCGTAGAATCGTAGGATCGTAAGATCCGGATCGGGATTTTAACAACAATGGGTGAAGGAAGCAAGTTCCTCCAGAGTTCTGCATTCTCATAATCCAAGGAAGTCGACCATTGATTTGCTAGGGAAAGCAACTCAAGGTTAAGATCCCAAGAGGTTCCATCTCTTTTAGGTCATTGGGATGACCTGAATGGCGAGGATAAAAAGTCCTCGCATAATGTGTCACGGCAATCACGCTTTGAAGATGTTTTTCGCTTGCAACATCTTCCATCGGTATGGTTTAGGTGGTTCACTAAGCTCTGTGTTAGGGTCTAGTCTCTATTACTTTGGTTTCGGAGTTCGGTTGTGCTTCTCCTACGCTTGCGTCGTTTGCATTTGGTTGGATTAAGTTTGCATGAGTGGTGGATAACTCTCCTAATAACATGTAGTTTGGCCAAAGCTTTGTAGTCTAGTTTCTCGTTTTTTCCCTTTCGGTTTTTAGTTTGTTTAGTCCAGTTTCTCGTTTTCTTCCCATTCACTTTGTAGTTTGTTTAGTTTCTCCAGGTCGTGGAGCTTGGAGTTTTGAAGATATAAGAAACTTCACTTTTTGATTGAAGATCAAGAATATCATGAGATGAAAGTCATATTCCAGGTTACTATTACATCAGGCTTAAAAGATGTTGAGTCATCGAAAATCGATTATGGATGGAATATTACCATATCAAGACAGTGGTCCAAAAGCGTCTATATTAGTAGCTTGTATGAAAACTCTCAAATTGATATTTTAAATTATCTTTTATGTATGGGTTATTTTTATTGTAGATGTCGTATAGCGATTTATTAATAATAAATTCTCTATTCCCTTTAAAAAATATTAACATACAAGACGCTCTTTGGTTTACCTCATTAATTCATTGATTTTTTTAAGGGGAAGATCATTCATTGAGTTGTAGGCTTAATAATCTGTTATCATTTTTTCCTTCAGTGTTGCGAATCATTATTTGACATTTTTATTAAATAGTTACAAATTTACCAACTGCCAAAAATAAATAAATATATAAATTAATAAAAAGAGGGACGAAGAACTTTTTACAAACAATTTTGGAATTTGGTAATATCTCGTAAAAATCAGGAGATAACACATGTGAGCGCGAGACGACGAAGGAAATTTGAAGATACATAGGGGAGGTGAGGATCGTAAATGAAGATTCTAGTTGCACGCTTGTTCTCCTCACTTTTTTTTTTTTTTTTTTGAGGGGATGTTCTCCTCACTTTGAACGCCTTAAAATTGTGTGTAAAATTTTTTTTTTGAGGAATAGAGGAAGGGTGATTGCATTGACAATAAAATTTTTGACACTTACAATCATCTCATGGAGTCACTAAAAACACTACACAAGTATCAAAAACCTTAGACATATTAACATCACTTCTAATCAATTCAATCTCCTGTTTGATGTCCTTGCGTCTTTCTCATCAGAGCTCCATTAGTGTAACTTCTTTAGGTTGAAAATACATGACTGGTTCTCGAGATCGGCATCCCTAGACCTACGCTCCACTAGTTTCACAAATCAGCAAGACATAGCTGGTTTGACTAGCTGTTTACGTTAGTCAATGGCGGTTAGCTAATTGTATTAGTTGGTTTGACTAGTCACTTATAGTAGTTTTTTGTGTGAAAGTGTTTGGTAGATAGGTGTTAGTTGATTGGTACTTTATTAGGTATAATTAATGACCAATAAGGATATTGAAAAATAATTTATTGGTGGGTTTTTTTGTTAAGGGTAGTAAATTTGACTAACTTTGGGATATATTAGTCATTACACAACCGAATTCACAAACCTCTCTTCCAAAAAGTTCCTACTAGTAGCTTTTTCAAAATTAGCCTTTTGGGCTCAAACCTCTCTTTCAATCCTCTCTAAACAAATGCTCCTATTAGAGGTTTGGGCTAGTCAAACCTCTCTATTCATCTCAAACCTCTCTTTTTACCTAAAAACCATCTCAACCAAAAACTCCTATATCAAATAGGTCATTACGTTAGAAATTAGAGCTGGGTGCACTTACATGAGTTACATCTGAAGTGAATTGTTGTAGGTGGTTTGGATTAGTTGTTCAAGTCAGAGATTAATACTTCAGTTTCTGTAATCTAATGCTATTTTAATTATCAAATTAGGTAAGATGGAAAAGGACATTGTATATAATGATGCTTTGTTGCACAATTGGGACAATTATGGTAACATACACTTGGAAATTTCTGCAAGGGTGACAGATAGGAGTGTATTTGTAATACAAATCCCTCAAAATATCTCAAAACACTTGTTCATCAATAAGATAAGGATCGAAAGCATTATAAGAAGAAAGCATCTTAGCTGAGAAGTATGTCTTTTAATTAGCTTATGCAAAAATAGTTATCAATTTATTCATATTTGTTATCGCCTCGGACATATTAATTATCAACATATAAGTTTATACATATTAGTTGTTAATTTATGCATGTTTCATATCGGTTTATGTATAATTCACAACATATTTGTTATCCTTTTATATAAATTTTATACAGCTTATAGACTGATAGCAAATATGTAACAAAACATATGAAATATGCATAAACTGATAAGAAATATATAAACTAATATGAACTTTTCTTAAACCATAACAAATACTTATAGATACCAAATATGTATAAATTAATATGAAATTATATAAATAAACTGATAACAAATATATAAGCTGATAACAAATATATAAGCTGATAACAAATATGCATAAACTGATGATGACAAATACATAAAAGTTGAATTTCGCATAAACTAGTCTCGGTGCGTGACTGAGACGGTCTCACCCGAATTATCTCGTTATAAAAAATCTACTTGTTGAATACAATATCCTTCTACTTATTTTTAAAAAAAATTTACTACAATGTTGCATTAACTTCCCATACAACATCGATCCAGCTAACTATCTAAGCTAATCATCAATAGGCCAAATCATAAGTTTAACCTTGTTTTTAGGGGTAAATTAACCTAACAAAAAAGTAAAATACTTAATATCAAATATCTATATCAATGCTAATATATTAAAAGGCGTTCCTAACCAAGGAACGATGCCACGTGGCACTTTTCCTTAGAGTGATCTAACCCATGTGATCCACATACAATAAAAAAAATAGAAAATACATTGTATAAGATTTGATCCCGTGATCACAAGCATATACATTAAAGTCTTTACCACTAAATCAAGTGATACTTGATGTTATCATAACATCATTCTAAAGTAAAACATTAATAAATAAACGGATTTTTCACGGCGCACTCGAAGGTTTCGCAATATTCACCCGTATCCCTCGCGTTTTCAACAATTCACCCGGTGCCCCTTAGGTTTTGAAAAATACTGGAATACCCTTAATGACTAACGTTGCCAACTCCGTTAGTCATTAAGGCTAAATCAACCAAATTAACCCCCTAACTAACCTAACTAATACCAATTAATCCTAATTAACTCTAATTAAACCTAATTAATAACTTTAAACTCTAATTAACCTATCTCTCTCCCTAACCCCTAACCCCACCACCCTCCCACCACCCCACCACCCACCGCCCCACCTTCCCACCACCCCACCACCCTCGGTCCCCTTTCACCACCCCTCCCCCACCTCTGCAACCCCCTCCCCCTTCCCTCCTCCGTCGCCGACTCCCTTCCCCTCCACCGCCCCTTCCCTTCGATTCCCAGTCCCCACCCCCTCCCCCTCCTCTCGTTCTGCCGCCCAAAACCTCCTCAAGTATCGCCTCCCTCAACACGACCTTGATTCCCTCATTTCTATATCGTCGATGAGGATCTTGCTAATATGATCGACGAATATGATCGTCTTTCTTCTTCGTGTTCTCCTACACTCGCCGCATCGATTCTTTCTCGTTTCCGTTTGTCGAAAGAGGAAGGTGTTGTTAGTTGTGGGTTGAAGAATGATGATGATTGGTTTGTCGATGCGTTGAAGGTTGCGGATTCGAATCCTCCCGATGATTCTTCGCATGATTCGATTGTTTTGGAGAGTAGTTCGTCTTTTGGGTCGACGAATTCTTCAAATTCTCCCGCAATTAAAGGCGGTTGTGGAGGTTGGGGCGCGCGTGGAGGGGGTGGGGATGGGCATGGCGTGAGTGGAGGCGATCGGGGAGGGAGGAGGGGAGGGGGCCGGGCCTGGGGTTGGGGGCCGGGGGTGGTGGGGTGGGGGTGGGGGGGTGGGGGTGGGGGTGGGGGGTGAGGGGTGGAGGAGGGGGCTTCCTAAGTTAGGTTAATTAAGTTTTTTAGGGTACAAAGTTAACGGAAAATTGACGGTAGGGTCACGTCGCATATTTTTCAAAACCTGCGCACTGAAGTGAATTGTTGAAAACGCGGGTATCAGGTGAATTTCGTCAAACCACAGGGGTACCTGGTGAAAAATCCGATAAATAAAAGGCATATTTACCCGGAACGTAGCCCGGGCCTAAAAACTAATTTAGACAGTAGAAAAGAGTGAAAATCACTAATTATATGTTATGTTATTTCTTTATCGGGTGTTTTTCTTATAACGACATATTAAAAAATAACTACTTGCGTAGATATTGCTCTAGCTAGTAAATACAACTCTCTTTTTAAACGTCTAAGATAAATAATTTACCTAGCTAATAAATATCCTTAGTAGTTACTATCAAGCTAAGTAGAGCTTAAGGTTGGAAACTTAATTTGTGTATCATGTCCCAATCATTACAGCTTAAAGACACCTATTTTCATTTTAACCATGTTGATTAATTAATAAAGAAGTCTATGAATCAACTAATCATCAAGAATGACCCAGATAACTAAAACCATCAAACTTATGTATATTGTTTTAGCAAGTGTTAAGCACATACACTTATTATAATTATCTAAATCTTTATTTTTTTTTCTGGCGTCATCATCTTTTACAGTCCTCTGTAATTAATATAGTATATTGAATACTATAGTTCCTCTCCAATTTTCTCTATAAATACCATACTCTTTAGTCTTTTTTGCATATTGAATACAAGCACTCATCACATTAAAGCAATTTCACGCTCCTCATTTCCCTCCATCCATAATCTTACTTTAATTTGCTAATCTTGCATATTTGTTATTCCTTGGTTCTTACAACAATGGTGTTCTCGAACTTTTTACGAAAGGTACGTATGCTTAGCTTCTTTTACTTTGATGCATGAACTAAAAGCTTTAATATGATATATATAATTTGTCTGTTCTCAAAGATTAACAGCAGCCCATATTTTACGTGATCTTGCATAATCTCATGACAATCTCATAGATAATATTTCCTACATTTTTTAATACTTACAACGTCAAAGTTGGGCATGCACTTTAAGAAAGAGATTAGAAATGGTTAATGGACACATTAGTTTTTATAATTTTTAATCTTGATAATTTAAACCTTCCCTTTAATAGGTGTCCAAGTTACTTTTTATATATTTGTCCGTTACCATCTCTAAAACCTGTACCCAATTTTAACGTTGCAAGTATTAAAAAACAGAAGAAGTATAAATTAAAACCTATGAGGTCCGAAAAATGCACATATATATCTTAGATCAAATAAACAACCTTACTTCCTTAGTGATCACCATTATTTATTCAATTTCCTTATATGATTGAGAAATGAATATAATCCATTAAACTTGATTTTCAGGACAATCTCAAAGATGAAGAAACTCAAGTAGTAGAACACACTCTTGATGGATCAGTGGATCGATACGGTAATCCTGCAATACGTACCAAAAGTGGAAGATGGGGGCTAGGTACTCTTATTCTAGGTAAGTAGGTATCAAAATGCATATACATCATCTATCTTTTCATTAACTGCTCGAGTTTAATTTGATTCTAATTTTGTCAATGCAACACTTTTGACCCTTAATATTTTTAAGCAAAGAATGTGAAATTTTCATCAACTGAATATATATTGGGACGAATTCATTAAGATCTCACATAACCATGTTTTTCTTAATGTAGAAAGCACGAAAGATGATCAAAGTAAAATATGTACATATAATAGTGCAAAAATGATCAACCATTGCAACTAAAAAATAACATTTCGAATTGATATTAATGATAGTGAATCAAGGATTGGCGACACTGGCATTTTTTGGTGTTGGAGTGAACTCCGGTACTGTTTTTAACGAGAGTGGTAGGCCAACACAATGCTGTCGCAGCAAACAACGTGAGCAAATGGATTGGAACTGTGTATCTCTTCTCTCTTATTGGCGCCTTCCTTAGTGATTCATATTGGGGTAGATTCAAGACCTGCGCCATTTTTCAGGCAATATATGTTCTTGTAAGTATCTCTTTATTGTATTCCTTCTATTTCTTATTGATGTTTCTAGTTTAACTTTGTTACAATTGAGAGTTCAAGGAGGGAAGAAGAAGAAGAGAGTAGCCATTGTTGTTGAGCTTTGAACAAAGAGAGGAGAGAGAAAGGAAAAATACAGAGATTTTATTATTCTAAAATGTATTGAAATGAGTACAAAATACATGTATTTATAACTACTAATCTAATAACAAACTAACTGAAATTAAGGAAACTAACTAACAAACTTATACTAAACTATATATTCCAATATCCCCCCTCAAACTGAAAATGGTTGAAAAAACATTTCCAGTTTGAACTTTGAACTTATGCACCAAACTCCAACATGAAACCATGTAGATACTGCAGGAGAGAGTATTGAAGACGTCCAATAAATCCAGTTGTGCATCACTTATGGTCAATGTGCAGAGTGCATAATGGAGAATGAGCATGAGCAAATGAGCATGAGCATGAGCAAAGCACCAGGCGCCAATAATAAAGACCACCATGACATAAGCTCTGCAATGTACCAAACTATCACCTCAACTAGTGTAGTCCATTAGAAAACCGAACTACCAAACCAACGGAACCGTAGGGAACCACCAACCAAATATGCTTTGCCAATGGATGTTGTGCAAAATCCGTAGTATAAAGCATGACCCTATCCAAAGTGAAACAATTCTCCTTAGGAAACACAAAGCAACAACCACAACAGACTCCCATCATTTAGCAAGAGCATTAATCTTCACTCAACATCCACATTACTACAGCCATAACATAAGCTCAATAACAGGACCATCACCAATCATTCACCCATATTACACAATCCAGATACACCATTGAATAACCAACAAACCCCCACTCCATATACACCATTATCACCATCCACCAATCACACTACATACACCACAACTCCAATTTGAGATAGAAAAATAAAAGAGGGAAAAAAAATGGGAAAGAAGAATGTGTTTAGATATCGAAAAACGGAAGAAAATGATCACTTATGGATCTTGAGAAAAGGCCTCAATGGGCAAGAAAGAACCTCTATGGGTCATAAAATTTGATCTTTATGGATCACAAAAAAAGGCCTCTATGGGCACAACAAAATGACCAACTATAGGTCTCAAAAATCAAAGCCTCTATGGGCAAATGACCAACTATGGGTCTCAAAATTCAAAGCCTCTATGGGCAAATGACCAACTATGGGTCTCAAAATTCAAAGCCTCTATGGGCAAATGACCAACTATGGTCTCAAAATTCAAAGCCTCTATAGGCAAATGACCAACTATGGATCTTTGAAAAATAACCACTTTGGGTTTTGAAAAATGACCTTTGTAGATCTTGAATGAATGAGCCACAATGGGTCTCATCAAAATAAACCTCTATGGGTTTATGAAAATGATTACAATGGATCATGAAGAAATTGAGAATATCAATTCAAACAATTGAAATTGATCACCAGGGCAAGAATGAAGAATATGAGAAGAAAAGCACACAAAAAAAATGGAGATAATCCAGCAGCACAACTAACAATCATCAATCTCAATCAAACACCAATAACAAAACCAACAAAACCATCAACATCATCATAATAACAACAAACCCAACACAGCAACACCATCAACACAACAACAAAACCAAGAACACACTGTCTTCAATTTGATTTACCAGCAAACCCCAAAACACCAACTAGTAGAACAACAACTCAACAACTACAACTCGATTAATGAGCTACCAGCAACTCAACAACCCAAAATCACCAATAAACCATTAGCAACAACAACAAACACAAGAACAATAATCCCAAATTCAACAAATAATTGCTGCAATTATTCACCTAATTTCACCCAAAAATAACTTCAACATTCAGGAAAATCACTTTAATCGCACACCAAGAATTGCAAGAACAATAAACCCAAACAAATCGGGAAGGATCCAACAATCCAATCAAGAAATTGTGGTTTCAATGCCACCAACCAAGAGTCGCAAGTCACAATAATCGGCCAGTGCACCCACAACTAAAATATGCAATGAGAAATCAAGAAAAATACCGAAATTCAAGAGCGACGCAAAATTGGAAAGAACTCTATAACATCGGTAAAGAAGAATCGAGCGAAATCATCAACTTGAAGAAGATGATGATCGGACCCATAAATCCGAGTTGAGAAGATCGAAGAATTGAACCGGCGTTTGCCAAGAAAACGCAAATTTGCACCCGAAATTCGAAGTAGGAACCACAAACATTTGCCGCAACCAATCAATTCAAACTATTCCGAAATGCAAGGACGAAGGCTAAGATCTGCAACTAATATTGAGACAAAGAGTCGTCATTCATGGAATTTGAACAAATCTTGAATCGAAAACTAGAACCATCTTCAATGCTTCGAATAAGAGAAGGATTTCATAATTCAAAGAGAAGATAGTAACGAAAATTCGCGAGCAAAACAGCAAGAACAGAATCAAATCACCACCAAAACGAAATTCCCCAAAATTGGTGGAAATTCAAACCTTCGATCAATACCAGAGGAAAAATATCTAGAATCTTGAAAGAACTGAGCAAAGAGATCAAGAAGAATGAAGTTGCGGAATCGACAAATAAATTCGACGGATTGTGATGAAAGTAATTCGAAAGAAAAAACGAACTATCGAACGAATTGGAGAAAAATGGTGATTTTAGGTTTGCGAATCATCAATTATCGCAAAAGAACCCTACAAAAGCACATCTAGTTATTATCTCTTTTTCGCACTCCATTTTTCAGGCTTGTTACAGTTTTTATGTTTATATACATGATTAATTTGATGTTTTCTGTAGGGTTTGGCTTTACTATCACTATCATCATACTTATTCTTGCTTAAGCCTAGAGGATGTGGTGGTGAACAATTTCCATGCAACTCTCACTCTAGCTTGCATGTAGCAATATTCTACTTTGCGCTATACATGGTAGCCCTTGGCAATGGAGGATACCAACCTAATATCGCGACGTTTGGATCCGATCAATTTGACGTAGAGCATCCAAAAGAAAGGAGCTCCAAAACCTCATTTTTCAGTTACTTTTACTTGGCCTTTAATTTAGGATCTCTGTTTTCCAACACAATGTTGGCCTACTATGAAGATTCTGGGAAGTGGGAAATCGGATTTTCGGCATCTGCTGCTGCTGCTCTTATGGCCTTGGCGTTGTTTTTTGGTGGTACGCCTTGTTATAGGCACTTTAAACCGCAAGGCAATCCAATTAAAAGGTTTTCTAAAGTGTTTGTCGCTGCCATAAACAAATGGAAGGTTGTTGTGCCACAAGATGGTGATGCTTTGTATGACTTAGATGCTAAGGCATATTCCAAAAATGGATGTCGAAAGATCTCTCATACCCAAGGTTTCAAGTAAGCATTCATTCTTATGGTTGGCGCATGCTTTAATGATTAAGGCAATATATTATATATAGTAGTAGTATAGTATATGTCTGCTCTGTGTTAGTAATAAGTTATTGTCATTGTCTCATAGGTTCTTGGACAAAGCTGCAGTGATTACGCCATCAAATTGTGTTGGGCAAACCAAGCATCTTTATGACCTAAGACACTTATGTACCGTTACACAAGTTGAGGAAGTGAAAGGGATATTAAGGCTTCTCCCAATCTGGCTTTGCACTATCATGTACTCTGTAGTTTTCACTCAAATGGCCTCTCTATTTGTGGTTCAAGGTGCTGAAATGAGAGCAAGTTTTAGAGGTTTCCACATTCCACCAGCTAGCATGTCTAGTTTCAACATCCTCAGTGTTACCATATTCATTTTCGTATATTGTCATGTTTTGAACCCTTTTGTGATAAGATTGCGAAAACAAGGGCTCACCGAACTCGAAAGGATGGGAATTGGCCTACTTCTTGCAATTTTGGCCATGATCGTCTCTGGAATAGTAGAAATTTTTAGGTTAAAATATGCAATGAAGGATTGTGAAAACTGCAAATATGCAAGTTCGTTGAGCATCTTATGCCAAATACCTCAGTTCATGCTTGTTGGAGCATCGAAGTTTTTATGTATGTCCCACAATTAGAGTTCTTCAATGGACAAGCACCCGAAGGATTGAGGAGCTTTGGGAGCGCGCTTTATACCACATCAATGTCATTAGGGAACTATGTGAGCATCATAATAGTGACCATCGTCATGAAGATAACTACCGGAAATAATATGTCCGGGTGGATACCCGAAAATCTTAATAACGGTCACCTAGAGAAGTTTTATTTCTTATTGGCAGCTCTCACTACAATTAATTTTGTGGTGTATGTATATTGTGCAAAAGCTTATAAGTATGTGCAAGAAGGTGACAGTGTTCACAAAGAAAACATTGATGTCTAGAAGAAACTTAAGGATTTACATAAGCAAATTACTAGAAGGGTTTTTTTAATCTGATTGTGAACATGTGGTCTGAAATTCGCTTAATGAAGACTGCATGTAGCAACATTATACATAACTTTTAATTCCTGAGGGTGTAATAAAGAGGATCTTGTGAGCCGAAAACAACCTTTTCTACTAAAATAATGTATTATCTCCGTTTTCTTTTCAATATATGAACTTTTTTTGAGCCGTTTTTTTTAATCTACCCATTGTTACTTTTTTTTTTTTGCGTAAATATTCAATCACCTTTAATTAATGAGCAAAATATTTCCGAGCAATACTGTCTAATCTACAAGAATTTTCTCGTCGATCTTGCTGCCAAATTGTTGAAATAGGATTTACTCAAAAAAAAAACAAGAATTTGAAGACATTGCCTCAAATCATCACAAAGTGCAACATCAATCATTTACCCTAAGAATACAGTAGAAAAGTGCACTTCCATGAGACAAGGACATTCCTCTACTTGTTCACTTGAGAGTTGAGACAAGAACATTCCTCTTACTTCTTCCAAAAAAAACAAGAAAACAGAAAGAGTAACAATACTTGAAAGTTAACAGATTGAATTATAGTGATATCTAAGTAGATAAGTCATTCTGTTGAGTTCCAGATCAGGCTAAGTAACATTCATGTTGTCACTTAAGTATATCTTCAATTTGTACATGATAAACCAAATCAATTCATCTGATCAATTTGGGACTGGGTTCGATTCGAACAATTTTGGTTCATGCAGGTCCATGTCAAATTACCTAGTTCCAACTTCCGAGTACATTATGAATCCAGATCATGATATTCCAGGTCAGGTGATTAGCGTCAAAACAGTTTTGTGAGTAATAGTTGAAGCAGAACACATCACCGACAGTAGGTTTTGAGTACTTTATCCTACTGATTTATCAGAGTCCAAGCTTTGATTTCGAAT
Source organism: Beta corolliflora (assembly GCA_947648045.1). Classification (NCBI taxonomy): domain Eukaryota; kingdom Viridiplantae; phylum Streptophyta; class Magnoliopsida; order Caryophyllales; family Amaranthaceae; genus Beta; species Beta corolliflora. Next base: position 756,513 of record CANSZD010001828.1, on the reverse strand, counting down.
TTTCGATCAATTAGAGCACGCACTTGGCAGAGTCAGCTTAAATTAGATCAATTAGAGAAATATTATCAAATCAAAAACAATAACAATAATACACATATTCATAACAGTGCAGAATAAACTCTTATGATTCTTATGAACAAGGTTGAGCAAGAGCAGGCAAGAGCTCAGCATTCTTTTTTTATGAACTTTGCTTCAAAAACATACCAAACATCTACCATGTCATCAGCCATGACGCTATAAAGTTCACCAGGATTAAACCAAACATTGTAGCCACAATCACACAAGATAGTTTAACAGATTCATCTGTAAACTGCAAAATTCTGAATTATATTCTAAGACAATATGTAGAAACTAATATAATACTCTTAAAACACCTGCAACAATTGTATGTATTTCACAATCAGACAAGCTGTCTCAACCCGAGAAACCAGATCTTAAATCTTAGACCTAAGCCTCCTGGTATTCTTCCTCCTCATCTTCATATTCATCTTCCTCAGCAGTTGCATCCTGGTATTGCTGATACTCGAAACTAGATCATTCATGTTGCTTTCTGCTTCAGTGAACTCCATCTCGTCCATCCCTTCACCAGTGTACCAATGCAAGAAGGCCTTTCTGCGGAACATGGCAGTGAATTGCTCACTCACACGGCGGAACATCTCCTGGATTGATGTTGAATTCCCGATGAATGTGGAAGCCATCTTCAAGCCTGTGGGTGGGATGTCACAGACAGTGGACTTGACATTGTTTGGAATCCACTCCACAAAGTAAGACGAATTCTTGTTCTGCACATGGATCATCTGCTCATCAACCTCCTTGGTGCTCATCTTGCCACGAAACATGGCTGATGCGGTCAGGTATCTGCCATGACGAGGATCAGCAGCACACATCATGTTTTTGGCATCCCACATCTGTTGGGTGAGTTCAGGGACAGTGAGGGCACGGTACTGCTGGGACCCACGAGATGTGAGCGGCGCAAATCCAACCATGAAGAAGTGCAGACGGGGAAAAGGAATGAGGTTGACTGCAAGCTTCCTGAGATCAGAGTTAAGCTGTCCAGGGAAGCGAAGGCAGCAGGTTACGCCACTCATTGTTGCAGAGATAAGATGGTTCAGGTCTCCAACTGAATGATAGAAGGCATGTTACAAGTCATTCAACAATAAGACAAGTATGAACATTCTAGCTTAAATTAAGAAACAACCAACAAAAGCTCACATATGACATGACTATAGCAGTAGTGCCCAGGAAAACAGTGCATAATTCAACAATTAATTAAGTTATATTGAGAATTCAGTCCAGTGTAGGCCAATGTTTGTTTGCAACTCCAGAAAAAAAACAAACGGTCAATTCTTAAAGCAACAGTCTTATGATAATAAATAATGAGTCATGACTGCGCTTATATTGGTTTAAACTGTACTGTCAGACACGATATTATAGGAACCCACATAATCTCTTTAATGCAATGCTTTAAACTTATTGAACATAATGCTGATTTTTATAATATTAAGTAAATCAGAACTCCACACATTTCCCAGAAGGAAAGACAGAATAGAATTATTTCGCTCACATTTTGTCTCATGAGTTCAATGGGGAAATTTCATAAGTTCACTCCATTTGGACCCAATATCTTTCTAGCTCTTATACAACTAGCTCAAATTTAGCCAAATAGAATTTCTCTAGTTAATATTCTCAGCATAATTAATGTCACGAATGTCCGTATTGTTGATGCACCCTAGGGAAGCAAGAGAATAAACCACCAAACAATTCAGCTTTATTCCTAATGGTAGTGTATAGCAAAAATTAACAAGCAGGTAACTTAATGCTCATGCTATGACCAAACAATTGATTTCAATTCCTCCTACCAGTGGATGTATTACCTACCCAATCCCATGTGATATAACAACTGTGTAACATACACTCATAAGTGACAACGATGTTTGGATCCTATCTACAACCACCATATAGCAAACAAAAATATAGGATGTCAAAAATTTGTCCCATGATATGTTAAGTGCAAAAGCAGAACAACCCTGTTTTCTTTAAGCTTACTCCACTTGTTTGATTACACATTACTACAATAATACACATAATATCATGTAGAATGGGCCACACCAAAGGTAAACACACCCACCAAAATATTCTACCACCTAATTATAACTCAAGTTGGTTGCAAATCATTGATTATTAGAGATACCCTGACAAGATTTAGCATCCAATTTAGCCAAGTCCTAGGAAATAGAGGTACAAAAAACTTGCTAAATTCACTCAATAACAAGTTACAAAAATTAACAATGGCCTAAAAAAATTACAACCGACAAGTAGAGAGATAGGGCAGTCAAGTGTGGGCTTACAGCTAGGAGTTGTAAGCTTGAGAGTTCGGAAACAGATATCGTACAGGGCCTCATTGTCAAGCACCATACACTCATCAGCATTCTCAACAAGCTGATGAACAGAGAGTGTTGCATTGTACGGCTCCACCACGGTGTCGGACACCTTGGGGGACGGAAACACCGAAAACGTAAGCATCATTCGGTCCGGGTACTCCTCTCGGATCTTCGATATCAGAAGGGTACCCATACCTGACCCTGTACCTCCTCCTAGTGAATGACATACCTGAAACCCTGCATTTTTGCAATACAGAACCAGAAAAATTAAAGAAACCCATAAATGTGAACCGAAAATCTAGACCAAAACAATCATATAATCCTTGACTTAAAAGTCAACTAATTCCATCTGATTTTGAAACCACGGGCTACTAATTCAAATTTTAAGTAGAATTTCTTATGATTTGCAAAGAGCCCAAAAACAAGATATATGTCCTGAATTCCTCAAAAAAAAAAGATATATGTCCTGAATTCAATTACACCTACATATAAAAATATGTGAAAACTTAGATTTTATACTAAAAAATTGATAATAATTTCTTCGATTTCCATACAAAATTCGAGAAACCTTTAGAAAAAACCAACTCAGATCAAGATTTTTCACATTTTGCATAATAAAATTTCTAAAAGCAATTGATAATAATTTTGAAAAAAAAAGAAGATTAACAGTATCAATATTAATAGAATATAATCTAACAACCATCATTTTTCTCTTCCAAATTCATAGAAAAATCGACAATCATTTTAAAAAAGAAAAACCGACTTAGATCAAGAATTCTGACATAATTCAAAAATAAAATATTCAATAAATTCCATAAATTGATACTCTAAAAACAACACAATCTAACAAGTTAACGCACAATAAAATAACCCTAAAAAAACTCAAAAAAACAAAAAAAACAAAAAAAAAGAGTAGAAGAAAACCTTGAAGACAGTCACAATTCTCAGCTTCTTTTCTAACAACATCAAGAACAGAGTCAATAAGTTCAGCACCTTCAGTATAATGACCTTTAGCCCAATTATTACCCGCTCCAGATTGTCCAAACACAAAGTTATCGGGCCTAAATATCTGTCCATACGGGCCAGACCTAATACTGTCCATAGTACCGGGCTCAAGGTCCATAAGAACGGCCCGAGGAACAAACCGACCACAGCTAGCTTCATTGTAGTACACATTCACCCGTTCAAACTGAAGATCCGATTCACCTTGGTATTGACCCGTCGGGTCAATTCCATGTTCAGCGCATACAACTTCCCAGAATTTTGCACCGATTTGGTTCCCGCATTGCCCTCCTTGAATGTGAAGGATTTCTCTCATTTTGATGAAAATAGGAGAGAGAAAGAAGAGAGAGTGTTTTTATTTATTTTATTTTTTTAAAATGTGTTTGGGGAAATGGGGGGGTTTTATAGAGAGAGAGAGAGAGGGAATTTTTGGGTTTGGGAGGTGGTAATGTGGAGTAGAAGGCGGAATTTTTTGAGTTTTGAATATTTTTTTGAGTTTTGAATATTGAATATATTAGGAAATGGGAGTGTTTGTGTGCGGCGATGTGTATGTATGGGGAGTTGGTTAGCGTTACAAGTAGACAAGTAGTAGTAGTAGTAGTAGTAGTAACTTTATTAGAGGATGGTTGGATACTTGGATGGATGTCACATTGTCACGTGATTATGGAAAGTGTGGAGATCACATGAAGAAGCACACCTCACTAATTTACGAGCATTGATTTGTGATTCGTCCTTTTAGACGTTGAGAATTTGAATTGAATTGAATTGAATTGAATTAAATTGAATTGAATTCCATCATCTTCATACTGTGATTTATGGAAAAAAAAAGGTCATTATATAAAGAAATAGATATAAAAAATGAGTAAATGTAGATTCTAAGGTTTTGACTATGTGAAAAAAAAAAGTTATCATGTCACAAACTGAAAATTTCATCATGATAAACTAATGTAAGAAAGAGTGACTATATTAAAAAAAACGGTCACTATAACAGCAAGTAACTATATAGTGTAACTTAAGATTTTTAAAAGATTATTATATGTCCCTTCAAAAACATAAGATTATTATATGGGAACAAAAGGTCACTATGTTAAATAAGTGGTTTTGGTTCACAATAATATTAGTGTGGACCAGGTCCACGCAAGACTAACTCAATAATAATAATAATACTCCCTCCGTCCCAAAATATAGTTCTCGATTCTATTTTTTCACAGGAATTAAGGTAAGTACAATCTAAGAGGGGTAATAAAGATTTTTTGTTTATTTAAATAAATGTTTTATGGGAAAAGATGATTTTAGGAGAATAATTTGTGAAAGAGCATTAATTGTAACACTTGGGTTGAATAAACAAAGCAAAAAACAAAAATCAAGAAGCAAATAAATGATGGGGACACGGTTTTTCAAGACAAATTACGGAAAAATGTGGAACTAAATATAGAAACGATAACTATATTTTGGGACACCCAAAATGAAAATGGAAACTATATTTTGAGATAGAGGAAGTAATAATATATTGGTTCTTGTTGGAACAAGTTCTAGAAAGGGTACCCAAAAAATCTGATATGATATGTAATCTAATTTAACCAGCTATTTGTACAAAGGAAGACTTTGACAAAGTATAATGTATGTTTTGTTTTAGGGGATTAAGTATGACACCTAAGTGTGTCATTATCATAACATAAAGTCATAAAGTAAATGAAAATGAAATGTTGAAAATATATGTATATATAATCAGAGATAAGAAAAAAAAATTGAGCAATAAACCATATGAGAAACTAAACACACAAGGTAAGCATAGATTTTATTACATGAATCAAATTTTACAAGATTGAAAAGAGTTCCAAATCTAACTATCTCTATGAATTGAGGGGTTAGAAAGGTTAGAAAATGCAACATAACCAGCCCTGTTATATAACTTTTTCTAATAGAGTTGTAACTTTGTGACTACAAAAGATATAGGGCATGTTTGGCAAAACTAGCGGTTCTAGTAGCGGTTAGCGGTTACAGTAACTGTAGCTGTTGGGGGTAGCGGCTAGCTGTCTACTAGTAGCTGTCAGCGATCAGCGGTTAAATTAATTGTTTAATTAGAAGTGTTTGGCAAATGTAGTTGTTGAAATTATAAAAGACAATAAATGACATTTATTCTAATATGAAATGAACTACAATAATTTCATATGTTCGTTCAATAGCTAAATTCAAGATTTATTTTTTCAAAGAAGTTACACAAAAAGGAGTATATGACTTTTTAGGTGCTCAAAGAAATGTTTAAATCTAAGAAAATATTTAACCCTCGAAAAATTTATATTACCAATTTTACCTAAAATACTTGTAAAATATCTTATCTTTAAAATAAATATTTAAATTACATCTCTACTATTATAAAATAAACATTGAATTGCCTTAAAATAAAACAATAAATAAACAGTAAAAGGAAAAAGAAATAAAAAAAACATTGGTTAATAATTCTACCTTATGTTATTATATAGTGTTTATTTGCTAGACCGCTACCTCTAAATCTCAAACGTTAGTAACGTTCCACAACCGCTACTTATAATCTACTTCAACTGCTACCCGCTACTTCAACCACTACCTTACCAAACACTCATAATTTTCTTAAGTAGCGTTTTAATCTTGTCCAACCGCTAACCGCTAACCGCTACCTCAAACGCTAGTGCCAAACAGGGTCATATACTCATAAGTCAACTCAATTCAAGGTGGGGTTTATTTTTGTTATTTTCTAACCGATAATTAAAAATGTTACTCCTCTCATCCCATGTTAATTGCATCATTTTTTATATAAGTATGTCTCATATTAATAATAGAAACTTTTATTTCAGTCTTGGTCCACTACTTTCTTTTTATTATTATAATTTATACCTCTACCTTTTATTGAAAATGATGATACCACATTAGAATAATACCCAACTCATCCAACCCCAATTAAAGGACACGCATAAAGAGGTCCTCGTGGGAGCCCAATGGTTGGTGCTCCCACCTCCCAACCGCGAGGTCGGGTGTTCGACTCTCATCACTCCCCAATTTGGGGAGTTTGTTTAAAATGTTTGCTTGTGGGTATAAATCCCCACTACCCAGCCAATGAGCTGGTGTGCCCTGCAGGCTAGTAGCCTAGCAGGGGTTGGTCTTCGGACCAATTATCTTTCCTGAACAAAAAAAAAAAAAAAAAAAAAAAAAAAAAGGACACGCATAAATTGTAATATATCCAGCCTTGATTAAAGGACCCATGTAATTTATATAAAATATAAAAATATTCACTATACCCTATCAAATCAACTTTTACAATAAAATAATAAATCAATGGCACTGGCATCGCAACACTACGTTGGTGTGATGAAACTACCACACGCGCGCGGAAATTCCAACTATTAAAACAGGTGCTGAAAATTCGCAACTATCTAAATATTTTGAAGAAAAAAAATACGTCTGGAAATCCTGCAACTCCTTCAACTTTCATAATTCGCAAGTCACTCAAATTAAGGGTGCGTTCTCTTCACCTTAAAAAATTAAGTTTTAGGTCCAATAAGTTCAGTTCAGTTCAGATAAGTTCAGTTCAGTTCAGATAAGTTTCAATCAGGTCCAATCAGGGCAATAAGTTCCAATCATGTCTAATAAGGTCCAATAAGTTCCAATCAGGTGCAATAAGTTCCAATCAGGTCTAATAAGGTCCAATAAGTTCTAATCAGGTGCAATAAGTTTCAATAAGGTCTAATCAGGTCCAATAAGTTCCAATAAGGTCCAAATAGTCAATGATCAATAAATATTTGTATTATTGTCCATTATTTTATATTCATATCACTATTAGCTGATTATGTTATTATTAGAATTTTAATTAAAGTACCACAATGATTATATCGTATTATACTTGTATTATTGTCTATTATTTTATTATTCATATTACTATTAGCTGATTATATTATTATTAAAAAATATTATAATCATGGTTAAATAAGGTTAACAATAATAATATCATAATTACAATATTTTGCAATTCGTCTTTAAATAACTAGAGATAACATGTTTTCGTTACTAATAACAATGAGTTCTACTACTTTAGTCATAAAACTAAGTGGAGTGAGAGATAAATTTTTCCATATGTGGCAATTTCTCACTTGTTAGCAATAAATGTTAATCAACTTTTGGTTTTCTACTAGTGCTTTATGAAATCAAAACAAGACTATTAGATATATTAGTGGTGAAAGTTATATATAGGCAAGTATATAAATAGTATATTTTTTTTTGTTAAATTGTTTATCATAAGAGATAATTAATAATAATTATTTTTTTAAAGGGCGAATTTTAATAATTATTACTTCATAATAAATTTTGAGGGGTAGTATTTACGTTAGGGGTAATATTTATGTTATTACTCATTAATTTTTTGTCTAATAAGGTCAAATAAGTTCCAATTAGGTCCAATAAGGTCTAATAAGTTTCAATCAGGTCTAATAAGGTCTAATAAGTTTCAATCAGGGCCAATAAAGTCTAATAAGTTCCAATCAGGTCAATAAGTTTCAATCAGGTCCAATAAGTTCCAATCAGGTTCAATCAGGTCCAATAAGTTGAATCAGGTCCAATCAGGTTTAATAAGTTCCAATCAGTTCAGTTCAGGTCCAATAAGTTCAGTTCAGATAAGTTCAGTTCAGTTCAGGTCCAATAAGTTGAAGAGAACGCACCCTAAACTTCCATGATTCGCAACTCACTCGAGATTCAACTTTCATAGTTATATCACTACATGCAACACATTTTTCATGAAAATTACTGGTCTAACAATTCAAGTAATCTCTTATACGATATTTTGCTATATATTCAACTAATATTATAAATTTGAAACCCTCAATTGAATGGATTATGTGCAAAAGCTAATTTGTGCTAAATTGTTGCTTAATTGGTTCTAAATTGTTGAATGAATTTCAAGAAGAAAGAATTACGATAGGAACGAAATAAAAACCAAGAGTAACAAGAATAAAATATTCACCAGCTAGTATTACATAAACACTATATATAAAATGTGTTAAGTGTAATTCTGACATCTAATTGTTAGAAGTTTGTCATTCCTTATGGCCTGAGCAATCCAATTAATCCATTATTTTGCTACAATTTCCCAGCCCCTCTTCTCTGTCTCGTCACTCATGTGTATAACAACCCATGCAACTATGCAAGGCTGCAAGCAACATTTTTTACAATTTTTTTTTGTTTTTTAACATTTGTTGCAACCTGCAATGACAATTTATTGTACTTCCACCCAATTTTAACTTCCAAGACTTCATCTAAAAAAAGAACTTCCAAGACTTGGTGTGGCCTGCAGTATTAACAAGCAACAGGCAATGAGGCAATATGTATGGTTAGACTGGTTAGTACTTGGTAGCATTGTCACACTCATAAAATCACCCCACATATCAATGATTTTGGACCGATTCTTTGTGTTATTATTTTACTCTATATGTTATTTTTTTACTAAATAAATAATAATTAAGATGGAATAATAAACTAAATCATTCCCTCAAAAAAAATTAAACTAAATCAAATGTCACATTAAGTCGGTTGTTGTACTTATTTAATAAGATGACCTCGGTTAGTTTTATATAATTTGTTCATTATTGTAAAAGTGAATTTGAATGCATTAAATTATCTTACCTAATACTTCAAGACGGATTTTCTTAAAAAGTATTATGACCGGTTGGTCATATATCTTTAATTCATCGACATTCTATATGTGATGTTGACTAAAAATGACAACAAATTTTTTTTTTTCAAAAAGACACCCTTAATTATTTTTTTGAGGGCAACCCTTACTTTGATAATTCATCATTTGATCAAAGATTTTATGTTTTAGAAATTATCATGATCATCTTATAATAAAGTTTTTCTTGACATTTTTTTTATTCCTTCTCTACATGCTAAACAAAATCCTTTATTTTAGTAAAATAATTTCCGTATACATTAATTCAAGTGGAGTCAATAGGGCTTTAAAAACACTATACATCATCGTTATCAAATGTAGCTATTCTTAGGCGGTAGAACATCAAATGGTTACATCTGATATCTAAGCTAAGCTAGATTCTCAAATACATTTGGTATGAAATCCATCTCGAGTTAAGAGGTATATGTAGCACGTGCAAAGGCAAAATTCCGTCACTTTGATAACTAAAGAGAGATTTAGTCATGCATCCGATATTCCTATGCACTTGTGGCCTAAGCACTAAGCAGTGAGGACTGAGGACCTCCATGTGAGTATGTGACGAGGAATTAGCTGGGTTGCTTTTGTGCATGTGAAGCATTGAAGGCTTGAAGCTTCTATTATCAAAGTTTACTCACCCTTATATCATTATAGTGTATTTAGTACTTTCTTTATATATGCTTGATTTGCTAGAAACAATGAAACATAAGCCTTGTTCTTTTGGACTTATTTTCAATTTAGTTCAGTTTGGTTCCGTTTAGTTGATTTTAGTTTAGTTTAGTTTAGTTCAGTTCAGTTCAATTCAGTTACTCTCTGCATTTCAGTGTCTCTCAGTTCAGTTCATTTCAGTTCAGTTCAATTTTTCTCAATCCAAAAGAACGGGGTCATAGTCCTATTTTATTCTTTAGCAATATGTCTCGATAGTGGCGGATCTAGAACAAGGAACTAGCAAGTGGCAACTAGGGACCAAAAAACTCAAATCAAGGCAAATGGTCAAATTTTATAAAAGAGATCAACTCAAATTTTCCACAATTTTCAATGAAATATTTCAAAAGTTCTAAATTCAAGTGGGGTCAATTGACTGCATAAGTTGAAATGTAACTCTGCATTGTACCAAGTTAATGAAGAAGTGAAATCTATCATAATTATTGAATAAAATCATTCACTACGCACAAATACTTATTTTTTCCATAATTCTGCTTATAAGGAAAACCACACATCTATATATCTCGATCATTAACCCTTGTCTAGGTCACAAAAACAAAAAAGATGTTCATAGTCGAAAATAATTAAATCGGATCATTGTAATAAGAGGTTGTTTGGTTGCAACCTATTTCCCTTGGAAATACAATTTCCTAGGAAATAGCCTAATGATATTGTGTTTGGTTGACAAAAGCATTGGAAATGAGAATTCCAAGGAAATGGAAATTCGTACAAAGTGTAGGAAATTATTAACCAACCCCCCTTGGTAAATGCAAATTCCCGTGTCAATTACAAATACCCATGGTCAACCAAACACACATACTTATTTCCTAGGAAATGGAAGAATGGAATTTATTTCCAATGAATTTAGATTTCCTGTGGGAATTAACTTCCCATGGCAACCAAACGACACCTAAGTGTATCATCGCTCTTAATTAACATGGTGGCTTGAATGGGACTTATCCTCTCTGTCACTAACACAGCCAACTCTGGGTCCCAATTGACAAAGATGAACTGGAATGATCAAATGAGAAGGCACAAGGTCAGTGTCAGAAGTCCCGGAAAGAAAAAGACTTGAGGTGCACAGCAAGCAACCCCACTTCCCATGAATATGAATATGATCATATCCTCTTTGATTTATATACGTGTTACAAAGTCCTAATATTTTTGGATGCAAATGCTGATTTATCTAAGCCTAGCTTTTGGTTGTGGGCTGAGCTCTGCAGGCTTCTGACAAAAGTGTTGCTTTGTTGCTTGCTTCCATAGTACTACACTACTACTACTATATCTAGCCTTCTATGGGATCCACAGTGAAAATGTTTTTGATAAGGTTGGTTGGGGGAGTTGGGCCACCATATGGAGCTACGGTTACAAAATTCAGGAACATTAATTTCTTGTTTTGTTGAAAAAATTCATCTTATCAACTCCCTCTGCTTTTTTTTATTTGCTACATTTGATTTCTTGGGAATGAAGCCACTACTTTGACCGATTATTTTGATTATTTTATAAGTAAAAATATAGTCATGTGTGATCTTGTTAGATTCGTCTCGACGTGTAGATTCATAATATCAAATTTTTATAATTTTTACTTAAGCGAAATAAGAGATATTAAGAGTTAAATAATGCTTTGAAAACCGTGCAAGTCAAATGTAGCAAATAAAAAAAAGCAGAGGGAGTAAGTTTCGATTAATATCATTTTTTTTTTGTTGAGGGACTAAGGCCTTGTTCTTTTAGGCTCAGTTTTAGTTTACTTTAGCTAGTTTCCACAGTTTAAAATTCAGTTCAATTTATTAGTTCAACCCAAAAGAACAGGGCCTAGCATAATAGCGAATTATTATGTTCAATGTGTCATTATTGGACTATAAATGATGTGTTCCTTAAAGAATTATCTCATATGTTTAAAATTGGTTGATACTGAAATAAGATATTTCTTTCACTTAGAAAAACCAACTACTTTTTAAAGGAGATAATGTTTTGCGTTGTTGCAATGACAATAGTTATAAGATTACATTAGAATATGGGTCAAGTCATAGATATTCAAACTTGAAGTTATAATTGCGGGTTTGTAAGAGCTAAGCTTATGATTAAGACATAACCGTTATAATCACATAAATTAGGTACCTTTTCTTGAACCGCTATGATTACAACGAAATATTAATGACCTACATCGCCAGGGAAAAGGAAAGCTCGAAGAAGAAAAAGAATTACTTGTCTGCGTGCTATGAGAGCTCAATCCTAAGCTGACCCAAGAGTAGAGGCCAAAGGGAGATGAGTCTCATGTAACCTCAAGCACCATGGAGCATCAACAAGGGAAAATATGGGGAAATGGCTTTCAAATTGTGACAAACTCAATTGACGTACAAGCAAAGAAAACAAAGAAGAACAACGCGTGAATTGAATTTGGTTTACTAACAATACATTAGCTACATCCACAAGCAAGGGAGAAACTGAATTTATTATCTTTGAGAAGAGAGAGTATTGGAAAATTATTAGAAGGTTTATATAGAACGATTCTAATAATTAATCTAAACATAATAGCCCAAAAACAGGACCCAAAATAGAAAACAGGACAGTAAACCTAATGTCATTTTTACTTCAAAGCGCCATATAACGAATTCAAGGCATTCTAACACCAAAGGTTAGGGTAGAGGACTAACCCAAAGAATCCAAGGCAAACATACCTTAGAGAATAGGTTGCTTAACAACTTGTTGTGTCGTGGGTCACATAAATGGATCCCTAAGCATCATCAACCAACATCTCAAGTTCACCTCCACATACATAAAAGAGACGCTGCCAAGTGCCAACACTACACAACAAGATGGTAGTTTTGGAGATGAATAGACTTCCTAATAATAAGGTATTAACGGCCTTCAAAGTTTGTTATTGTCAAAATTTAGGGCAATGCCTCCCTCCCTAGTCCCTCCTCTCCCATCTAGTCCCAAAGTTTCAATATACCTTTTTACATCCCATATGTTACTAGCAATTTTATTGTCAAAGTTTTCAAATTTCAAATACTAAAGAGCAACTATAGAAAGCGTAATCACTCAAAAGAAACTGAGGTAGTAAAACTTTACTTCCTCCGTTATTTTTTAATTATAACATTTGAGTTTTCACGGTATCGAGACTAATCTAACAAGACCCCACACTACAAGAAATAGCTAAAATAACGACGGCTGGACAGCGACGGTCAATACAACGGTCGGCGATTTAATATTCAGCGACGGCTTTAAGCAGTCGGTATTCACCGACTGTGTATTATGTGAAGAACGACGGCCTAACCGTCGCTGAAACGCAGTGACGGTTATTAACCGTCGTTGTCTAGCTTAATGTAAAAAGGAAAAGTTTTTCCTTTAGGCGTCGCATTCAGCGACGGTTTTAAGCCGTCGTTGTGTAGGTTAAATTAAATGTTGAAATATTTATTTTGTAGGCGACGGTCTTAAACCGTCGCTGATGTCGAGAGGGGGGTTAAATTAAGTAGCCTGTTCCAGTCGGGTTTTATGCGGAAATTTAAAAGTGAGAAGTTCTCCCTCCAACCAACAAACTCGCCGACGAAAACGCCTCCCTCCAACCAACGGACGCCGGACGAAACCGCCTCCCTTCAACCAACCTTCGCCGCCGGTGAGCTTGAATTTAGTGTATTTTTTGTTTTCTCATGAAACCAAACCCTAAAAGTTGGGATTTTGGGATGTAGGTGGCGAAAAGCACCATTGGCCGCCGGAAAATCCAAAGCATTCTCCTCTCGCCGCCGGTAATACCTAAATCTATCCTATTTAATAATTTTTTTTTGAATTTTGGCCACTCACTCCAAATCTTTCCCCCTACTTTGGCAATGCCTAAATTCAAGTTTTGCCTCGGAATTCGGTGGAGGACGGTGGACGGACAACCTCCTAGAATCGTGACTCGTGACTAGCTATAGGTACATCTTAATCGCTCAATTTTGTTGATTTCTTGTTTTACTTTACATATTAGGGTTTATCAATTTCATGAGAATTGGAAAATAAATTGCAATTTATCTTGTTAGGGGTGTTTATATATCAGATTATATAATTTAGAATTGTTAAAAATGTTAATTTTGTTGTTGTACTTTGATTTGGGGTGTTGTCGGTGTTTGAAAATTGAAATGGCATTATATTTGAATTGGGCATTATCAATGTTAATGCTGATTTTGGTGATTATATTTTATGGTCTATGGCATTATCAATGTAATTACTTTGAAGATTAAGTTACTTTAATTGTATAAGCTTAAGTTACTATATAATTATCACAATAGTTTTTATAGTGGTTCGTTTATTAAAGGTTATAAAAGTTAAAAACTATATAATTATGACAATAATTTAGTTATTGCACATTCCTTTATCTAGTTTACACTATTTAAATTGTTTATATTGTTTTTGACATATTTGTTTTCGTGGAAATAGTTTGGATGAGGTTATAAATTAAAGTTAAGTGTTTAAATAAATATGTTTGCATCATCATGTGCCTAGGTACCCGTTCAAGGTATACTCATTAGGAGTATATCTTGAATAGTCCCCGATTGGGACTGTTCTTCGACGTTTGACCTCACTTAGGTGGTGAATGTATGCCTTTTGTTCTATTCTATGTAATTTCCGGTGATGTTGTTTCTCTATGTTGTTCTCTGGGTACATATGTAAGCTTTTACGAAGCTGACATTGTGTACTTGGAGAACTCATGGGAAATGCTGCCGGAATTTACGTAGAAGCGAATAATTGGCATACATTCACTAGTGGGGTTAGACGTCGAAGAATGGGTTAGGTTGGAGTGATAAGGACCTTTGGACATCATTTTAGGCCCTATATGTATTTCACAAATATGTTTTAATTGTACGTATGTTGGTTGTTAATGAGTATTGTCATTGAAATGGTTTAGAATTGTAGAATTGGTCACCATGAAACGGAAGGAGCGTTGGTGGATGTATGATAGATATGACAATGTGCGTAACTTGAGGCCCGAGTTCTTGAGGGGGGTTGATGAATTCATTGATTTTTGCAAAGTCAATCCCGAAACCCCAGGTAAGGATGAAGTTAGGTGTCCGTGTCCGAAATGCAAGAACAGACGTATGCATGACGCAGACACGGTTAAAGTGCATTTGTATAGCAAGGGCTTTATACCTGATTACTACGGTTGGTATTCTCATGGTGAAGAGTTACCTCAACCCTCGTAAGAGCTATCTAATCCGTACCGTGAAATGGTTTTCGATGCTCTTGGGAATAACCGGAACCGTCCACCTGTTGAAGAGCCCAATGGAATGGAGGAGGAGCCTAATCCTCAAGCAAAGGTGTTTCTTGACCTATTAAAGGCTTCGAGGAACCGTTGTACGATGGGAGCTCCATGTCTGTGTTGGAAATGGCATCTAGAATCGTATCTTTGAAGTGTGAGTACAATTTGCCACATAGGTGTGTTGATGCTTTTGCTTCATTAATGAAAGAAGCAATACCTAGCAACAACAACATGAGTAACACATTTTACGATACGAAGAAGATCTTGGAGGGATTAGAGCTTCCCCACGAGAAGATTCATGCTTGCCCCAAAGGTTGTATCTTTGTTTTGGAGAACCGATGCACACTTGGACGAGATGTAGAGTGTGCGATAGCGGCAGTATACAAGAGGACTTCTAAGGGGTCTTTAGTTCCAATGAAAGTTTTGATTTATTTCCCAATCACACCGAGATTGCGAGAGGTTGTATGCAACAAAGAACGTTCTTGAAGAAATGACATGGCATGCCAAAAATCCAAGAGTCGAAGACAAAATGGCTCACCCTAGCGATAGTGAAGCTTGGAAGCATTTGGATGGATCATTTGGTGAATTTGCATCTGAGCCTAGGAATGTTCGGCTCGGTTTGTGTACCGATGGGTTTGGTCCACATGGAAAGTTTGGGGGTCAATATTCATGTTGGCCTGGTCATCTTAACCCCGTACAACTTGCCGCCATCGATGTGCATGAAAAAACCCTTCATGTTCCTTTCGTTGCTCGTTCCTCGGTCCTAAAAATCCGAAGGGAAACTTGGATGTGTACATGCAACCCTTAATCGAGGAATTGAAGCAATTATGGGATGTTGGAGCAACTACTTATGATATTTCTAGGAAACAAAATTTCGGTATGCGTGCCGCCATTCTTTGGACAATAAATGATTTTCCCGCTTACGGTATGCTATCCGGGCCGGTCTACCGGGAAGAAGGCTTGTCCTTATTGTATGGATAAATCCAAAGCTTTTTGGCTCGAGCATGGGGGTAAAGTTTCTTGGTTTGATTGTCACCGTCAATTTCTTCCCCGAAGATCATCCTTTTCGTAAAAACAAAGTAGCTTTTTGCAGAAATAAGGTTGAAAAAGGGTCTCCACCACACATCATGTCTGGGGAAGAGTTGTGGTCATGTGTTAAAGACTTGCCAAAGGCTACAGATGGACCAGATGCACTTAACGCTTTGAAAAAGTTGAAAAATGGGTGGTTCAAACAAAGTCGTCTTTGGGAGCTCCCATACTTGGAAAGATCTGCATCTTCGTCACAACCTTGACGTCATGCACATTGAGAAAAACTTCTTCGACCAACTCATTCACACGGTTATGGATGTGAAAAAACAGAGACGGCGGACACCGTTGCATCTAGAAAAGACATTGCTAAATTGTGCAAAAGGCCTCAACTTCATGTCACCAAGGATGCGAATGGAAAAGAAACTCCACCAAAAGCACCTTTCGCCTTGGACAAGTCCCAAAGGAAAGTATTATGCAACCGGGTCGAGATTTGAAATTTCCCGATGGCTATGCTTCCGACTTAACAAGATGTGTTGACATGCGATCCGGTAAGCCGCACAAGATGAAAAGCCATGACTTGTCATGTCTTCATGGAAAGATTATTGCCGATTGCATTAAAGGAGTTGCTTCCGGTTCATGTGTGGAAAGTTGTCACTGAGATTAGCCTTTTTTTCCGTGATTTGTGTTGCTCCACCATCACAGTAAGTGACATGGAAAGGTTGGAAAAGGACATAGCCGAGATCCTTTGTAAACTCGAAAAGATTTTCCCACCATCATTCTTCAATTCCATGGAACACTTACCAGTTCACCTTCCACGCGAAGCTAGGCTATGTGGTCCCGTGCAATACCGTTGGATGTATCCCTTTGAAAGGTACTTTATCCTTCATTTTCATATATCGTTTTTTATTGTTGTTCGCAATTGTGTAACTCTTTTTTATAACCACCTTCTTAGGTTCCTCAATCATTTGAAACGCAAAATTGGTAACAAGGCTCGTGTGGAGGGTTCTATTTGTAATGCGTACTTGTGTGAAGAGATTGCAAACTTCTGTTCAAACTACTTTCAGCAAGGAGTGGATACTAAGACACGAGATTTAGGCCGTAATGTAAATGATGAACTTGATAGGATGCTCGACGAAACCGTCCCGCAGCTATTCGGGGTTAATTGTGGTCGGCCGTCTAATGCGGGAGGAACACGATTTTTAACTGAAGTGGAACTACAACGTGCACACCTATATGTGTTAGCAAATACAGGCATCTTACACGAATTTGAGAAGTAAAACACTTGTTATTAATCATATTATTTATAAATTTAACTTTCATTTTAAATTTAGACATTAACAATTGTTATGTTTGCAAGGGATTTCGAGGACCACATTCTTCAAATTCGACCTACTCTACGTAGGGAAGATGTGTGGGTGCAACATGAAGCGTAATACCTTGATTGGTTTAGATCGAAAGTGAGTTTGTGTGACTATAGGTTATTCAATAGGTTATTAAAGAAATGTTAATGTATTAACAATATGAATGAATTTCAATAGGTTATTCAAGACAAACCCAATGATGATGTATTGTTTGCTTTGGCAATGGGTCCTTCGACATTAGTTCGCACTTGGAATAGATACTATGTTAATGGATACAATTTCCAAACAAAAGCATCAAGCAACCACAAATCCACCATGAATTATGGAGTGTGTGTGTCTAATGACGGTGGGAGTGATTTCTTTGGGATTCTAGATGATGTTATAGAATTGAAGTTTACTAGTGCTCGTAGTCAATATAGCACTGTTTTGTTCAAGTGCAATTGGATGGACAATGTGAGGGGAATGAACATCGATCAATACAAGCTAGTTGAAGTCAACCACACCAAGAAATACCCCAAGTTTGATCCCTTTGTGCTATCATACCAGGTTAGCTAAGTATATTTCGCACCGTACCCAAGCTTGAAAAGAGATCGTGCTCAATGGTGGGCAGTGTTTAGGACAAAGGCAAGGTCCGTGATTGATGCTCCTGGTTGACTTCGACTTCCTTCAGGAGACAAGTGTTGGGACTCCAACGCTTTGTGATCCAAACGATATTCCCGATTATGAAGGTGGTAATGATGTCGAGTGTGGTGAAGGATATGACGAAGAAATTTTGTTTGAAGCCCCATCGGTGATGATGAAGAAGAGTCTAGTTTCGAGTCCGAGAAAGCGAGGATGATGACGATGACGATGATGGTTTTTGGGATGACGATAGTGATGATGAACTAAGCGAGGATGGGAATTCACTTTGATTTGTTTGAGTATATCATAGCTTGTATTAAGGACAACATTTCAATAAAAATATAGGACTTTTGTAATGAAATGTTGAAGATTACTTGTTATGACATTTCCATCTATAGTTTTTCTTACCATTGTTGAGTAACATGATCCATTCTCGCATTAATATTTATCACAAGTAAAAGTTGTACATTGATGGTTGGATAATAACTTGCACATTAAGGATTAGAGAGTCCGAGACTCGCAGCAGGGGGAGGGGACTGCAGCGGGGGGAGGGAGGAGGGAGCGGGGGCGAGGGGAGGGCGACCGGGGGGGGAGAGGGGGCAAAAGGGGGAGGGGGAGGGGGGGGCAGGGGGGAGGGGAGGGCGGGGGGAGGGGGACTGCAGCAGGGGGAGGGAGAGGGGACTGCAGCAGGGGAGGGAGGGGGGGGAGGGCGGGGGAGGGGGAGGGGGGGGGGGCAGGGGGAGGGAGGAGGGGGGAGGGGGGGGAGGGGGGGGGGGCGAGGGGGGAGGGGAGGGGGGGCAGGGGGGGGGAGGCGGCGGGGGGGGGGAGGGGGACCGCAGCGGGGAGGGGGGGAGGGGGAGGGCGGCGGGGGAGGGGGGAGGGGAGGGGGAGGGGAGGGAGGGGGAGGGGGAGGGGGGGGGAGGGGGAGGGGGCGCAGGGGGAGGGGGGGGGCAGCGGGGGGGGGGAGGGCGGCGGGGGGGAGGGGGGGGGGGAGGGAGGGGGCGGGGGGGGGGGGGGGGCAAGCAGGGGGGAGGGGAGGGCGGCAGGGGGAGGGGGAGGGGGACTGCAGCAGGGGGGGGGAGGGGGAGGGCAGGGGGGGGGAGGGGGAGGGCGGGGGGGAGGGGGAGGGGGAGGGCGGCAGGGGGAGGGGGGAGGGCGGCGGGGAGGGGGGAGGGGGCGGGAGGGAGGGGGGGGGAGGGGGGGGAGGGGGAGGGCAGGGGGGAGGGGGGCAAAGAGGGGGAGGGGGGGGGGAGGGGGCGGGGGAGGGGGAGGGCAGGGGGGGGGGAGGGGGAGGGGGGCAGGGGGGAGGGAGGGCGGCGGGGGGGGGAGGGACCCAGCAGGGGGAGGGGGAGGGGGACTGCAGCAGGGGGGGGGGAGGGAGGGGGGCGGGGGGGGAGGGGGGGGGGCAGGGGGGGGGGGGGGGCAGGGGGGGGGGGAGGGGGGAGGGTGCGGGGAGGGGAGGGGGAGGAGGGCGGCGGGGGGGGAGGGCGGGGGGGGGGGGGGAGGGAGGGTCTGCAGGGCCGCGTTTCTACTTTCTTGCATTTTACGCGTTTCTACTTTCTTGCATTTTACCCTTGAAAGAAGTATCTTACGCGTTTCTACTTTCTTGCATTTTAGGTAATCATGTCTAATCCTAAGGGCCGCGGAGGTCGAGGTGGCTTAGGTGGAAGCCAAGGTCGTGGGACTTTGACTCCGAGGGAGCTTTTTCGATCACCATTGTACAAGGAAGCGTAACCCTATGTCGAGACACAGGGAGATGATTCACGAGCACGTGACATTGGTGAGCACGTACGGAGACTCCGATGACTCATACGGAGGAAGGTGAAGGTTCGAACCGTGCACCAAGAAAGGTTTTAAGCCCTACTTGGATTGTGGTAAGTTAGTAAACCTTCATTTCATGATATTTGTATGCAATGATATTCACAATTCACGTGTTTGTTTGGTTTTCAATTCAGGTTTGATGATAACAAGGTTAGTGGGTCCATCACTGACATTTTCCAGGGCCATTTTCGACAACCATGGTTCAATTACAGTGAGGTCGATGATGCAACAAAGACGCATTGGTGGAACATTTTCACAGTATGTATGAATCGAATTATGAAAAATGAAATTGATTATATTACTTTATTAATATCTTTGTTTAATGTTTGACTAAAGGGTATTTACGAATGGCCTCCTGAGTTAGAAGGCCTAGTGAGGAAGGATTACAAGAAAAAGCTTCATCTCGTCTCGCGAGACTTGCGATCTTGGGTGGTTAAGAAAGCCAAAGAAAGGCCAAAATGGTTGGGGGAGACGATATACGAAGACATGAAGAAGAGAAGTGAAGACCCAACATTTCGGAAAAAATCGAAAAGGCGAAGAAGAACCGAAGAGGTGGCTCCCTGCCTAATCCAATGAGCCGTCACACTTTCGGGGTTCTATTTCGGCAGACAAAGATGCTAGGAAGATGGTAAATATGTTTCATATCTACTACTTAGTGTAATTTACATGAATATGTTCCATAAAGCCTTTGTTAATTAAACAATGTCTACAGGCAAAGAGTAGAGGAGGAGTACTCCCTACTGCTCCGGAGTTGTTCTTGAAGACTCATTTCAAGACTGTTCCTGGAAAAGGAGAAATTCCAGCAAACAAGAAATCAAAGCAAATCTCGGTACATACTTCTAAACATGATATATGTAGTTAGTTTAGTGTATTTATAAGTTGTTTTGATTGAAAAAACACAAAGTAGGAAAGTTAGAACCAAATGTAGGCCAATATAGGCCTTTTTAGGCCTTTTTACTTGAAATTGAATGAATACGAGTACTTTGATGCTAGTTTAAGTTATAACCACCTCAAACATGATATATGTAGTTAGTTTAGTGTATTTATAAGTTGTTTTGATTGAAAAAACACAAAGTAGGAAAGTTAGAACCAAATGTAGGCGATATAGGCCTTTTTAGGCCTTTTTACTTGAAATTCAATGAATACGAGTACTTTGATGCTAGTTTAAGTTATAACCACCTCAAACATGATATATGTAGTTAGTTTAGTGTATTTATAAGTTGTTTTGATTGAAAATACACAAAGTAGGAAAGTTAGAACCAAATGTAGGCCAATATAGGCCTTTTTAGGCCTTTTTACTTGAAATTGAATGAATACGAGTACTTTGATGCTAGTTTAAGTTATAACCACCTCAAACATGATATATGTAGTTAGTTTAGTGTATTTATAAGTTGTTTTGATTGAAAATACACAAAGTAGGAAAGTTAGAACCAAATGTAGGCCAATATAGGCCTTTTTAGGCCTTTTTACTTGAAATTGAATGAATACGAGTGCTTTGATGCTAGTTTAAGTTATAACCACCTCAAACATGATATATGTAGTTAGTTTAGTGTATTTATAAGTTGTTTTGATTGAAAAAACACAAAGTAGGAAAGTTAGAACCAAATGTAGGCCAATATAGGCCTTTTTAGGCCTTTTTACTTGAAATTCAATGAATACGAGTACTTTGATGCTAGTTTAAGTTATAACCACCTCAAACATGATATATGTAGTTAGTTTAGTGTATTTATAAGTTGTTTTGATTGAAAAAACACAAAGTAGGAAAGTTAGAACCAAATGTAGGCCAATATAGGCCTTTTTAGGCCTTTTTACTTGAAATTCAATGAATACGAGTACTTTGATGCTAGTTTAAGTTATAACCACCTCAAACATGATATATGTAGTTAGTTTAGTGTATTTATAAGTTGTTTTGATTGAAAATACACAAAGTAGGAAAGTTAGAACCAAATGTAGGCCAATATAGGCCTTTTTACCCACTTTATTTTACTTGAATTTGAGTATATTTAACCAAATGCAGGAGACGTACAAGAAGAAGCTGGATCATTGTACCACTCAGGGGTCACAGCCGAACCCTGATCTGTTGTATTGGGAGACAGTTGGGGGGAGGAACCGAGGAAAAGTTCAGGGGTTGGGTCAGGGAGATCATTTGTACTACAACTCTTCATCAGGGCGAGGAGATAGCGGCTCTTCACAACCATATGAGCCGTCCATTTTATCTCAGATTGAGGCGCAGGTGGAGGCAAAGGTCGCTGCGCGGATGGAAGAGGTGGAGGCAATGGTCGCAGCACGGGTGGAAGCGTCAAGTCGGGCCATTGTTGAGGAAATGATGAGGAACATGTCTAGTTTCGGCCACATGTCCTCGGAGTTGCAACCCGGGCCCCCCTCCACATCGCGACCGGACGATGACCCGAGTTTGGTGGTGGCGGTAGTGCTACACGAACACCCTTGACAAGGTGTAGTGTTTTTGCTTTCTGGCAACTTGGTAACTAACTTTTATGCATTTAGTGTCTATATTTTTCGGCATCTAGCTTATTAGTTTCCAGCTTTGTCGATATATATTTTTTGTAAACACAGAATTCTACTTTATTTCCCGACATCGGGATCTATTTTGTGTACATAATTGTAATCTATTTCTTGTAATTATACAAGTATCAATGCAAATTGTAATATATATCAAAATTGCATATTTTTGTAATTGAATGCGATGGAGGAACAGCTTTAGTGTGGTCCACAAGCATGCAAATGTATCTTGGTACGGGTTTAATTATTGGTAACAACAAAAATATTTTAAATAATATAATTTCAAAAAAACAACGACGGCTAAACATTAAATTAACGACGGCTAGGCGTCGTTGCCGTGTATACCATGGACACAAGGACTTCCTCTTCAACGACGGCTTTTATATATAATAGCGACGGTTTATAACAGACGTTGATGTGGCCCATACAACGACTGTTTAAAACCGTTGGGGAATTTACCGACGGTTTTTAACTGTCGCTAAATCAACGACGGTTTCACACCGTCGTTGATTTAACGACTGTCAAAAACAGTCGTTGGTTTGGTACCAGCGTCGGTTTTTTACAACGGTCGCTGATTACAAGTAAGCCGTCGGTGTTTTACTCACCGACGGCTCAGCCGTCGTTCATTCTAAATTCAGCGACCACCGTTTCACCGACGGTCTTCTAACGACGGTTTAGCCGTCGTTGATGTTTCACCGACGGTTTTACTAATATTGCCGACTGCTTTAAGCCGTCGTTAAATTCATCCTTTCTTGTAGTGCCACAAGAATGTATTTTACTTTATCTAAAAATCACAATAAAGTGTGAAAGGTTAATGTGTAAATAGTGTAAAAATTTACATATTGCAATAAAAACACAACGAAGGCCTTGTTCTTTTAGGCTTAGTTTCAGTTTACTTTAGCTAGTTTCCACAGTTTGAAGCTCAGTTCAATTTATTAGTTCAACCCAAAAGAACAGGGCCTAACATAATAGCGAATTATCATGTTCAATGTGTCGTTATTGGACTATAAATGGTATGTTCCTTAAAGAATTATCTCATATGTTTAAAATTGGTTGATATTGAAATAAGATCTTTCTTTCACTTAGAAAAACTAACTAGTTTTCAAAGGAGATAATGTTTTGTGTTGTTGCAACGACAATAATTTTAAGATTACATTAGAGTAATGGTCAAGTCATAGATATTCATACTTGACGTTATAACCGCGGGTTTGTAAGAGCTAAGTTTAAGATTAAGACTTAACCGCTATAATAATCACATAAATTAGGTACTTTTTCTTGAACCGCTATGATTGCAACGAAATACTAATGGCCTACATCGCCAGGGAAAAGGAAAGCTCGAAGAAGAAAAAGAATTACTCATCTGCGTGCTATGAGAGCTCAATCCTAAGCTAACCCAAGAGTAGAGGCCAAAGGGAGCTGAGTCTCATGTGACCTCAAGCATCATGGAGCATCAACAAGGGAAAATATGGGGAAATGGCTTTCAAGTTGTGACAAACACAATCGACGTACAAGCAAAGAAAACAAAGTAGAACAACGTGTGAATTGAATTTGGTTCATTAACAATACATTAGCTACATCCACAGGCAGGGGAGAAACTTAATTTATTATCTTTGGGGAGAGAGATTATTGGAAAATCATTATAAGGCTTATATAGTACCATTCTAATAATTAATCTAAACTAAATAGCCCAAAAGCAGGACCCAAAATAAAAAAATAGGATAGTAAACCCAATGTGATTGGTCATTCAAAGCGACAAATAACGAATTCAAGGCATTCCAACACCAAAGGTTAGGGTAGTCATCCTTTAACTAAACCAAAGAATCCAAGGTAAGCATACCTTCGAGAATAGGTTGCTTAACAACTTGTTGTGTCGTGGGTCACATAAATGGATCCCTAAGCATCATCGACCAACATCTCAATTTTACCTCCACATACATAAAAAAGACGCTGCCGCCAACACTACACAACAAGATGGTAGTTTTGGAGATGAATAGACTTCCTAATAATAAGATATTAAGCTCCGATTGGTAGGGCGTGAAACATTCTCCAAGAAAACTATTTTCCTCTATTTTCAATTTTACATTGTTTGGTTTGCAAAGGAATGTAAAATCATTTTCCCTAAGAGTAAAATAGCCTTCCCAATGATGAAAAACCATTTTTCCTTTAAAATGAAGGGAAAATTGTTTTCATTCCTTTTTCCTTATCTATCTTGTACACTCCTCTCACTACCTCCTTACTTTCCCTTTCATTTTCCTTTGGTTTCATAATTTTTCTTACGTGAAACCAAACAATGGAAAACTAATTTTAAAATTGTGTTTTCCATTAAAATTATTTTACACTGAAAATGTTTTAAACTCAATCAAATGGAGCCTAAGGGTAACGAAAGAAGAAGAAAACAATTAAGACAATGCCTAGAGATTTAGCACAACATTTAATAATATGCTATATATACTGCCTTCAAAGTTTGTTATTGTCAAAGTTTAGGGCAATGCCTCCCTCCCTCCTCTCCCACCTAGTCCCAGAGTTTTCAATATGACATTTAACATCCCATATGTCACTAGCAATTTTATAGTCAAAGTTTTCAAATTTCAAGTACTATAGAGCAACTATAGAAAGCGTAATCACTCAAAAAAAAAAGGAGCTAGTAAAACTTATTTGGGAAATTCCCATCGGTAACCTTGTACTTTTGAGTTTTCCCACTGGTTACCTCGTGTTTTTTCAAATCCCAAAAATGACCTTCTATTCTTATTCATTTCCTAAATGTAACTTTAATAGACAATTTGTTGTTAAGTATTCTTAGGTTCTGTTAAATGGGGGTTTGTTTGCTAACCATGGTTAGATATAACAACAACCACCATTCTCTTCTCCTCCTCACCCCAACAACAATCACCATCAACAACATTGGAGTTCTTGGAACCACCACCAGGGGTCCCCCTCGACCAGGCCCGGTCCTGACAATTTATGGGCCCAGGGCGAGATGAGAGGTAGGGGCCCTGTAATTCTAATAGCATAATTAGCAAGTTTTGAGTTTTGCATAGTACATAGTATTACGAATAAAATAACATGGCAATATAATATCTTATTTTTTGGTCGACTTTTGACGAAACAATCGACGAAGTTATAATATAAACTATGAAAATATAGGAATTCTATAAAGAGGATATAAAATGTGTTTTGTGATTCAAGCTCATAATTTGTACAAATCCTTTGATAAACATATAAATGGTCAAATTTGTGTGTTAATAAACGTGCTAAATGAAAAATAATAAAAGTAAAAAAATGGAGATATATATCACATAAATCCCTCCATCTATAGTACAATTCTAGTATGTGACTGTTGATCGAGTTATGTTAGCAACTAATAGCCTAGATGCCTAATGTAGAATAAGAAATTTGTAAACATTATTGGCATAAGTGTGACAAGATAGTAAGAAATTTGTAAACATTATTGGCATAAGTGTGACAAGAAATTTGTAAACATTATTAATGAATAAAACCTTTGTTTTCTCTCACCACTTCTGATGTTTGGTAAAAGAATGTTTAATTTCATAATAGGTGGTGTATATAGTAGTATAATACATACCCATAAGCTGCAGACACTGATGGCTACTATACCTACTACCTAGCATGCGATCCGGAAGAGCCTAAATCATAAATCAAATTGGAACTTGTAGCCGAGTTTATTAAAAGACTGATATGCCACAGTTTCCCCAATTAAATGTTTTGGGTACAATAGTACATGATTTTCCCAAGAAAAGGGTAAAGTTGCCTAGGAAGTTGAACACCTACATATTAATGCTAAGAGAGAGAAAAGGCAACAAGATGTCTCTTATTACTTGTGCATGACAGTAAAACCATGTACTACTAGCTTTTTATATTTTGGGCCTTTATCCATAAAAATCGTTTTCACTTAAACATTTTCGATTTTGAGCCCCTTTAGAGTCAAGGCCCTGGGCGGTTGCCCCTCTTACCACCCCTCAGGGTCGGGCCTGCCCTCGACGGCTCCCTCCTCACCCTTCTTGCTACTGCTTCTTAGATCCCCCACCATCTTACGTCATGATCATCTTCAATTCCTTTTTTAAAGGATTGATTGGAAGCTTCTTTGAAGATGTTGAATTCTGCTGCAAATTACGGTCACTCAATCGCAGACTACTTTTCTGTACATACCCGAATTTTCTTATCGTTTTTTTGAAATTTGAAAATTTGTTTCTTGGTCAATTCTAAATGTTTCTTAGGTTGTACGCTGCGAATGGTGATGGTGGGTCAGGTGGTGGTGGAATGGACTGGTAGTGGCGGTGGAGGAATTGTGGTGAAGGTGGACTAGCGGTGGTGGCGTCGGGGTGGTAGGAGGAATTTGTTTTCTTATAAAAAAAATAACAATTGTTAACTATGGTCAAGAGTCAACGATTAGTTAATAGAATTAGGAAACTAAAGTCACATTTGGTGACTTAATTAAAGCTTAGGGTTATTTTTGGGATTTGAGAAAACACGAGGTTACCAATAGGAAAACCCAAAAGTATAAGGTTACCAATGGGAATTTCCCAACTAATTTCTTCAGTTATTTTTCAATTTTAACATTTGAGTATTCACAGTTATTAATTTAAATTTTTATATACTAATATCTTTAATTACCTTCTAATAAAAATAATAAAAAATTGATATTTTATATATATCTAGACTAACCTAACAAGACTCTACAATAATGTGTTTTACTTTATTTAAAGATCACAATAAAGTGTGAAAGATTAATGTGTAAATAGTGTAAAAATTCATATATTGCAATAAAAAAACAACGGAGGAAGTATGTCCAAATAGCCTTATATGCACGCAATGCGTGCGTGCTGTCTTTGCATTTTGTTTATTCAAAAAATTGTTGTTCAGTTTAAGGTTATGTTTAGTTCACCTTATTATTACTTATTTCATATCAGATCATATCAAATTAGAAAAAATAAGTTCAGATCACATCGTGGATTGCTTGGGAGAAACTTTATATGTCAAAGAAAGAAGGTAGATTTGGCATGAGGAATTTGCAGGTGTTAACAAGGCACTTCTCGCTAAACAAGCGTGGAGAGTTATGACAAATACGGAATCTTTGATGGCAAAAACATTAAAGAACAAGTATTTTCCTAACTCTTCCTTTATGGAGACAAAGGTGGGGTTAGTAGCTAGTTTTACTTGGCGCTCTATTCCCTCAGCGAGAGATTTGCTTGTTAAAGGTGCTATCAAAATTGTGGGAGCGGGAAATTCAATTAACATCTGGACCGACCCTTGGGTCCCTGGTCTGCCGAATTTTAGAGTGCTTTCGAAGCCTAGCTACATGAATCATAATGTCTGCAGGGTCGATGAATTAATTGAACAAGGGCGCTGGAAATATGGGGTGCTTAATGACAATTTCACAAGGTGGGAGGTGGAGGAGATTACAAGCATACCCTTATCTGTGTATACTGAACCTGATGCGTGGGCCTGGGCTCATTCAAAGAATGGTTTCTTTTCAGTTAAAAGCGCTTATTATGTAGAGTTGAAGGCTCAGAAATCTGGTACGTCAACCAGCTCTTCAAGGGATACTTCGTCAATCTGGGACAAGGTGTGGTCAGCACAGATAATGCCAAAAATCAAGGACTTTGGCTGGAAAGCCCTTCATGGAAGTATTCATGTGGGAGAAATTTTGGTGAAGAGGCAACTTTGTAAAGAGAGTGTATGTCAAGTGTGTGGTGAAGGTCGAGAATCAGTGATGCATGCTTTGGTTCGATGTGCAGAAGCAATGCATATATGGCAAACTTCTCCACTACGTTTAAACATCAATGATAGTGTTGGCTCGAATTTCATGGAGTGGTGCCTAGAGATCGAGAAAACTACTACTGATAAAGGGTGGTGGAGTTTGTTTTGGAGTTTAGTTTGGGGAATTTGGCTTAAGAGGAATGCGTGGCTGTTTAACAAGAAGAGAATTCCAGGTGTGGAGGTTATTCAGAAAGCAGTGAGTATAGTTGGCGAATGGGAGAAGGCAAATGAGATTGCTACTGTAGAGGTGGGTAGACAAGAGAGGCTGACAAAAGAATGGAAGGCTCATGCTCTAGAAAATTACAAAATCAACTCAGACGTGGCTGTGTTTGAGGACAGATCAATTGGGTTGGGAGGGATTGTGCGTGATCACGTTGGAGATGTAATGCTGGCAACATGTGTGAAAATTGAAGGCAACTATACTGCAGATGTAGGGGAAGCCATGGCTGCTAGGCACTCCCGACAAATAGCTATGGAATCAAGAATTCGAAGGGTTGAAGTGGAAACGGATAATCTGAAATTATTCCATCATATGAAGAAAGGAATATGTGAGAATACCAGCTTTGACCGAATTGTTGCTGATATTTTGAAGATGGTTAAAGAGTGCTCCTATTTCTTTTTTTCTCATGTATGTAGGGGAGGAAATGGGGTAGCACATATCTTAGCAAAATTGAGTAGGAGCTATGGAGATTTGTTAGTCTGGATGGAAGAATTGCCAATTGAAGCACATCATGCTGTACTTCTGGATATTTCCAGCTTATCTTGATGAATAAAATATTTCTTTCCTGTTAAAAAAAAAAAAGTTCAGATCACATCAGATCATGCTTATATTTAAAAACTTATTATTATTGTTGTTATTATTTTTATTAGTATGATGATTATTAGTATTCCCTCTGTTTTTTTTGTCTTTCTCACTTGAAATCTTAACACTATTCATACTTGGAGAGAATCTTTTCAAATTTTTTCAATTTATAAGAAAATATATAGTCATGTGGTGTCTTGTTTGATTCGTCTCAATTAGTACTTTATTAATATTCAATCGTTATAATTTTTACTAATATATATGAAAGATATCTAAGTTCAAAGAGGTGCATTTGAAAACGTGCACAAGAATGTGAGAATAATGATAAAAAACAGAGGGAGTATCACTAATGCTATTACGAATTTATAATAATAATAATAATAATAATAATAATAATAATAATAATAATAATAATAATAATAATAATAATAATAATAAGAGTGACGATACTTAAAGTATGTGTTCTTTTATTTTAATTGTATGTTCATATACTATGTGTTCTTTTTCAAAAAAAAAAAAAAAACTTACTATGCTAATAATAATAATAATAATAATTATTATTATTATTAAAAGTTGTGATAGTAATAAATTAATAGTCGTAATAGTAAAGAAATGCAAAGTAATAATGTGAACTAAACATTGTGTACTTCTCCCCTTTTTCCGTTTAAATGAAGTATTTAGTTTAACCCTGTATTTTTTTTTTCTCTTTTTTCCTTTTTTGGTGTCCACATATATTGCCACTAGTCGTATATGCACGCGATGCGTGCGTCAACAACTTTACGTGGCTATATGTATGAATGGACATATTTTTTTAATCTAAATTTTTTTTGGTAGTCATGTAAATTATCGAGGTTCTTTTGTAGATGTTATTATCTTTTTAAATTGAAGGTGACCGATTTTTAACTGCTCAATAACGTCAATGAAAAATTTGGTCGATGATTTAATAATTCCTTGTCAGTAGCTTTAGTATAGTTCTTTTACGATTGTAAATATTAATACCATATTGTTTGAACTTTGTAAATACGAAGTATTATATTGTTAGGATATATCGCTAACTATTTTTTTATTGAAGATTCTAATTATTTCGTGAATTGATTGTATCAATCTATTTTGTCAAGTTATTAATGGTGATTTCCGTAAAAAAAAAAGTTATTAATTGTGATTGCATATTCCATTTTTGACTTATTCCATATGACAAGTTGCATATATATATATATTCTCATTTTTTAATAATTTTTATTAATAGAAAATATTGTTTTAAATTATTAGAGGGTATTCTAGTCATTTCAAAGGGGACACCATACCTCCTCCCTTGGCTTATACTACCTCCATTTCTTAATAAGTGCAACACTTTCCTTATTTAGAATAGTCACAATAAGTGCAACCAAGCTCAAAATGGTAAAAAAAGTTCAATATTATTACAAATTTGCCATCAAAAAGAAAGAGGGGACCACAACTATTTTGTTTGATCACTTGAATTACTCTACTTTATTGTGGTCCCAACTTTATCTCTCTACATTCCTTGGTAATCCCCCACTTTCTCTATGTTGCACTTATTAAGAAACGGAGGAAGTATAATAGAGATATACTACTCCATAATAGAGATTTGCCAAAAAAGAAAAAGAAAAACACAAAACGACATCGCATATTCAATCACAAGTCCCTCCTTTCCTCTTTCTCTTCCTCTTTCTCTTCCTCCTAGGGTTTATCTCCCTGTCTTCTTCTCCCATCTCTCTCTCTCGCCCCTACTCTCAATGGAGTCCCAAGCACCAGCACCAGCAGCAGCAGCAGCACCAGCAGCAGCAGCAGCACCAGCAGCAGCAGCAGCATGTTGGTCGAACATAGTGAAGAAAACCCCTGATAAAACCCCTCCACAACCTCAACCTTCAACTACACTCTTCGAATCATGCAATTCCAGCAAAGGCATAGCTTTAGCCGTTGTTGACGCCAACGCCATCATCCATGGAGGAGAGAGACTTTCTTCTTTAGCCGACAAATTCGTTTCTGTATCCGACGTCATCAATGAAATTCGTGACCCCACTTCTCGTCACCGTCTCTCTGTTCTTCCCTTCTCTGTCCAAACCTCTGAACCCTCCTCCGACGCTCTCAAGAAAGGTCCCCCTCTCTCTCTCCTCTTTCAATTCAATTGAAATAATTTAAGTTAGGTTTTGTTTTTTGTCCTGATTTTGCATTATTACATTGTATTGGTGCTAATTACGCTATTTTAAGTACTACCATAACCATAGTATTATTGTTGGAACGTTTTGTATGATTTATGGTTGATTCTTTATTAGAACTCTGATTTGATTTGCTAATTTGGTATAAGTATTGATCTTTGGTTGTATTTGCGGCCGAAATATGCATCATAATGTAGTCTAGAGGAGAGATGGAGATACTACATACTCTCTCCGTCTATTTTTTTTTATTGCGACATTATATTTGTGAGTATTATTCACATGACAACTTTGACCTTCTTTAATTATATATGCGTAAAGAAAAATATTGTCGTGGAATCTTGTGTGTACTTTCCAAATATATAATTTTCTCTTATACATAACTCAAGATTTTAAGGTTTGAAGTTGTGTTTTCAGTAGTAAATAGTAAATATGTGTGGTGAATGTTTTCTGGGTATCAACATGTTTATAATTATGTCATGTGTTTGTAGTTTCTGAACTAATTTTTAGTGTTCGTCCTTTTTTCCGAGATTTGTGTGCGTGGGAATGATTGAACCTCCTCTCTATCTTATTAGTTGCAACATTTGTTTGTTAATGTTCTCTAACACGCAACTTTGACCATGATCTCAAAATTATGTATTAGTTTTATTATGAAAAGATGCTATCTTGGAAGAAATTATCTTAGTGAGAGCCTAACATATAATTCTATAACCTTCCGAAAAGCTAAGATTGCAACTAATAGAAACTGGAGGAAGTATAATTGTTTACTTTTGTAGTTTTGTTTACATTTGCATAACGGTATGTATGAGTCTTGATTATGACCTGTGTGTCTGTACTTGTGACAGTTGTCAGTTTTGCGAGAGCTACTGGTGATTTGCAGACTCTTTCCGATGTTGATCTGAAGCTCATTGCTCTAACTTACACATTAGAGGCTCAAATTCATGGTACTAGTCATCTTAGAGACACCCCTCCCCCTATCCATGTCTTGAATGTAAGGAGATTGCCTGAGAAAGAGTTGCCAGGTTGGGGCTCCAATGTTCCCAACCTTGAGGAGTGGGAGGCATTGGAATCTGCGCCAGATAGTGGTCCAGATCCTAATTCTAGAATTCTCCCGTTGATGGATTTAACCTTAAATATCCCTGTCGAGGACCAATTGAGTTTTCAAGATGGTTCTGTTGAAAACGGTAGTGAAGGTCATGATGGTGCCGAACTGACTTCAAGGAGACACAGGAGATATCCACCCAAAAAGAGAGAGGTAAAAATTGAAGGGAAGATGGTGGCAGATGGGGTTGATGCATCTCAAGGACAAGATGATGATGATAATGCTGGTGATTGGCGTCCTGCTGTCAGTCGAAGCACCCATAGAAGGTTTCTGAGAAGGAAAGCTCGTCGTGAAACATATGAAGCATCCTTGAAAGATGATGAGCAGCAAGATGTCAATACTGAAGGAGAAGTAATTATGGAGGCTGAGTGTAATGTTCAAACTTCTGATGATAGGCTTGTTAATGAAGGGGTTCCTGAGGTGAAAAAAGACATTGATAGGGCAAATGCTGCTGGAGAGATCTCATCTATTTTGGAACAAATCAGACTTGAAGAAGATGCTTTGAATCACAAGGAACAAGATGAGAAAACTGATTCTCATCCAGAGGTTGCATCAATAGATGCCCACTGCGAAAATGCTCATTCCGGGGGTGAAGGGGATAATGATGCAGCATTGAATCACTTAGAAAATGGAAGCGTTGACACCTCATATGCAGAGGATGATGGTAGTGAACAGAGCTGGATGCTGAGGTCTTTATCTGATTCAAGTGTTGCTTGCATCACTGGAGACTTTGCTATGCAAAATGTTATCCTGCAGATGGGTTTACGTTTAGTAGCCCCTGGAGGAATGCAGATACGCGAGTTGCACAGGTAATGTAAATCCCAATGACTTGAATTACATTTCCATTTCCATTTCATTGTTCAGATAGGTACTTTACCGTAACTTGCATACATTACTGTATGCTCCGAAGTTTACGAACTACAAGTAGTGATGCTTAATAGCGACCTAGCAGACATTTTCCAGTCAACTTTCCCTTTTTATGAACGCTGAACACCAACCGTACTTTGTTTAAAAAGGGTGTAACTCCTGCCTGCTAAGTGCTATCAATGGGTTTTGTGGAGGGCAATCTTTATATGGGTTTCCGTCCCTATTACATTATAGTGTTTCTGCAGTATGATTATTAGATGTTCTGACTTAAGCTAATTTTGTAGGTGGGTGCTAAAATGTCATGCTTGCCAAAATGTAACTGCTGAAGTTGGTCGGCTCTTTTGCCCAAAGTGTGGGAATGGTGGTACGTTAAGAAAGGTGGCTGTTACAGTAGGTGAGAATGGGGTTGTGCTTCAAGCTCGAAGGCATCGTATATCCTTGCGTGGCACAAAGGTACATAATTTTTTCTTGCTCTCTATAAACTGTTGGCTCTTGGCTATGTTTTTATTCTTGCAAGTACATAATTGTTGTGACCATTATATGTTGATTAATACTATATCATTACAAAATTCAGCATGTAAGATGTTGGATTTATCTCAATGTATTTATATGAAATGGCAACTTTCTGTAATTTTCACTAACGGAGAGCTAAAGATGTTAATGGTCCCGTTAAAAAAAAAGATGTTAATGGTCAAAGGTTGTGCATTGGCAAGCGTGAAAGTCAAAGCGTTATAACTAATGAAAAGCAGGAATTATTACAATCTCCAACCGCAAATGTTGCTTTTGTTCTACTTCCCAAGTATTCCTTTCTCTTTGTCTGCATTTGTGCAGTATGGACTTTGCAGCCATAGATCCTCCACTGTTTGAATCTATAGAAAAGTTCAATATGTGTGGCTGTGATGGAATCTTTATCTGTGTCTTGTCAAGCATTCTGCACAATTCTACATTTGGCTAACTCTTCATCTCTTGCAGTTTTCACTACCTTTACCCCAAGGTGGAAGAGATGCCATATCCAAGAATCCCGTTTTAAGGGAAGACCAGCTCCCACAGAAGTTCTTGTACCCCAAGACAAAGAAGAAATCAAACAAGGTTAGTTTGTGTTTTTAACATCAGAGCTCTTTCGAGTTACTTCTTTTCCTCTTTTTCCCTTCGCTCTTTGTTCCATATAAATTTACTCTGTATAATTA
Source organism: Beta corolliflora (assembly GCA_947648045.1). Classification (NCBI taxonomy): domain Eukaryota; kingdom Viridiplantae; phylum Streptophyta; class Magnoliopsida; order Caryophyllales; family Amaranthaceae; genus Beta; species Beta corolliflora. The sequence continues at coordinate 722,235 of CANSZD010001828.1, read as the reverse complement.
ACTCACGCAAGTTTAAAATTGTTTAGGACGATGATTTTTGTGCTGTGGACAGCATCTTCCTCAGTCACCATGCTGAAAAGAAAGCTTCTCACAGGCCTCCTGTGAGACAAGCATTAGCTGTCTTTAGTGGTAAAAGAAATCCCAATGACAACCATTACTCTCGTGCAAAGCATTGAGGCATCTTTGCCTGGAAATTTTGTTAGATGTGGTAGGAATATCTTATACTTTGTGCGTTTATTTGTTTCTGACATCTCCTTCGTGCATTCACTGCCTGTGTATTGAGCTACATTCGAAATTGTACCTTGTTTCTAATTGTTATTTATATGATATGTTAAGTGTTCTTGTTCATTCTCTCGCTATTTACAGAATGATTTACCATATTTGGTATTACTTGGCTTAACCATTTGGAAAAGTAAGAGAGTATTTATATTCATTTAGAGATCTGATTTTTCAGACCATCACTCTCGTATTTCTAACTCATTCTTGATGGATGATCAAGGAGAATATGTCAACACAACACTATAGTTAAGTTTGATATAAGAAATAGCTGGAATTATGTGATCTGGGTTAGCTGTGAAGTTTGCCACTGGTTTTGTCTTTCAAATACCATGGTGAAACTGGAAAAACGATGTACATCGCCATCTCAAATATTGGTGGTGATAGCGTGAAAATTGTATGTGGTATCATCTATGGGAGTTGATGACACAAAGGTTATCTGTTATTGCCCCTGACAATGAAAATATTGATGACACAAAGGTTATCTGTTATTGCCCCTGACAATGAAAATATTGAGATATCTTTACTCTTCCAAAACATGTCTCTTTAATCCCTTCTTTGAGTGCAAGCTTTGGAAGAGGGAGAAAGTAGAAAAAGAAGAGTAAGATAGGTTAGATTACAACAGTTCTCTCTCGAAACTTAGGTTAGATTACAACAGTTCTCTCTCGAAACTTCTCCCCTCCCAGGCTCCCACCAGTAACCTCCCCCCCTCCCCCCCAAAAAAAATCGCAGCCTCTAGGCCGCCGGCAGCTGATTTCGCCCTCTGGTCGCCGGCGAGCCTTTATATCCGGCGGCTTCTTGTATTTTGCGCCGCAATTAGAAGTCGTTGCTCTTTCGCAGCAACTTTGCTCCAATCGAGAGGTATGAATAAACCCTAACTATCTTTTATTTGGATGGTTTATCTTTGCTGGGCAATTCAGGGTGGTTATATTGGTATTTGCCAGCTTGATCTAATTACCTTCATCTTGGATCTTCCTGTAAGTTTCTGTGTTTTAGTTTGTTTGTGCTAAGTTATTAAAACACTCAGCATCTTGAGTTTATACTTTTGCTCGTTGGGATTTCGGGTTTTGTCTAGTATTTTAGTTAGATTGGGTCTTTTAGATGTTTTCCTTGGAAGCTTATAAGAGACTTAAGGGGGAAGTTAATCGACTCCTCACCGAGGGGGAGGAACTATTGGATGAAGATGAATTTTTGTTTGATTTAGTTGCAAGTTCAAATAATTCGGAGGGTGTTCCTGGTCTTGCAAAAGAATAAAAGGAGGAAGGTAATTCACTTTTTAAGCAAAGGAAAATCGATGATGCCTTGGAAAAATATGGATATGCAGGAGTGATTCTTGCTCGTTATGAATTTGTAAAAGAAAGGGAGATGGTTGAATGTTTTGAGTTGGCTATTTACATTCTCTTAAACTCTGCAGCTTGTTTTAGCAGAAAAAATGAGTTCGAGCAAGTAGGTCGGATTTGTTCAATCGTCTTGGATTTCAACCCAAATAGTATTAAAGCTTTGTTTAGAAGAGCTATGGCTGCAATAGAACTAGGAAAAAGGGATTGGGCTTATTGGGACTTGTTGATGGCCGCCAACATTGAACCTGGAAATCGGGAGGTATCCATGAAACTCGAAGAGACCAAAAACTTTCTTTTCAAGGGGAATTCAAAAATGCATCTTCAGAATGACATCCCAACAGGTTTAGGAATATGACTTTCTTCCCCAAACAAGAAGGTAAAACTGTGTATGAAGAAGAATGATAGTTTTGAGCAGGACAATGTGCAAGAAAATGACCCTTATTTGGGTTTCGATGATAAGGGAGCAAATGATTTATCTGCTATAGAAGACATAGAAGCACAAAATTGTTTAACTGCGCAAGGGGAAAAAAATTCAACTGAGATGAGGGAAGAAAGGATGAAGGATGTTGAGAACATTCTCAAATTTGAAAATCCTAATATGACGGAGCCCAAATATCGGTTTGCCAACCGAAGGAGGCCGGGCTCTTTTATTCCCATTTCAAGGAAAGATTATCAAGTATTAAAGAAGGGAAAGTTTATTCAGTGCTTCATCTTTAGGTCTGGCTCTATGATGACTATAAGAGTAGTCATGAGTTCAGATGGTGGAGTTAAGAGCAAAGAGGAATGCGAAGATAAGAATGTGGATGTTTCGAATGTGGTTGGCAATTAAATCAGAAGAACGAGGTAAGTGATTACAATTTCAATATGGAGTTGAATAGCCAAAGTACACAGGACTCTGCAATCGAGGTTATGGGTGAGTCCATGAATGGTGATGAGAATACTGGAGTCAGAAGTAGCGTTATAGGTAGTCTTTGTCATTATACTAAGATCAAGAGGAATATCGGAAACTTATCCTGGTGTGCTCGAGTTTCTAGAGAAAAGCAACGTTCACGACTTTCTATTTCAGCAACGAGAATGAAGACTCACCCCTGTCCACAAGTCAAGAAGGGTGGTAGAAAGAGAAGTTTTAAGGAAAAGACTAAGGTTTGTTCTTCATCTAATTGTGCTTCTGGATGCAGGTTGACTGTGGACAAGAAAAGAAAGGAGTTGATTCCTCCATCACGTCTTGATTGTCATCCAAGGAAAAAGCGTCACTTTAGTACTAAGTCTAGTAATGGTGTCTCTAATAATGTTTTGCTTTGTAATAATTGTGTCGTTTCTAGTCTTGTAACCCATGAAATGACCTTTGGTCATGAGTAGTGGGTTTTGTGTTGTTTGTATGTAATTGTTGCCAAAAAAAGATAGGTTAGATTTATTTAAAAAAAACATCCATATAAAGAAAATAGAGTGTCTCAACAAAAGGAGTAAAAGTTTGCAGTTTGAAATTGTTGAAATTGACCCAACTCTTTGAAGTAGTAAGATTTTGGGGTCTAAACAATTCATTGCAAAAATGACTTTTAAGTCGAGTAAGATTTTGGGTTTAATAAGTCGATCAGAATTTAGCACCAAAAACTAAGGCTATGTTTAGTTCACCTTATTTTTACTGATATGAACTTATCTGATCTGATCTGATTTGAACTTATTATTTCTGATCTGAACTTATCTGATCTGATCTGAACTTATCTTTTATAAAACATATTATTACTAATATTATTATTACTTTGTATTTCATTACTAGTATTACTATTACTATCATTTTATTACAATGCACAACTTTTAATAATAATAATAATAATAATAATAATAATAACAATAACAATAACAATAATAATAATAATAATAATAATAGCATAATTAGTTTTTTTTTTTTGAAAAAGAACACATTAGTATATGAACATACAATTAAAAATAAAAGGACACATATTTAAGGTAAAAAAACATATTGTTCATGGTAAAGAGAACATATTGCTCATGTCCAAGGTCCGTTTATAATAGGAATTTAGGTAATAATGAAAAGAACATATAATCATATTAAAAAAAAACATATATTGAAAGTACATACAAAATCTATTTGAACACATTCTAAATATAAAAGATAGATGTTATTTTTTATATTGATGACATGTTTGGATTTAACTAACAACATGTTCTTTTTTATTATAAATAAACCTATAATTATATATAATCATATGATCTTGAACAAAATTGTTAAATATTCTTCCTATATTTGTTTTTAAAGATAAGTAAAAATCCCTTGTAGAGAAAATTTTGAACGTGATGCTAACATCATTGGGTTATCCCATGCTACTCATGTTTTATATAAACTAGTAACATATACTTTATATTATTCTGCCAAAATTGTTAAAAAAATAAACATCATATACTATTGTCATGTTCGTTACATGTACAACATCAAAAAGAACATTGCATATCAAAATTGTTAATTAGAACAAATATAAAAAAGAACACGTACAAATGTCAAATGAACATTCTTCTTCTTGAACACAAATAGCTTCAAATAGTGATATCAATGACATTTATAATAATAGCAACGACATTAATAATAATTACCAATATTAATAATTAATAAGTACAACGACGACAATAATAATAATCCTTTTGAACAAATGTATTAGTAAATAGTAATAGTAATTGTAATAGTAATCGTATAAAGTAATAATAATAATAATAATAATAATAACAATAACAATAACAATAACAATAATAATAATAATAATAATAATAATAATAATAATAATAATAATAATAATAATAATAATAATAATAATAATAATAATAATAGCATTAGTAATACTAATAATCATAATAATTATCATAGTAATCATGATAATAATAACATTAACAATAAGTTTTTACATATAAGCATAATTTAATATGATCTGATCTGAACTGATCTGAACTGATCTGATCTGAACTAATCTGAATTGATCTAATCTGAAATAAGTAAAAATAAGATGAACTAAACATAGCCTTAAATTAGCACTAAAAAATAAGCCGGCTAGATACAATCATACATGATACACCCTAATGAGATTGAAAATGGAAATAGAGAAATTCCATCTAAAGTTTTTCTTTTCTAACTCTATCAGCTTAAGTTGTGGGCACATCTAGCGTAACTATAAATAACATTGAGAATTGGTAGTACTCACACCACTGCATATGCCACTAGTAATACTAACACTTAACAGAATACCCATGTGATATCAAGATTGGAACAATCCAATGAGGGAGGATCTGCAGTCTTCCTTCTCAAGCCAATCTCCATCCATAGTTAGTGTAGTAGATACTAACTAGATAGTAAGCATCAAATGTTCTTCGTTTCCCAGCACTTGCTTAAACTTTGCCTTATCAAGTTATCAATGATCTTTCTAGAATTTATGATTATAGGCCTACACTTTCAGTATCATGAAAATATTAGAGCATAAGCATAGTGTATCAACTATAAATAGAGGTAAGATAGGTTAAAAGTAAAATATTACATAGAAGTAGGATAAAACTTGGTTCATTTAGTGGGTAAGTTCACTCATTATAATTAAATATGTGGTGGGATTCAACTCGGTATCAACAATTATTTATAAAAATCTATTATGAATGGATAATGTATCCAAGTAGATAATCTACTCATTGAATAGATGTAGTTATGCCAATCTATAAAAGTATATGGCAAAGTATATGGCAATATCAAACCAAATATAATATTATCATAAATTTATGCTTGATACTTCATCTATCAAATGAAGTATTTCCATCATTCTTTTATAATTGCAACATTTTGTCTTTTACGCTTGCCCACGCATAACATAGGCCAATAATATTTTTAGTTTTCAATCATTAAAATTTATAAAACATTAATAATTTGAATTTATACATTAGAGCTAATCCAACAACCACGCATAACATAAACTAGTAATATTTTTAGTTTTCAATCATTAAAATTTATAAAACATTAGTCATTTGAATTTCAACAACTTATTATTACATTATTTAAGAATTTTATGTTATTCGCAAAAATTACGGCCAGAGTTAAACGAGAAAGTATATTGAACGCTTAATAAAGCTACGAATAACAAACTGTCAAATAATCCATTTAACTAGCTATTAAGCCCGGGTTATGCCCCGAGTAAGGAAAATATTTAATTATTAATATTATACTTTAAAATGATAACACTAAATATCACTTGGTCTAGTGGTTAAGACTTTAGTATATAAATTAAAGGTTATGGGATCAAACCCTATACTATTCTAATTTTTTTAATTGTATGTGGATTATATGGAGTAAAATATCATTCAGGAGAGCGTCACGTGACATTGTTCCTGATTTAGGAACGCCTTTTAATATATTAGTATAGATTTATTCTAAGAAGCCATTGATTATGAGGGGTTGAGTGAACCACTTCCCCCGTATTGTAGAAAGAATGTAAGAAAAACTGTTCTTTTTATTATTTTCCGTCCATATTTAGAGCCTATTCGGTATCACTATCATTGTTTGTTTACGGTTATTGGTGTTAATATTTTAGAAGACATATGTTATACTACTATCTTTCAATAACAGAATTTACATTTATCTTGAGTTCCATATAATATATAAATTTAAAACATTGTGGAATACCATTAATATGGTCAAAGTTTGATGACCTTAAAAACGAGCAGAAAGAATGCAAGGTAATTTTATTATTGTTTATTAGTTACTTTTATAAGATAAGATTTTTTGTTTGAAGGGGATTATAGAATTAGTTTGCAAACATGACTTTGTAAACTTTAATGAAGATGGAAACAAGCTGTGGTCCAAAGCTGGTGGATTGTGTCTAATCACAGCACCTTTGAACACCATTTCAAACAAATCACATGAAATTGGTTTTGTTTGCTGATTATTCAATAATATGGGGTCTACCAACCACCACCATGGCTGCTTTCTGTGGGTCAAAGATGAGAATTGAAAGGGGGGGAAGGATTCACCTGCTGGCTTGAGATCATGAAATGAGGCCACTATTCCAAAAGATAAACTTAGTTTTTGCGTTGGTAACAACGATTTCACATGACAATTTAACAATGTTTAATGTTGGTAAAAAAGGATTTCACCATTCACATGACAATGTTATGCTCAAAGTCTTTGTCCTCGAATGCATATCTCATGAAAAGAGTGTTAAGGACTTAAGGGGGTGTACATTATCAATGACTTCTTAGGATAAATCTATACTAATATATTAAAAGGCGTTCCTAAATCAAGAAAAGTGTCACGTGACGCTCTCCTGAAGGATATTTTACTCCATGTAATTCACATACAATTAAAAAAATTAAAATAGTATAGGGTTTGATCCCGTAACCTTAAATTTATATACTAAAGTCTTTATCCTCGAATATATATCTCATGACAAGAGTGTTAAGGACTTAAGGGGGGTGTACATAATCAATGACTTCTTAGGATAAATCTATACTAATATATTAAAAGGCGTTCCTAAATCAGGAACAGTGTCACGTTATTGGATAAGATGCTGATTATTTTTTGCCATTTTTTACTATAAGTGCGCATATGGAATCAGCAAACAAAAGGTATTCAGGGGAAAGATAACACAAGGAGATCTTCCTTTCCTTTAGTAACTTCACTCTACTAGTAAGTAGCAAGATTCTCAGGTACATTCAATGCCGAAGCACCTACGCCATCCACGACGCTTTTCTATATATTTCCCTAAACCAGAAGTCGATAAAACAAAAAACTTTACATGATCTTCAGCGAAGAAAGCCCAATGAGGAAGAAGGGGTGACGGGTGGAAAAATAATGAAGAGAGGAAGGTATCATCAAGACTATAATTTCCTTTACAGTATGTTAGTTTAAACTATTATCATGTGGAGAGAGCCAATTCCGCCCAAGCTAAAGAAGACGATCTGAGCTCAGCTGACAAAGAGAGATCAATGCGGCTCTCCAGCAAAGTGCACAAGTCGTGCATTAATGGCCGTTTCACAGGATCAGGATTCAGGCAAAGAACTGCCACCTCACAAACTACTTTAAGATCCTCATATTCAAAATGCTTCAACTGTTTGTCTACCATATAGGGCATTACCTCGGCTACTTCAAGGTACTCCCTAGCCTGAAATAAGAGACTAACTATCAATGCAAGCTTTTCATTTTCTTTAACTATTATTAGCATTTTGTTATAGACGGTCCACAAAAATATCAGAAAATTCAAGTTAGTGTCATACCCAATCTACCAAGCTTCCTGTGTCTTTGCAGAAGGGCGGTCTTCCACTGACTATCTCAATTAGGAGCACTCCAAATGCATAAACGTTACCCTTTATGTCTAGATGACGTGCCTCGATTGAGCGTGGCAGTACACAAATAGCACCATTATTATCTATGGCAGATGAGTTTTTCTCAGATCTTGCAATGATAGTCTTCCAGCTTTCGAAATCTACCAGCTGCAAGAAAAAGTTGAGTTTGGCTCAATTACGAGAGGATTTATTATACTAACTTAATATTCATAGCTAGCATAATTAAAGTTCCACCAAAATGTCATCTAAATTAACGAGTACGACAGAAAAATTAAATATCTACCTTGGGTGAAAAGTCTTCCGTAAGATATACAGCACTAGAATTCAGATCGGATATAGTAAATGGAGGGTTGAGTTCTGTATGAAGATATCTCAATCCACGGGCAATGCCAATTATGATTTTCATACGCCGTGTCCAAGACAGTTGGCAGCCTTCACCGTCTGCAAACATGGCTTCAGTTTTGAACAAAAGCATCAGTACTGAGGCCACTTTAATAGAGTACTTTGAGTTGGACGAGCAAATATAAGTTGGAATGTGTCAAGTTCACTTACAATGCAGGTGCTCATACAAGGTTCCATTAGAAGCATATTCGAAAACAAGCATCCTAGTGAAAGGAGGACTCTCTCGACAATAGCCCAACAGTTTGGCAGCATTATCATGATTTAGTCTTGCTAAATCTGCCACCTGATCAAGGGTGACATGTGAAAGTCAGCACTAATATCTCACAGCTTTCAATAAGCCTAAGCCAAAGCCAAACAGAACACTGCAATAGTACCTCTCTCTGGAAATAAAGCTCATGATAGCCAGTCCACTGTTCTTCTTTGATGCAAAATGATATCACTGCAATCTCAGATCCACCTTTCATTGTGCCTTTGTAAATCATACTGTCAGAGGAGGATCCAATGATATTACTAAAATCTTCACAAGCCACTTCAAGCTCTTGTCTGCTGAATCTCACTATATCTTTCAGCAACTCAGAATCTGCTGATAAATTTCAAAAAAGAAAAAGAAACATAGTCAGCAAAGAATCCTAGGCAGAAAAGCTTTTAGGTAAGTTCAGAAAATTGGAGGGCATGGTAGCTACTAGCTAGGGTGAATCATTTACCTATATATACTGCCAGTCGATCTTTGTCACTTCCTGATTTCTTCCAAGGAATTATCATAGATGATCTATTGTTCCATCTTTTATAAGTAGTTATCAGGGCAGTGAGAAAAAGAGAACCCGCCAAGGTCCCAGTCACAATTTCTAAAGCTAACAGCCAAGTAGGTCTTGATGCTCCTTTATGCTTGGCTTCATTCTCTCGAGGCTTACGCTTTGTGCTCACACTAGGATTTGAGTGTGTTTTGGCAGGTACTGAAGCTCCTGAGATAAGCACAGTATACATTATCCCCCTTCATACTGAGACATTAAATATCATGGAGTGACGTATATCCATATACCAGATTTAGCCACCTCAAAAGGAGGCCCTAGTAATTGCTGATATATTTGCATAGCAGGATTACAAGAAAAAAGGGTTAGACTAAGAAAATTAAAGGTGTTTCCCGAAGAACATCAATTTTCACATACTGTTAGTTCTCCTATCATGCACATATACTGGCAATATAAGATAGGGAAAATTCCTGTCATGAGCCTCAATCAATTGCCATATAGTCATATTATAGTGTCTTTGTTTTTTTAGCTCTTTCTGCTTCACAGAGTCTGCTCTTACACCATGTTCCTTGAAGCAAAGGATGGCTTATGAAATAATCTTGATTGGTTAAAGAAAGAATACATATCAAGCAGATAATGCTCCAATTTAACGTTTGCATACCACATTGTGCTTTGGAACGCGGTTTTAAGTTCTTCTCCTCAAGACAGTTTCCCTGAAAGCTTGAGCTGCAGAAGATGCAAATAATTTTAACACTTATATTTATGAAAAGAAGATCCGCCTGGAGGTGTGAGAAGGCTGAAGAAGACATCATTCCTACACTAACCTTGGCAAATGTTGCAAGCATTTCGGGATACTCCCAACAAAGAAGTTGTATGAGAAATCAGCAACTTTTAGCTGAGGTGAGTGACACAAACCTGCAGCATTCCCATTGGATGCATACCTGAAAATCCCAGATCACAATGACAACACAATGATGAATAATACACATAAAATGAAAGGAAGTAATGGTTGTAAGACACAGGATAAACAAGTCTACGAAAAGAATAAAAAATTTAGATCTAAGAGCTAGATTCCACTATCTTCAAGGTATATGTTATGATGTCAACACTGAACTTAAAGTGTACAAAGAGTGCTTGTCAAAAATTACAACACATTTTCTGAGAGAACTTCAAGGTTCACATTTGTCAGCAGACATATTTACCCTCCAGATTAGTCCAGAGTCACCACAGGCCCAAATTTCTCATGCAGACTCAACAAATCCCATTGAAACTAGTACCTTCTCCTTGATCATGAATAGCGCAACATCCATAAAAATATATTCCCACTTAATTACAGCTATTGGCGTCAACCATATGCTTTCTTTTTCCACTCGACCATAAGTTCTCATTGGAGAAATCATAAGCACAAGATCTGCAAGATATTCACTAACCAACGCCACCTCAAGGAAACAGCAGGCTCTCATGTTACAAAAGAGCTACTCAAATTTATATAACCACAGGAAATTTTTCAAATGACTTAGAAAACTTCCAAATTCTAGCAAAAATTACTGTGAAACTGCATGCTGTACTTCTACACCTATGTCCTGGTAAAGCTTCTACAACCACTAAGAGTGTTAGGGAATACAAATTTTGTTTTTCTTCTAGACAAATACTATATTGAGATCTTTTTCCGGAACGGTATTGGTTTCTAAGATAACTTCTGCCTCTAGGCCTTTTATTCGTTAGTCCAGGTAAAGCCCCTAGACAGCGTCTTTTTTTTTTTTTTATAGAAACAAGGCCCCCGGTAATGCGACATCAAGGGGTACCAGTAGAAAGGACTACAGAATCTTAAAAGAGAAGTTTCCAGTATTCCTTATAAGAGCTAGTTCCTACTATCGAATTTGCCAATCTACAGGTAGTTTCTTTTTCTTGTTTCTGATTAACACTCTACACGTGACATGAATTAAGAATGGAAGCTGAAAAACTTGACAGCTAATTGATGGCACTGTGCTCAGAATTTTAGTAATTACCCTGCCCTGACTTTGTAAAGCATTGGAACAGCCACTAAAGTTAGAAGCTTCCATAGGCCATACAATACAAAGGCGTAACAAGTGCAACTTTTGAATTTCACAAAGTAATTGAGCAACTACTGGGAGTCATACATGCCAAAGAGAAGAAACTTCACCGCAAAAGCAATTACTTCTATTAAATTTTATTTGTTAACATCACTTAAAAAGCTAAGCTTTCGCTAGATAATACAAGTTAGAGTTTACGTTGTAAGCAATACTTACATTCCATGGTTGTTAAAACTGAAATCTGCAGTGGCAGCACCTGACACAGTCCCTTGGAGCTTATTCCTGTCCAGGTGAAGCTCCTGAAGATTTTTTAAACCACCAAGCTCAGGAGGTAACGTTCCGGTCAATCCATTCGACTGAAGGTTTCTAAGAAAAGCAAAAGCATAAGAAACTAATTAAATGCAAACAGACTAACAGAGGAAACTCCAACCAAAAAAACCAAACGGTTTCCCAATTAAAAAAAATGATACCAAATGATTTCATACATTTTGACAATGCTACTTAAATTCCCCATTTCACGAGGAATCGGCCCAGTTATCTGATTTGCTCCAAGATCCAAGACCTTGAGATTCTTCAATAAACCAATCTCTTTAGGAATAATCCCAATCAAATTATTCCCATGAAGGCGTCTGAAAAAACAATCAATATTCATCAGATTAAGCCTAACCCTTATTTAATCAAAGAGATTGACTAATACTTAAACAAAAGAAACCATACAGTTCTTGCAAATTTGTCAGCAGACCCAATTCTGGAGCAATAAACCCTTTCAAAGATGACCCAGAAATATTCCTGGACAACAGAATCACACAAAAAACAGTCCATAAATAACTATTTTATACAAATATAAACAATATGAAGATTATAAACAGTCCATAAATAACTATAATGATCACTTGCTTACAGCTTAACAACATGATCCCTTGCCATTGAACAAGAAACTCCAGACCATTCACATGGAGTTGCATCTAAACCATTCCAATCAGCCAAAACTAGATATGGGTCTTCATATATGGCTTCTTTAAATGCAGTAAGAGCCCAAACTAGCAAAATTTAACCACATTTCTTAATCAGCCCAAAAATTTTATACAATACTACTGCAAGAAAATCTAAATATTTCCAGAAAAACAAGTAAATCTTGGCAGAACTAAAAGTTTATGTGCAACTTTTAGAATCACTAATCAAGATCTAAGACAAAAAAAAACATACCTTCAGTAGACACAAATGAGTCACAAGTTACAGCCAATACTCCAAAGATTGCAAATTGAACCAAAACCCAATTTAATGTTCCCATTTTAGAGTAAAAGTTATGTACTTACCACTTAGTTTGGTAAGTTAATTTTACTGGGTTCAACAAAAACCCACCAATCAAAGAACTCATCCACACTCAAAAATCAAAACTGAAAAATGCCCAGAAATTAAATGTAGGACAGGAATTTTCCTAACTTGGAGAAAGTGGGATTTTCAAGAAAATTACTATAAAAAAGATTAACACAGAGTTCAATGCTCTGCTTACTGAAACTATTCTAACGGAATTGTTGGAAGAAGAAAGCAGTAAAAATAATGGGGGAAAATGTGGGAAAGTGGGAGTTAAAACTGGTTTATTAGTGACCAGAAAAAAAGGGGAAATGGGTTAGCTTTGATTCAAAGTGAAGTTTTGGTAGGAGAGAGAATATAGGGAAGAAGAACAGAAAAGGGGGGCACACAATTACAGAAGGGATGATTTCTGAAATGGAAAAGAAAAAAAAAAAAAGGATTAATTGGATGAATGATGGATTATTATTATTATTAAAGAAATAAAGATGGGAAAAAAGGAAAAGCAAGATGGGTTGAGAAAAAAGATTACAGAATGTTTTGGATGTCAATGATGAGTTGATGACTGATGAGATGTTTAATTGCGCGTCTTTTGTGAGTCTTTCTTTTTTCATTTTGCGGTTTTATTTTTTGAAAATCACTTTGTATAAAGATAAGTTGAGTAAGTGAATGTCTGTAGACTGTAGTTGGTTATCGTTTTTTATTTTTAGTTTCAGTTCTTTTGAAAACTAAAAAAAAAAATTAAAAAATAGTTTTGAATTTTCTGTTGTTTGTTTTTAAAATTGACATATTTAGTATAAATATGACTAATTTTAAATTTATTATACTTCTTATATCATAAAACTGAAAAATGATGATAATGTCGTACGGGAAATTTTCATCAATAAACAAAAGTATGTTTTGTTTTCAATTATCCACTTACAAGAGGTAGTGGTGTAGAAATATTCAAGTCTCATGTATTGTTTTCAATTAAAAGAAGAATAAATTGCAAATTAATAAAGGTTGGATATGTAGACAAAGATTCAACTATTTAACAACCCGACTTGTGCGCAGCTTCATTAAAATTTGATGGGACCGCCTTTTCCCCTCTAGTTCTCTTAAAAGTTGTGCATTTTATGTTATAAACTCCTAACTAATAAGAACTCTCTTTGTTTTTTTTGTTATCCTACTTGGAAATTGACAGTGTTCACAGTTAGAGAGAATATTCTAATAGTCATGTTGGATATTGTTTGATTCGTCTCAAAAAGTAATTTATTAATATTCAATCGTTATAATTTAACTAATATGTAATGAAAGATATTTAACATCAAATAGGTGCATTGACAAACACGTACTAAAAATTTAGGAAGAACAAAAAAAACATAGGGAGTACTCCTTCATATGGGAAGACTAATTATTGACTAATGGTGCGTTTTATAACTTTATATAAGCTATGTTTTATTCAACTTATTTTAACTTATTTCATAATACATAAGTTTTGATAAGTTTTAACTCCTTCTGAAATTTCATAAGATTTAATAAGTTTCAATTCATAGAAGTTCATATAAGTTTAGATGACTTTTAATACGTTCATATTAGTTAAATAAGTTGTATAAAATACACCGTTGTTACATGTCAATTGGTTCTTAGCTCAATTAAAGTTTTTGAATCCTATCCTTTTAGGTTTAATCTGTTTAAACCTTATTCTTTTGGATTGAATTTGGTTAAATGAAACTGAATAAAGTTGAATTATACAAATCAAATTTAACTGAACTGCGAGAGGAAGCTAACAAAACTGAAATGAATGAAGTTGAATTGAATTTAACGGAAAAACTGAATAAACTAAGTCCAAAGAACAATGCCTTATTTTTCAACTCTCATAAGATGTATTTAGCTTGTCAATGAGATTGATTTTTCTTCATTAGATGCCACTCTGTCTCTACATCTATGACCAACTATTAACTTTATAACCCCCTCAAAAAAAGAACTATTAACTTTACAACCATATATCCAGCATAATTAGGGCAAAAGAATAATATATTAATGAAAAGAAAATTGCTTCTCCCCTCCATCTACCGATGGTGAGGTGAAGTTGTTTTATTTTCATGCCAAAAAAAAGTCTCCTGTAGAAAAAAGGTTCTTTTTTTGTTATTAAATACTACCTCTGTTTTGTTAGTTGCAACATTTGTTTTTTGGCACTATTCATCAACCAACTTTGGTAAGTAATCTCGCACCATTATATAAGAGAAAACATAGTCAAGTGGGGTCTTATTAGATTCGTCTCAATGTGATGATTCCAAATATTAAATTTTTATAATTTTTACTTAAACCCAATATGAGATATTAACGTTCAAATAAGTGCTTCGGTAATGTGAAAAGACAAATGTTGCAACTGAAAAAAACAGAGGTAGTAATATATTTTTTTTTTTTTTAAGAAAATGGTAACTTGATAATTTATCACCATATTGAGGTCCCTGATATTCGAGCGGGTGGGCGTACTCAGAGTTCTATTGCACCGAGGATGTGGCACATCGCACATGATTGTTGGCATGAAATTCGGGTCAGTTTTTATGAAACTTTGTGGAGCCCACTTGTACCTTACAATATCAATTTATCTAACTCCACGATATTTCATTTACTGAGCTAATGATTCAGCCTAATATTTTTCAATAATTCAATTGATTGGAGTGAAGCTGTGAAGTTCATGCATTTCGGGTTCAACCTATCTATAGAAAAAGAAAAAAATTGCTTTGAATTCTAGATTATATTCTTCCATGGACACATATAGGTTCCCCTAACTTTACAATCAACATCTTCTAGAATAATGTATTATGTAACTATGAAAATTACCGAAGAGTTAACCATAAAGCTAAGAGAAAATGATTCACTACTACTATACTTGATTTTTAGATTTGTTAGGTACTTAGGTATGCTAAATATTCAGGAAAAGTCTCCAACATAAAAAACTCTTCTCTCCCTTCTTTCCCTTTCTCTCCTAAACCCTAGCCTCCATTAGTGAATCTCTAAGGGGCTTCCATCGATTTTATCGGTGGATAGCCCCACTTTAATTTTAATTTTCTTTGTTGTTTAACTTTGTTTATATTCTTTCTTGTTTGAATAATACTTCCTCCTTTAAGAGAGGATCGTTTCTCCCTTGAAAGAAAGAGTTTTTTCTCTTCTCCTTGGGAGAGACTTTAGTTTACTCCTTTATTTCTAGATGAATTATAGTAATTTTGGTTCGTTGATGAAGAATTATGCGGTGTCGAAGCAGATTTCAGATCTACAATTACAATCAATGGTATCAGATTCAATTCTATTTCAAAACTACATCATATCGAAAGACCCCCTCGTTGAAGGCTGTATCAAACAGCGATGTGAAAGAGGGTATGCAGAATTGTTAGATCTACTACACAACGATCGTGGTTTTGCAAATTCTGAATTTTATTTGTTCAAAATTGTTATGTATTTGTTATTTCTGATTTTTATTGTAGATGTCGTATGACTCTTTTATTAATGAATTAATTTTACTTTAAAAAAAAAAAGGTATGCTAAATATTCTTTTCAGAATTATAATATTTTCCATTCTATTGATACAAATATCTAATGCGTATTACTCCCTCTGTTTCTTTTTAATCTATACTTTGTACTTTACATTCTTCACAAACTTCCTTTTTTTTTTAATCTTTTGTTATTTATATATAAGGAAAAAAATAATCAAGTGCGATTTTATTAGGTTGATATTAACATATAATTTCCAAATATATATCAACTTTTTTTTATAACTTCTATATGTTCACATTGTGAAACAAAGAGCTTTTAGTAAAATGGCAAAATTGTTGACAAAAGGGGATTTTTTTTAGAATCAAAGTTAATCATAGGCACAAATGGATATAAATGCTTCCATAATATGTATAAATTAATATTAAATGTATATAAATTTGATGAAAAGATATATATAAATGGACAATAAAATATGCATAAACTGATATAAAAATTATGTATAGATTGATTTGAAATATGTAAAAACTGATATAATATACTTTCTCCGTTCCAAAATAAGTAAAACACTTGTCTCAAAAAGCTCTCACATAAATAAGAGAAGTGTTTCACTTATTTTGGAACGGAGGAAGTATGTATTAACGGAGATGGAATATGTAAAAATTGATGAAAATATGTATAAATAATAGTATGTTTAAGCAAATATGAATATTTTACTCTACAATATCCCCTCATAATATTCGAATATTTTCAGATTGAGACGTATAACATAAAGGTACCAAAGAATTATAATCAAACAATATGATTGCATTTAACTTGAGCAAATGCATATGGAGCCATCAGCCATGGAGGCAAAGGAGCCAAGTTGTCCCATATTAAGTTGACTGACAAAAACGAAAAAGAAAAATAGCAATTATTGAGGCACAAAAAGGATTAATCTTATGTGTATGTATGGTGTAGAGAGTATAATATATTTAGTGTACGACACATTTTTTAAATTATAATCATTCTATATTAGTAGTGAAACTTTTAATTGATGTAGTATTATTTTAAATATATTTTGCAACATGGATAGTGACAGAAAACAGGGGATTTGTTTATCCATAATGGAATACTTCCAAACAAATTAAGATGACCATTACACCTCGGCAGTGTATCTTATATAGTTTATACTTTCGACTTTCGAGCGTGGGATTAGAAGTGAATCAGACCACATTTTAATTTTTAAGTGCGTTGTTTTGAACTTAATTTATCTATATTAATCTGAACTTAAATTCTTTTAGGAACAAGAGAGTAGGAAATTCGACCATAATATTAAATCATGTCTTACTATTATTATTAAACAATTACTTTCTAAGGAAGCCATTATTATTGCTTTATTTGCGGGATTTTACTATTGGGTGAGCAAAATCTTTGGTCGAACATATCATAAAACTTTAGGTGAAATTCATTTTTGGATTACTTTTTCGGTTTTTCGGGGGTTAATATTTACCTACTTTCTCATGCACTTTTAGGGATTTCGAGTACCGCCCCACCGCATTCCCGATTACTCAGATGCTTAAGTATATACTACTATATATCGTTCTTTAGCATACCCAACTTTTTTTAAAAAAATTTGTCAAACTTTTACTAAGTATATTATTGTAGATACAAAATCATGCATGTCTCCCCATTTAGTATCCAATAACATATTGTTGCCCTAATTGGTCCAATCCAAATGAAGAGCAATTGAACGAGCTAAGCCCAAAAGCGTTTTATAAACATAAAGTCTATTTATTAAATCTCAGCTCAATTTAAAGTCCAATTAATTATTCCTGATAATTAGTTGTATTTTTAATATTCTTATTAATTATTCTCGATAATTATTATTTCTAGAGGATATTTCTAAAATCATATTTTTATTTCTAAAGATAGTTAATTTCGGATTTCAAAGATTAAATTTCATCAAAGATAAAAAAGAATCTTTGAACGAGCCAAATCCGCTCCAGATTTGCAATGCGTTGACGCAAGGCTGTTGCGCCAAGCCCATGTTCCATGCGTGCCGCACATTGCATTTGCGCTTGGCGGAAACCCTATTCTTACTCAGCGCGGCTTTCAGGCTTTCTTTCCCCTATAAATAGCTTTGTTTTCCTACGAACGTTTTCCCACGACTTTAAAACTTCATAATACGATTTCAATACACTTTTACAACACACTGACATACTCTCTAATACTACAAAACACATTAAAACTCCATTAATAATCTTCAACTGAATTACATATTTCAAACTTCAAGATTGATCCTCCTGCAGATCTTTATATAAGACCCAGGCGACAAATGTATACTAACCTGAGGGTCAATTCTAATTTAATTCTTTTTGTACTAACAATCTATTTGTCATAATGTAATCTTAGATGAATTATCGCTATTGTATATTCTAATCTCTACTCTTCTATTTCTTTTTATATGTTATTCATGTTCATATGCATGATTTTATGATTTAATGTTTTCATCAACTCACATGCTTATTTTTGCTAATCAAGACCTAAAGAACTGTTCTAACGCCTAATAAGATAATTGGACAACTTGTTAGGTTCCTAGTAATTTGATTGCATAGTAGCATGTCACCAAAAATTAGTCTTTTATGTGTTTAATGAACCCACATAGACGAGCTAGTCATGTGGTTATTTAATGGCATAAATCTTGACATGAATCGATATTAAGTAGCGGTCATCAATGGGCGAATGTGATTCTCATCATATTCGTACCCTCACCCCCGAACTCAATCTTTGGTTCATTGACCATTCATGGAGTCAGACGGGAAAATCTACATTGGATAAGTCCCTAAGTTGTCCCTATGATTTTTCAATATCCAATTAGATTTATAAGTCTTCCTTAAAAGACTTGTTGGCGACTTCGAAAACGTTTTCAATAAAACCTTTATAATGAGGTAGTCAAATACGAGCTCATCCCGTGTAGGCAATAAAAACACGCCTACAATTGTTTATTAAGAGCGTCCAAGTATTGGATTATTGGAGGAGCTGAAAGCATCAATATACTGTTTTGTTTCAAACTAGCTGTTGTTGCTTTTGGTAGTTTTTTCAAAATTTCCCACACATTTATGAGTAGATAACTTGATTTACAACCAAACATTGTCTTACTTTTGACGAAACTACGATCAATCCTCTCATTCTTCTCTCCTCAACTCTAACTACACTATTTCTCACCCTTGAGAACCACTACGACCTTGTTCTTTTAGACTTAATTTCAGTTCAGTTTAATACACTTAAATCAAATTAAATTCACTACTAGTACTACTCCCACTACTATTACTATTATTACTATTATTCCTATTATAACTATTAAGTATTATTTATTATTATTATGTTTAAATTACAATTATCACTATTATTTTAATTATGCTCAGTTTTTCAATTCAACTCAGTTCAGTTCAGTACACTTAAATTACATTTATACTTTGATATTACATTTATCAGTATTTATATTAATCACTCAATAGTTAGATAAAATAAACTTTTGTTTGCTAACTCGGCCCCTTGGGTAAAATTAATTAGTCAAGATCTTCCACTGGGCTAGTCACTACTCACTCATAAGTCATAACAGAGATAATAATAAGTTAAAATCTCACTAAATCAACTTACGTACATTACAATGACGCACCAAACCTACTACATACATTAATTTGAAAAGGCGCTACTTATTTTGAAAACAAAATTTGAGCTTTAGACAATCGTTATTGAACGAAAAAAGTGATATGGTAGATGGAAGTGAGCTAACAAGACGTTTGAGATACGACATACTCTAATTTTGGATGTTATTCTGGTTAAAGTGGTAGCAGCTATGCTGTCGCCTTCATCATTCAATGGCAAATTCAACTGGAAGCAATTCATATACTTTGATGCATACCGCTTATGGTTATCAAATTTACTCAAAAGTCCAAACTAGAACCAACCTTGTTTAGAATTATTAGTAAAATGTACCTATACTTGAAAATAGATAAACTCGCTCTAGTCAAACAGATATTGACACGACACTGAAAAAGAATCCAAAAAGTAATACTACTATTATCAGGGGCGGGGCAAATATGATCAAAAATAATGGGGGCCCTGTACAATTTCCTTAATTGGGCCCTCCATTTGTAGTTCAAAAAAAGATAGAAGTATAAGATTCGTATTTACAGCTGGCTAATGTCGACTATCTTCAAAAGTCTAATTATATAAACAACAAAACTTTGATGAATTTCATGTTCTCATTGTTCCTTCCCTTACACTTTTTACTACTAATCCAAATGTTTTTCTTTTGTCTTTTCTTCAAACAATTAAAAATAAATATATTTTGGGGCCCTTATATTTTAGGGGCCCTATTCCGTTGTCGTGATTACATGGGCAAAGAACCACCCCTGACTATTATAACTGAATTTTCATGATAATAGAGAGTTGTACAATAGAAATCTTATGCAACTCCTTTATAATCATAAATTAAAGGTATGGATTGATCAATTGTTATGCTATGTGTGTACTATTATGGGCAGTTAAGCACCAACGTAACCAAGTGCTATACCAGGCCACATCAAAGCTCATACAATTACATTTTTTCATAAAACCTTGTTATGCTATGTTTTCATTTATAGTAATTTAAAACTTATAAATGATTTTAAAGTCTTGTTAAAAAAATTTAGGCTGATAAAATCTGGTTTAAAAGTAGAATTAGGAACACTCATTTATGGTAAATATCAGCAGAATGCTTTTGAGATATGGGATTTTTTTGGTGATACATGCATGGTCAAGTTAGCATACTCATTAATCATAATGATATACTACTAGTACAGATGTACTGTATTAGGAATATATTCACATTAAACATAATGATTTGTAACTAGTGTTGATGTAATTGCTATCTAACTAAGATTTGATCATAGACATGAATCATATTGCATACAAAATGATGGTTGTTTGGTTCCTAGCTAACTAAACAATAATAATATGCCAAGTTTTTTTTAATCTACGCACTCTTATTTTGATATTTATCAATTATCATCACATAACTTTGACTATTAATATCATCAATCTATGATCAAAAATTTTTAAAAATTGATATTATTCATATATATATATATGCGCGCGCGCACACACACACATACTATTGAGAAGAGTCTAACAATATCTTATGCAATTATGTTTTTCTTTACCTAAAAATACTGTCAAAGTGGAGAATATGAATACTGTAAAAACAAAAGGCTTCTCGATTGAAAAGAAACACATAAAGTAATACTTCCTTTTTCAATAATTGCAATGTTGATATATGCACAAGGACCAAGGAGAGAAGAGAGATAAAGAAAGTTAAAAAAAATTCTATATGTTAGAAGAGAAGAAGAGAAAATATATAGTCAAAAATGTCAGTGTTGCAAGTAATAAAAAACTTCCTAAAATTTAAAAAGTTTCAAGTATTAAAAATAGAGGAAGTATGTAATATAACTAGTTGTTGGCCCGCGCGATGTACCAAGTCGATATCAGAGGAAAAATCCTTTTCTCTCTTTTCTCCCCCTTTCTCTCTCTTCTCTCCTAAACCCTAGCCTCCATTAGTGAATTTCAAAGGGGCTTCCATCGATTTTATCGGTGGATAGCCCCACCTTAATTTTATTTTTCATTGTTGTTTAGCTTCGTTTGTGTCGTTATTGTTTGAATAATACTTCCTCCTTTAAAGAGAGGATCGTTTCTCCCTTGAAAGAAAGGGTTTATTCTCTTCTCCTTGGGAGAGACTTTAGTTTACTCCTTTTGTTTCTAGATGAATTATCGTAATTTTGAATCATTGATGAAGAATTATGCGGTGTCGAAGCAGATTTCAGATCTACAATTACAATCAATGGTATCAGATTTAATTCTATTTCAAAACTACAACATATCGAAAGACCCCATCGTTGAAGGATGTATCAAACAACGATGTGGAAGAGGGTATGCAGAATTGTTTGATCTACTACACAACGATCGTGGTTTTGCAAATTCTGAATTTTATTTGTTCAAAATTGTTATGTATTTGTTAGTCCAGATTTCTATTGTAGATGTCGTATAAATCTTTTATTAATGAATTAATTTTATTTTCAAAATAAAATGTACCGGGTCGATTACCAATGTGAATTTGAAGTCTTAAATCAAACACTTGAGATAGGTAAGAAAAAAGAGTCATATGCATTGTATTGTGCTTAGGAAATGATCTTTCGTTCCTTTTAATTTTTTTGCATAGTAAATTATAGTATGAATTATTCATTAATATAACCCTCGGTTTCAAGAGAGTACATATATATAAATATATAATTACTTACAAATTATATAATGCAATCTTGTTTTTGATCTTTAGATTAAAGTGTAAGAATATAATCTATGCAATTAAATGGTGTATAGTAGCGCTAATTACTGAGTTTATAAAATTTGAAGACCTTTTTTTTTAAAATATAAGAGTACTAAAATAAAGGTAGCACACACTATTATTAGCATTAGCTTAGTCAGTATTAATATATACTTTTGTATATGATTGTTTTAAAAATATAAATATAATCTTGTCTTTAAATAATTTTTTCCCACAAGGATTAGTATGAGATTGCAGAGTAGTTGGTTAGTGCATTTGCATCTCAAATGAGAGGTCATATGTATGAGTCGTAAAGCACACATTTTCATTGTTTAATATGTCTCATTTGATTGTGTGGGGGAAGGGGGAGTACATGTGGCAACATAACTTATTTTTGCCTTGGGTTATATATATATATTCAAAAGCTTAGGGCCTGTTCTCCCCAACTTATTTTCAGTTCAGTTCAGTTCCAATCAGTTCAATTCAGTTCAGTTCAGTTTCTAATTTATTACCATTACTATTAGTTATAATTTAATTCAGTTCAGTTCAGTTTATTTCGATTCAGTTCAGTTCAGTTCAGTTCAGTTGTTTTATGCCGAAGAGAACATGCCCTTAATAAGTGATAGCTTGAATTAAGTGATAATTTAATAATCACATACGGGAGTCGGGAATTACGACCCTATTCTTTTGAGCCTTATATCGGTTCAGTTCAGTTCACTTTATTAGCTCAATTCAGTTCATTTCAGTTGAGTTCAGTTCAGCACAAAGAAATAAGACCTACGTACATTATTATGAAACTAGTTCTAAATACAATGCTTTTGATCATGCAGTAGTAGGGAAGTAAATACTTTTAGCGTCCATAATTAAATATCTTGTGTAATATGGTTAATCCACAAATAAACACTATTTCGAAAATCTACCCCACTCATCAATTCATATGATGTGGTGACCACTTTATACCTTTCTCACTTTGGTCTTGTTCGGTATTTAGTGAATAGCTGATAGCTATTAGCTGATTGTATTTGCTTGTTTAACTAGTTGATTATATTGTATTAGCTGTTTGTATAAATATATTTGGTAAGTAGCTGATAGTTGATTGACTTGATTTTGTAAAATGACCAACAAGGATATGGGCAGAATCCATTATTGTACTTGGATCAGTGGATATACTTTGGTAAGCTAAGGGCAGTAATATTTTAGAACTTTAGGACGTAAATGTAATTTAGCCCATTCATTCATATCTCTAATGTCAAAAAGTTGTTCCACCCAATTTTTTCAAAAAGAGCTTTTTAGGCCCAATTAGGTATTTCAAATTTCTCTTTGCCAAACACTAGAAAATTGACTAATAAGATCTTCTAATATGAGTTCATCTCTAAATTTTACCCAAACCTCTCTTTATCAAACAAAGTCTTTCTCTGTTTATATCCATGGAAAGTAGAGCCTTTCTAGTTATTCGCTCTCTTAACTAATTTTTCTCTTCTTATTGAAGGAATATGTCCTTAGACATCCCGACAATTACTAAATATAAAAGGAATTATTATAGAGATAATTAATTACGTTAGTTTAGTAATCACATTTACTTGCAAGAGAATAAATGTTGGTTAGTAGAACAATATTGATTGTACCTACAACTAAGTTAACCTAATCCTATGAGGTCACACATTGTAGTAACTAATTGAAGTAAGGACACCGACCAATAGGGGAAATTAGGGTTAGGTTAGGTCTCTCTCTTATTTTATTCTCCTACTATTATAAAAGGTTATAATAGGAGAGAGGAAAAGAACGTTCAATTTGACAGTAACATTCAAACTGAAAAGAGAGAGAAAAACCCTATTATTTCCCTTTGGAAATCCGGCCACCCTCCCTAAAAAAGCAAGAGAGTGAAATCTGTTCATCCTCTTCCGTTCTAGCAAACGTGGGAATTCAATTGGTGCTCGTGGACTAAGTAGAGGGACATCAATTGATGTTCTTTGATCTCTAGCACTTGCAATCCGGTGGAAAACACGCTACAAAGGTTGTACATTCTTTTCCTTATAATATGATTCATATTTATGTTATGCATGCGATCTTGTGATAGATGTTAGGAAATTTATTTCCTGAAATTCCGCTATATGCATCTATATGTTCCTACAGTGGTATCAGATGCATATAGATGCATATAGCGGAATTTCAGGAAACAAATTTCTTAACATCTATCACAAGATCGCATGCATAACATAAATATGAATCATATTATAAGGAAAAGAATGTACAACCTTTGTAGCGTGTTTTCCACCGGATTGCAAGTGCTAGAGATCAAAGAACATCAATTGATGTCCCTCTACTTAGTCCACGAGCACCAATTGAATTCCCACGTTTGCTAGAACGGAAGAGGATGAACAGATTTCACTCTCTTGCTTTTTTAGGGAGGGTGGCCGGATTTCCAAAGGGAAATAATAGGGTTTTTCTCTCTCTTTTCAGTTTGAATGTTACTGTCAAATTGAACGTTCTTTTCCTCTCTTCTATTATAACCTTTTATAATAGTAGGAGAATAAAATAAGAGAGAGACCTAACCTAACCCTAATTTCTCTTATTGGTCGGTGTCCTTACTTCAATTAGTTACTACGATGTATGACCTCATAGGATTAGGTTAACTTAGTTGTAGGTACAATCAATATTGTTCTACTAACCAACATTTATTCTCTAGCAAGTAAATGTGATTACTAAACTAACGTAATTAATTATCTCTATAATAATTCCTTTTATATTTAGTAATTGCCGGGATGTCTAAGGACATATTCCTTCAATCTCCCACTTGTCCGAAGACAAGAGCGCAATGCTAAATTCCTTAAGTCACTTAATGCCAAATTTGATAACACCATGTTATTCTCAAATTTATGTTCCTTGATCGCTGAGTTCGAACTGCTCAAATAAGGATTGACTCTTTAATCCTATTCCGCATGGCCATGCAATTTTCCAGTTTTCGCTCATCAAGAGGCCCAGACACCATTCCTATTTAATAGGAGGACTTATTCACTCTTGTATGACCATAACTCCCACCCAATTCTTAGCCCACCTGATCACTGCCTTTATAACTTCCTTTTACGACGCGGCGTTTAACAGTGTCAAAGTTAAACTAATTATATTGTGGTTATTAAGACATACTCATGTCTAAGGAATCCACTAAATATAGTAGTTTGATTCTACTTTTAGAATCTAATTAGGTCAAGTCTCAATGTATCAACTATACATCCATATAATCAATTAGACATCTCTATGTCTCCCTAGCCCATGGAACTGCGCTATCAATTAATTATATACTAGTCTTTTAAATAAATCACTTATGTCCAATTTAGTGATTTAGACTAGGGACTTTAAATAAATTGTGATTTTCAGTTCACTTTATAGGGTTCCAATATCAAAACGTTTTCGATAATCCTATTTGAAAACATAAATTATTTGGACATTTTATTTAATACTAAACCAAACAATTAAATAAGAACGGAATTTTATTGATAAACATTTCAAAGCATAATAAATGTCTTTACAATTGTAAACATGAAGTAAACAACCTAAAGCCATTCTCCCATATGCTTAAGCCCCATTGACCTAGTATGACACTCATGCTTAGGTTGAGCAAGCGGTTTAGTCGAGGAGGATGCGCTACGTTATCCTCGGTATGAACCTTGCTTACTTTCACATCCTCTCTACCAACGATTTCTCGAATGAGATGGAATTTCCTGAGCACATGTTTAGACCTTTGATGCGATCTGGGTTCCTTAGACTGAGCAATGGCACCATTGTTGTCACAATACAACTCAATGCCATTCTCAATGCTAGGAACTACACCAAGCTCACCAATGAACTTTTTGATCCAAACGGCTTCCTTTCTTTGCGCATCACCGCAATATACTCGGCCTACGTTGTAGAATCCGCGATGGTACTCGCTTAGAGCTCTTCCAGCTCACGGCTCCTCCATTGAGACAAAATATGAAACCAGTTGCGATCGGAAATCATCTTTGTCACTTTGGAAGCTTGCATCGGTGTATCCAGTAACAACCAACTCATCATCTCCACCATAAACCAAAAAATTATCCTTAGTCCTTCGCAAGTACTTAAGGATGTTTTTCGCTGCAATCCAGTGCGCATCTCCTGGATTTGACTGGTATTTGCTGCATATACTCAAAGCATATGCAACATCCGGTCGAGTGCATATCATGACATACATAATAGATCCTATAGTAGAAGCATAGGGAACATTACTCATACGCTTGACCTCATCAGGACTCGAAGGACACTGAGTGTTGCCAAGTGCACTGCCATGTTGCATGGGAATGAAACCTCTTTTGGAGTTTTCCAGCTTGAACCTTGCAAGAACCTTATCAATATAAGTTTCCTGACTGAGCCCAATTAGCCTTTTCGATCTATCTCGATAGATCTTTATTCCCAATATGTACTCTGCCTCTCCTAGGTCTTTCATAGAGAAACAATTTTTAAGCCATTCCTTGACTGACTCAAGCATGGTCTTATCATTTCCTATGAGAAGTATGTCATCCACATACAAGACAAGAAAAGTAATACTACTCCCACTTAACTTCTTGTATACACAAGATTCCTCTTCATTTATGAGAAAGCCAAATTTCTTGACTACCTCATCAAATCTGAGGTTCCAACTCCTTGATGCTTGCTTTAGTCCATAAATGGACTTCTTAAGCTTGCATACCCTCCCTGGATTTTCTATATCTTCAAAACCTTGAGGTTGTGTCATGTACACATCCTCTTTCAAGAACCCATTCAAGAAAGCGGTTTTGACATCCATCTGCCATATTTCATAGTCATGAAAGGCAGCAATCGCGAGGATTATCCTAATGGACTTCAGCATGGCTAAATGGACTTCAGCATGGCTACTGGTGAGAAGGTTTCATCATAGTCAATACCATGAATTTGTTTGAAACCTTTTGCCACCAACCTTGCTTTGAAAACACTAATGTTTCCATCCTTGTCTGTTTTCAACTTGAAAATCCATTTGCATCCAATGGGTTTTACCCCATCAGGCAAATCAACCAAGTCCCATACTTGATTTTCAGACATGGAATCCATGTCAAATTTCATGGCCTCAAGCCATCTTTTGGAGTCTTGACTATCCAAAGCATCTTTGTAGCTAGTAGGCTCTTCTGATTCTAAAATCGTTATTTCAGAACTTTCAGTCAAAAGGAAATCAATATATCTCTTTGACGGAATGATTGTCCTACTAGACCTAAGTTGGGGAACAACAGAAGAAGTTTCTACCTCACTAGGTTGAGTGACTTCGCATGGAGTATCTCCAAGTGGGACGGTAGGAGGTACGTGAGTTGAATGCACCACCTCCTGAGCATTTTCATGTCGGGCCGCCTCTGATGAGGAGTTAACCTCATCCATTTGTTGCTCATATCGAACTTCTTCGAGATATACATTTCTCCCACTTGTTTTTCTGGAAATAAACTCCTTTTCCAGAAAGACACCATTACGAGCAACAAACACTTTGTTTTCGCTTTGGTTGTAGAAATAGTATCCCTTAGTCTCTTTTGGGTAACCCACAAAAAAAACATTTATCGGATTTAGGTGAAAGCTTATCAGAAAGTAAACGTTTTACATAAGCTTCACAACCCCATATCCTTAGAAAAGACAATTTTGGAACGTTTCCTGTCCACATTTCATATGGTGTCTTTTCCACTACTTTGGATGGTGCTCGTTAAGTGTGAACGCCGCCGTTTTCAAGCGCAAATCCCCGAGAATAAAATAGGAAGATCGAGAAGACTCATCATGGATCGAACCATATCAAGTAGAGTTCGATTCCTTCTTTCAGAAACGCCATTTAACTGTGGTGTTCCTGGTGGAGTCCATTGTGAAAGTATTCCACAATCCTTCAAATGATCACCAAATTCTTGAGATAAATATTCACCACCAAGATCGGATCGTAATGCCTTAATTTTCTTCCCAAGTTGGTTTTGTACTTCATTCTGGAATTCCTTAAATTTTTCAAAGGATTCCGACTTATGCCGCATGAGGTAAACATATCCAAATCTGCTCACATCATCGGTAAAAGTAATGAAGTAACTGTACCCTCCCCTAGCCAACGTACTCATAGGTCCACACACATCCGTATGTATGAGGGCTAAAAGGTCATTGGCCCTTTCACTTGATCCTGTGAAAGGAGACTTTGTCATTTTCCCCATCAAGCAAAACTCACAGGTATCAAATGATTCGAAATCAAATGACTTGAGAATTCCATCTTTATGAAGTTTCTCAATGCGCTTTGAGCTTATGTGGCCTAATCGACAATGCCATAGGTATGTAGGGTTTGAATCATTTGCTTTATGTTTCTTGCTGTCTATGTTATAGATGTGGGTTTCTAAGTCTAGCACATATAAACCATTTGATAATTTAGCGGAGACATAGAACATATCATTCAAATACGTAGAACAACAATTGCTCTTTATTGTAAATGAATAACCTTCGGAATCCAAAACATGAATCGAAATAATGTTCTTTGTGATAGCAGGAACATAATAACAAATAATGTGCGAACCACAAGCGGTATCAAATACCTAATAAGCAGAAGTTGCTAAGTTAACTTCTATAACATACATATCTGAACAAGAAACTCCTTTCTTTTGATCCTTCAGATACTTGGGGCAACTACTTTTCCAATGACCAACCTTGTTACAGGCGTAACAATAGTGCTCATCAGCATCTTTTGATTTTGGTGTAGTCTTTTGCTTTTCAGAAGTTTCAGACTTAGCAACTTGTTTGCTGTCCTCCTTCTTAATAGCAATCCCAATCCTATTGAGCGATTGCCCTTTACTAACCATAAGAACATCCTCATATTCTTTTCTAGGCTGGTTAGGGATGTTTCGCTCATACTGAGTTAGCCTTTCATGCATCTCTTGCATCGTTGCTTCCTCCCATTGCATGTGAAAGTCATTGAACTTATCAGTTCTGAGAACGATTCTCATTTCCCTTTCACTTGCAATGAAACGTTCAGCATTCATTTTGTCCTTCGAAAGGACAGAGCGCAAATTACAAGTAGAATTGTTGGTGTTGATATTGTTGTTACTAGACATAATTACTACAACAAATAATAAAGCAAGATTCAATCAATGTTTATCAAGAAAGCAATAATTAAACAAATTTTAATTACTACTACCCTTTATTCAAAATGAAAGTCCCCTATTAAATAAAGAAATAACCAAGATCCCCTCCCACTACAATCAAACGGACTTTGGCCCTGCCTTCAATTTATAGTAGTTGAGGTAAGTAAACACTTTACTAATTATAACTAATTATAATTCTTGGTAGACAGGTTAACAACTCCTTGTTTACTCCTATCTCTTAGCTTCAAAACCCAAAACTTTGTCTTTTGATGATTTTGTCAAGTTAAACCAAACATTAACATGTAAGTTTCAAAAACCTACCCTACTATCCCCGGAACTATGAGCAACACCCTGCTTTGGCAGAACCTATTACTCATGATCTAAGGCTTTATAGGTGTTGTTTGGAAAAGCAATTGAACTCAATATTACTTTTGGGGACCTAAGTTTACTAATATGGTCAATTAATATGGAACACATGAATCAATTAACCACAAACAAACTTAGAAGCAAGCATTTAAACAAAATAAATGCAAGAAAATTATATTAGCAATAACTAAATGATCTAGTATGACCCCTATACTTAGGAAAATAACTAATCTTCATGAATCCTCCCTTGAATCTCCATGGATCACCCATCCTTGAAACTCCTTGGATCCTCATGCTTGATTACATAATTTGAATTAAATAAATAACGAAAAATTTTAAAATTACAAAAATACAAACGATTCGTAGATCGTATATAATTTACATTCAAATATAACGATTCGCAGATCGTAATTACTATCCTAATTTGGGCCATACTAGTCATAACATGCAAAATATAATATCAAACATATTACATTAAACATACATGCATTTATAATATCAAATAAAATAAACACAATCTATTTACTTATTAACAATTAATAAGCAAATACAACTTTCCATAATAATTATAAAACTTAACAAATTTAAGCTAGAAATTATTTAGGAAATTTATTATTTTAATTCAATTACTTATCTAGATATGGCAATAATCTTTATTATTCACAAATTTGCAATATAGGAAACTTTTGGATTTGTGCTCATCTTTGGAAAATCAGATTTTCCTTAATAAATTTTTTTTTTTTAAATTTAAATGAGGGGTTGACTTGTTGACTGTTGACCAGCAGCACAAGGCTGCCAGTCAACAGCCAACACCAACGCCACCTTGCTGGAATTTTCAAACAGTCGCACTAGCACAACTAAACACGCTGGAAACACCAGCCAACTCACCACCACACAACAGGCACCACTCGCTAGCCAGTAGGAAGAGCAGGTCCGCCTGCCAGCCTAGCCTCACTGAAAACGCACCACGCCGGCAACCCAGGCTACCAAACTCGCCGGTTATTCATCAAAGATCTAAACAACCGAACTTAAAAATCTGTTTTAGTTTTGTTGTTGAATTCGAAATTATTTGCCCAAATCAAAGGAACCCTAAGTTTGCACATAAAAATTCAGATTGAAATATGTAATTGTTACATAATTTGAGAGGAATTTAACCGCAATTTTGAACACAATGAGCACAATTAAAATTCAGTTTTAATTCATGTAATTGTTGCATAAATTAAACAAAGGATTTTCGGCAACCATGGTTGGGTGGCGCATCTCGCCGGTGCTGCCATGGTGGTCTGCGTCGGAGTTGTGCGCGGATAGAAGCTGCTGCTGCGGTGGTGTCTTTGCTTATTTGCCGGGCCTTGCCCGGCTTTGAGCTTGGTGTTTTCATGCTGTCCGGCGCCGACAGCGGTGGGGGTTGGTCGCAGACGGTTAGCGTGATTCGTGGCTGAGGCAGGAAGCCAGTTCGAAACTTCATTCGGAATTTCGGCTTGTTTGTGGCAGATCTTCAAACGGT
Source organism: Beta corolliflora (assembly GCA_947648045.1). Taxonomy (NCBI): domain Eukaryota; kingdom Viridiplantae; phylum Streptophyta; class Magnoliopsida; order Caryophyllales; family Amaranthaceae; genus Beta; species Beta corolliflora. The sequence goes on along the minus strand of CANSZD010001828.1, from coordinate 690,974 downwards.
TGAAGATCTTATTAAGTTTGTTGGCTAATTCTTCAACAAGGCCGTGAATTTCGGCTTGCTGGTTGCTTGCGAGATTTATGTTTTTGTTGGAGAATTTTTTGCAGTTTGTTGCTGCAGGTTTTTAATTTGTTCAAAAAAAAAACGTTTTCCTATTTTATGAGCATAATTATAATTCCAATAATGCAAATTAATAATTAATTCCATATTTAAATCCTAATTGAATGAAAATAATAGAAAGTTATTCTTTTAGTTATAATTTTAACTAAGTTGGCATGTAGACTATTAATTGTTAATTTGTAAATGACATGTTTTATTTGCTTATTAATTGTTAATAAGTGATTTTTAATATTTATTTTATTATGATATTATAAATGCATGAATGCTTAATATAATATGTTTGATATTATGTTTTGCATGTTGTGACTAGTATGGCCCAAAACTAGGATAGAAAATACGATATGCGTCGTTAAATTTTATGTAAATTAAATCCGATCTGCGTATCGTTTGTATTTTTGTAATTTAAATTTTAGTTATTTAATTTATAAATGATATGTAATCAAGAATGAAGTTCCATGGAGAATCAAGGATGGAGATCCATAAAGATTCAAGGAAGAATTCATGAAGATTAGTTTTATAAGGTTTAGGGGCCATACTAGGATCACTTTTAATTATGCTTATATTTATTTAAGCGTTTAACATGTTTAAATGCATGTTTAAGTTTATATGTGTGGTTATTTATGTTATGTGTTCACTTTTAATTAACCAACATAGTAAACTTAGGTCCCCAACATGTAATATTGAGTTTAATTGCTTTTCCAAACAACACCTATAACGCCTTAGATAGTGAGTAATAGGTTCTGCCAAAGCAGGGTGTTGCTCATTTTATCCGGGGATAGTAGAGTAGGTTTTTTGAAACTTACATATTAATGTTTGGTTTAACTCAACAAAATCATTTAAAGACAAAGTTTTGGGTTTTGAAGCTAAGAGATAGGAGTAAACAAGGAGTTGTTAACCTGTCTACCAAGAATTATAATTAGTTATAATTAGTAAAGTGTTTACTTACTTCAACTACTATAAATTGAAGGCAGAGCCAAAGTCCGTTTGATTGTAGTGGGAGGGGATCTTGGTGTTACTTTATTCAATAGGGGACTCTTATTTTGAATAAAGGGTAGTAGTTAATTAAAATTTGTTTAATTGCTGCTTTCTTGATAAACATTGATTGAATCTTGCTTTATTATTCTTTTGTTGTAGTTATCATGTCTGGTTCAAACAACAACAACCACCCCGGTTTTAATTTGCGCTATTTACTCGAAAAGGACAAACTAACTGCTCATAACTTCCTAGAATGGGAAATGGCTGTGAGAATCGTTCTTAGAGCTGAAGGAAGGGAAAGTGTTCTTGATAATCCTCTCCCTGAACACCTGCTAGACACTGCTACTCCAGCTGAAAGGAGAGCAAGACAAACCATTGAGGCAAATTCTGTGCACGTAACATGTTTGATGCTTGCTTGCATGGAACCAGAATTTCAAAAACGTTTTGATGGTCTGGACGCCTATTCCTTCCTCCAACAGCTGAAAACTATGTGTTAGAAGAACGCGAGGCTGGAGAGGTTTGAAGCTCATTGTAAGTTGCTGGAGTGCAAGTTGGGAAAAGGAAAACCCGTTGGTCCGCATGTGTTCAATATGATTGGATACTTTCAGATAATGGAAAAATTGGGCTTCCCTTATCCCCCAGAACTAGCAACTGATATTGTGATCAAATCCTTGCCTGAAAATTTTCAAAACTTTCAGTTGAACTTTTACATGCAAGGAGGGGAGGCTACCTTGCAAGAGCTGCATGGTATGCTTACTCAGGCTGAAAGGAGCTTGCCGGCTGAACCTGGATGTTCTAATGGTTAGGAAATGCAAGCAATTCAAGAAAAAGGGGGCACCTCTAAAGAAGAACAAGGGCAAGGTTGTTGCCACTGATGATACTTCTAAGCCAAAGGCCACTCCTAAGGCAAAAGTAGCAACACTACATGAGTGCTTCCACTGCCATAAGATTGGCCACTGGAAGAGGAACTGCCCCAAGTATCTGGAGAATAAGAAGAGTGGTGCTTCAACTTCATGTATTTATGTTATAGAGATTAACTTATCTACTTCTACTTCATGGGTATTTGACGGCGTGTGGATCTCACATTATTTGTAATGTGCAGGCACTAAAAAGAAGTAGATCATTGAGCAAAGGAGAAGTGGACCTCCGCGTGGGCAATGGAGCACGAGTTGCTGCTTTGGCTGTGGGAGATTGTAGTCTACTTTTACCTTCTGGTTTAGTATTAGAACTTTATAATTGTTATTATGTTCCAACTATTACCAAGAATATTGTTTCGATTCCGGTTTTGGATTCGGAAGGTTTTTCATTTCAAATTAAGAATAATTGTTGTTCTGCTTATTTGAATGATTTATTCTATGTCTCAGCTAAGTTATCAAATGGTTTATATGTGCTAGACTTAGAAACCCACATCAATAACATAGACAGCAAGAAACCTAAAACAAATGATTCGAACCCGACATACCTATGGCATTGTCGATTAGGCCACATAAGTTCAAAGCGTATTGAGAAGCTTCATAAAGATGGAATTCTCAAATCATTTGATTTCGAATCATTTGATACCTGTGAGTTTTGCTTAATGGGAAAAATGACAAAATCACCTTTCACAGGTTCAAGTGAAAGGGCCAATGACCTTTTAGCCCTCATACATACAGATGTGTGCGGACCCATGAGTACGTTGGCTAGGGGAGGGTACAATTACTTCATTACTTTTACCGATGATGTGAGCAGATTTGGATTTGTTTACCTCATGCGGCATATGTCGGAATCCTTTGAAAAATTTAAGGAATTCCAGAATGAAGTACAAAACCAACTTGGGAAGAAAATTAAGGCATTACGATCCGATCGTGGAGGTGAATATCTCAAGAATTTGGTGATCATTTAAAGGATTGTGGAATACTTTCACAATGGACTCCACCAGGAACACCACAGTTAAATGGCGTTTTTGAAAGAAGGAATCGAACTCTACTTGATATGTTTCGATCCATGATGAGTCTTGCTGATCTTCCTATTTCATTCTGGGGATTTGCGCTTGAAACAGCGGCATTCACACTTAACAGAGCACCATCCAAAGCAGTGGAAAATACACCATATGAAATGTGGACTGGAAACGTTCCAAAATTGTCTTTTCTAAGGATATGGGGTTGTGAAGCCTACGTAAAACGTTTACTTTCTGATAAGCTTTCACCCAAATCCGATAAATGTCTCTTTGTGGGTTACCCAAAAGAGACTAAGGGATACTATTTCTACAACCAAAGCGAAAACAAAGTGTTTGTTGCTCGTAATGGTGTCTTTCTGGAAAAGGAGTTTATTTCCAGAAAAACAAGTGGGAGAAATGTATATCTCGAAGAAGTTCGAGATGAGCAACAAATGGATAAGGTTAACACCTCATCAGAGGCGGCCCGGCATGAAAATGCTCAGGAGGTGGTGCATTCAAGTCATGTACCTTCTACCGTCCCACTTGGAGATACTCCATGCGAAGTCACTCAACCTAGTGAGGTAGAAACTTCTTCTATTGTTCCCCAACGTAGGTCTAGTAGGACCATCATGCCGTCAAAGAGATATATTGATTTCCTTTTGACTGAAAGTTCTGAAATAACGATTTTAGAATCAGAAGAGCCTACTAGCTACAAAGATGCTTTGGATAGTCAAGATTCCGAAAGATGGCTTGAGGCCATGAAATCTGAAATGGATTCCATGTCTGAAAATCAAGTATAGGACTTGGTTGATTTGCCTGATGGGGTAAAACCCATTGGATGCAAATGGATTTTCAAGTTGAAAACAGACAAGGATGGAAACATTAGTGTTTTCAAAGCAAGGTTGGTGGCGAAAGGATTCAAACAAATTCATGGTATTGACTATAATGAAACCTTCTCACCAGTAGCCATGCTGAAGTCCATTAGGATAATCCTTGCGATTGCTGCCTTTCATGACTATGAAATATGGCAGATGGATGTCAAAATCGCTTTCTTGAATGGGTTCTTGAAAGAGGATGTGTACATGACACAACCTCAAGGTTTTGAAGATCTAGAAAATCCAGGGAGGGTATGCAAGCTTAAGAAGTCCATTTATGGACTAAAGCAAGCATCAAGGAGTTGGAACCTCAGATTTGATGAGGCAGTCAAGAAATTTGGCTTTCTCAGAAATGAAGAGGAATCTTGTGTATACAAGAAGTTAAGTGGGACTAGTATTACTTTTCTGATCTTGTATGTGGATGACATACTTCTCATCGGAAATGATAAGACCATGCTTGAGTCAGTCAAGGAATGGCTTAAAAATTGTTTCTCTATGAAAGACCTAGGAGAGGCAGAGTACATATTGGGAATAAAGATCTATAGAGATAAATCGAAAAGGCTAATTGGGCTCAGTCAGGAAACTTATATTGATAAGGTTCTTGCAAGGTTCAGGCTGGAAAACTCCAAAAGAGGTTTCATTCCCATGCAACATGGCATTGCACTTGGCAACACTCAGTGTCCTTCGAGTCCTGATGAGGTCAAGCGTATGAGTAATGTTCCCTATGCTTCTGTTGTAGGATCCATTATGTATGCCATGATATGCACTCGACCGGATGTTGCATATGCTTTGAGTATATGCAAAGCGATACCGCCAAATCCAGGAGATGCGCACTGGATTGCAGTGAAAAACATCCTTAAGTACTTGTGAAGGACTAAGGATAATTTTTTGGTTTATGGTGGAGATGATGAGCTGGTTGTTACTGGATACACAGATGCAAGCTTCCAGAGTGACAAAGATGATTTTCGATCGCAATCTGGTTTCATATTTTGTCTCAATGGAGGAGCTGTGAGCTGGAAGAGCTCTAAGCAGAGTACCATCGCGGATTCTACAACAGAGGCTGAGTATATTGCACCGCCGATGCAAAGAAAGGAAGCCGTTTGGATCAAAAAGTTCATTGGTGAGCTTGGTGTAGTTCCTAGCATTGAGAATGACATTGAGTTGTATTGTGACAACAATGGTGCCATTGCTCAGTCTAAGGAACCCAGATTGCATCAAAGGTCTAAACATGTGCTCAGGAAATTCCATCTCATTCGAGAAATCGTTAGTAGAGAGGATGTGAAAGTAAGCAAGGTTCATACTGAGGATAACGTAGCAGATCCTCTGACTAAACCGCTTGCTCAACCTAAGCATGAGTGTCATACTAGGTCTATGGGGCTTAAGCATATGGGAGAATGGCTTTAGGTTGTTTACTTCATGTTTACAATTGTAAAGACATTGATTATGCTTTGGATGTTTATCAATAAAAATCTGTTTCTTATTTAATTGTTTGGTTTAGTATTAAATAAAATGTCCAAATAATTTGTGCTTTCAAATAGGATTATCGAAAACGTTTTGATAATGGAACCCTATAAAGTGAACAGAAATCACAACTTATTTAAAGTCCCTAGTCTAAATCACTAAATTGGACATAAGTGATTTATTTAAAAGACTAGTATATAATTAATTGATAGCGCAGTTCCATGGGCTATGGAGACATGGAGATGTCTAATTGATTATATGGATGTATATTTGATACATTGAGACTTGACCTAATTAGATTCTAAAAGTAGAATCGAACTACTATATTTAGTGGATTCCTTAGACATGAGTATGTCTTAATAACCACAACATAATTAGTTTAACTTTGACACTGTTAAACGCCGCGCCGTAAAAGGAGGTTATAAAGGCAGTGATCAGGTGGGCTAAGAATTGAGTGGGAGTTATGGTCATACAAGAGTGGATAAGTCCTCCTATTAAATAGGAATGGTGTCTAGGCCTCTTGATGAGCGAGAACAGGAGAATTGCATGGCCATGCGGAATAGGATTAAAGAGTTAATCCTTATTTGAGCAGTTCGAACTCAGCGATCAAGGAACATAAATTTGAGAATAACATGGTGTTATCAAATTTGGCATTAAGTGACTTAAGGAATTTAGCATTGCGCTCTTGTCTTCGGACAAGTGGGAGATTGAAGGAATATGTCCTTAGACATCCCGACAATTACAAAATATAAAAGGAATTATTATAGAGATAATTAATTACGTTAGTTTAGGGCCCATTCGTTATCGTTTTTGGTTTTCAGTTTTCAGTTTTTTTTGAAAACTAAAAACCAAAAACAGAAAACTAGAAAAAGTGGTTTTCACTTTTTAGTTGTCAGTTTTCAAAATCATCATGTTGCCAATAAATTTGACTAATTTTTTATTCATTATATGACATATATCATATGACTTTGAAAATCAAAAAACCAAAAAACAGAAAACCACAGTAATACCGAACGGGCCCTTAGTAATCACAGTTACTTGCTAGAGAATAAATGTTGGTTAGTAGAACAATATTGATTGTACCTACAACTAAGTTAACCTAATCCTATGAGGTCACACATTGTAGTAACTAATTGAAGTAAGGACACCGGCCAATAGGGGAAATTAGGGTTAGGTTAGGTCTCTCTCTTATTTTATTCTTCTACTATTATAAAAGGTTATAATAGGAGAGAGGAATAGAACGTTCATTTTGACAGTAACATTCAAACTGAAAAGAGAGAGAAAAAACCCTATTATTTCCCTTTGGAAATCCGGCCACCCTCCCTAAAAAGCAAGAGAATGAAATCTGTTCATCCTCTTCCGTTCTAGCAAACGTGGGAATTCAATTGGTGCTCGTGGACTAAGTATAGGGACATCAATTGCTGTTCTTTAATCTCTAGCACTTGCAATCCGGTGGAAAACACGCTACAAAGGTTGTACATTCTTTTCCTTATAATATGATTCATATTTATGTTATGCATGCGATCTTGTGATAGATGTTAGGAAATTTATTTCCTGAAATTCCGCTATATGCATCTATATGTTCCTACACTTATTACTATCACAAAGAATTCTATACTATAATCAAACCATTCAGTAATCAGATATATTGACTCAATATGTGTGGAAAAATCCAAAAATGATGTTTACTTCACGAAAAGAGGATATACTATATGAGTTGACATTTGACAAGTGCTCCCTCTTTATTTATTTTTTTCTTTCTATTTTAACTGTGTCCGTTTGCCAAATGCAATTATTTGACTTTAAATACCTCTCATTACATATTATTAAAAATTATAGAGATTATATTGATAAAGTAGTTATTAAGAAGAATGAAACAAGATCCCACATGACTAATTTTTTTTTCTTATATATTAAGAAAAATTTAGAATATTTCTCTAATTATGAATAGTGGCAAGATTCTAAATAGGAAGAACAAAAAGATGCAAAGGAAGTATGTAGCAGACTTAGGTTTTATGTATCTTTATAGTATACTCGTCCTCCATATGAAGATTTAGTACTGTAAGAAAGTAAGTTTCCAATTTCACAAAAGCTTTACTATTACCAGGGGCGGAACATATATGGGGGCGGCCTCGACACCCCCCAACTTCAAATCTTTTCAAAAAATTAAGGTAAAATTTGTTGTATTTTTCCAAAAATAGGTACAAATATTAAACAGGCCCTTCATAATATTTTGAAAATTTTCCTATAGTCCCCTTGAAAATAATTTTCTAGTGTCGCCCCTGCCCAGTACGTGCCTTTGCTACTCATGGCTCACATACTCGGTTAGGTTTTTTCTTTCTTTTGACAGAAGATTGAATTTATTTTTGTGAAAGCAGTGCCCCCACAACTTGAATCAACATGTGTGTTACTTTTTCTATTTCTTTTGGTACGTGGAGAGTATAAAAGACAATGATGTAGACGAAATTCAAAAGTAACTCCATAAGAAGTTAGTTTCCATTGATAATTAAAAGTTCTTTAAGTATGCAAATAACTGAATAAGTGAATAACAATGCAAGACTTCTGTGTTTTGCTTTAATTGCTTGACAAAGCGAGAACGAGGCACTTCGAAAATACTAGGCATATAATTAATCACTTGAGGAACTAGTGTATCTAACTTATACTCCCTCCGTCCCATAATATAGTGTTTGCATTCCATTTTGGGTGTCCCAAAATATTGTTTTTGTTTCTATTTTTTAATTCTACAATTCCCATTGATTTGCCTAAAAAACCATGCAACCATCATTTATTTGCTCCTTGGAAATAGTTTTTTTCTTTGTTTATTGAACCAAAGGGTTGAATTAAGAAAATCTTTTCTTTATTATTTTGTGAGATTAAGGGTATATAAGTCTTTTCAAGAGGGGACACCATAGCTCCCCCCTTGGCTTATATAATAGAGATTTAATGCTCTTTCACCCATAATACACCATTCTCTCTCCTAAAATCAGTTTTTTTTTCCCACAACATTAATTGTTTATCATTCATGTTCCACTTTCCTTAATTCTCATAAAAAATAAGAAATAAGCACTATATTATGGGACGGAGGGAGTATTATATAACTCGAAAATGCTTCTTACATACTTCCTTGACACTTTCATCGATAGAAAATTTCAGAATAGTTCTAATGATGCGTTGGTTAAAACTTATGCCTCCCTCTATATGGAAAATCTTTTCAAAAACTCGTCCAATCTTCTATTTGAGAAACATGTCAAAAGATAATTCTTTGAATATTAAAACAAGCTCAAAATATCTTTTCTCTATGTGTGCTAAAATTTGAAATAGCACTCGTAGCGATGTCAGACAGAATACCTTGGTACTTATCGGGTATGGTTGAAATGTGTTATTTTGGTCTGCTGGGCCGGTTTAGTTCATATCGAGTCACTATTGAGTGAGGTCAAGTCGGTTTTTCCTTTTGGATTTACTCGATTCGAATGAAGTCTTAATAAGGGATAAAACAGATTAGTTCAGGTTCGAGTTGATTTCATGTGGGATTATATTTGATATCGAGTTATCTTGGTTGGGTCAGTCATTGTAAGTTTCGGTTGCACTTCGGGTCAAACCCCATTAGGTTGCATTTCTTCCTCTTTCTCTGTAATACTCGAAGCTTCTTCCCTCTCTTTCTATTAGGGAGATTTTGAGATTTGGGAATTTAACCTTCTATCAAAGGTAACTTTGGTTAATAATTCAATTATAACCCTTATAGTCCATCTATCCATTTTAATAACCATGGTGCAAAAGAGTAATTGAACGAAAGGTTGTGAAGTTGGCTCAAAAGCGGAGCGGAGTAATGAGTTGTACCATTTGTTAGTTTACGTAAGCGATGTGTTTGGGCTGAGAACTAGGTCCCCAACCCACGGAATTATCCACGAATTTGAGCCCACGAAGGCACATACTCCGGCCATCTAAACCCTTATAAAGATTCTAACTACTAGAATTCAACAAATGGTCAATTAGCCACAATTTTTTTATATTGAAAACTAGTATTTTTGGCTCGGACGATGGCAGTTACAATTTTGAAATATATTATTACTCATAAGTTTCATAATTGATTTTATTAGCTTTTCGTAATTTTCTTTCTAGTGCAAAATTGGAAAATGGACATGGACGTTATGTCATGATAAATTGTTTCAGAAAAACTTCCAAGAAAATTGAGGTAAAAATAACAATGTCAATGGAATTGGGGTAGGGGAATGTTATTAATTACCTTAATAAAAGTATTAGAGATCAAAAGGCTTTGTCTATGTCTTCATAGTTACATATAATTATAAGACTTTATTATGTTTTACATTAAAACATTAAACATTGAAATTGTAGTGGACTGGTGGTTAAACTCTCACATTTTATTTCAAAGGTCATGTGTTCGATTCCTAGTAGCTACACATTTTTAATATTTTTTAATGAGATCATAAACATGTATTAGAAGATTGAATAGAGTGTCACGTGGCACCGTTCCTTTGATGGGAACGCCTTTTAATATTGTATAGATAGATAGATAGACAACTTCTTGTATCAAATGAATTTGACGATCTCTTGTATGATCAGCTACTACAAATTTATCTAATGCAACACTTTATACGCAAGACTTTTGAATACTTCCTCTGTTTTTTTAATTGTACCATTTCGTTTTTGGCGCTATTCACCAACCAACTTTGTTAAGTTATCACACATCATTATATAAGGAAAAAAACATAGTCGAGTGGGGTCTTGTTTCCAAATATCATATTTTTATAATTTTTACTTATATGCTATTACAGATAGTGGCGTTCAAAGAACCGTCTTGGCAAACGTGAAAAAAAGAAATGGTGCAATTCTAAAGAAACAGAGGACGAGTAATCTAGACCGAGTAATCTAGACCGAGTCCAAATCTTATGTCTCACTTTTTCGTACTATTATATATATGTGCCAATCACCATTATTGGTCCATGTCGTAAGATTTAAACAAAATTATTATTTTACAAAAATAAATAAGGCAAAGAATAATTATCATCAACCAATAAGATTGAGTTACACATATAATTATACAAAGAAGAGTGGCTTGAGTTCTTTTTTCCGACCAAGGTGAGAACTATTGCAACGCTTAAAAAAAAAGGTGTTGTTATAACTTCTGAACATGCAATGGTTGCAATATTTAACTCCTGTTTATAGGTATTGGACTGTGGAGGTAAGCCTGCTCTAAAATAAAAAATTACATTAGACTTATGTTGTAGGAGCAATCAGATAATTTAAAAATAACTAGTCTTATATACATGCGATACGTGTGAAAGTAGATATAAAACAAAATTGTACTATTATTTCTAATAACCTCAAATAATATGTAAGAAAGATTGTTCACAAAGTTCATCAAAATAAAAATTTGACATCAGTACATTAAATAATCACATGCATATATATAGCGATATCCATTGATTAATAATGTTTGCATCATTTAATTATTATGTGAGTGAAGGTATTTTAGTCTTTTTTACGTGGACACCAAGCTCTTCAAGAATTGGCTTATAAAATAGAGATAGAATATCCCTGAAAAAATGAGGCATAGAATGAGTGAGGCAAGATGTGGCTGGGTAAAGTTGATAAGAGAGTAAAGCGGTAATCTAATACGAATGTGGAAATATTTCGTAAAAGTATACTTGGACACCAAATATTCCCATATTACATAGTCACATGCATATGTAGCGTTAACATTAAACTATTTGCAGTTGATAGGGGTTACTAATTGTAGACACATAATCGTGTCTCCCCATTTAAGGATCCGATGATGAAACATACCGCGGTCTTAATTGGTCCGACCCAAGGGGAGAGCAGTCCGAAAAGTCAACCCAAAACTATTTTTAAAAGTGTTAAAGTCCTATTTGAAAGCCCAATTAATTATTCCTGATAATTAATTGCATTTTGAGCCCATAAATAATATTTTTAGCCCAATTCTTTGAAAAAGCCCAATAATTAATTATTCATGATAATTAATTGTTTTATTTTAATAAATAAATATTTTCAAGGATATTTTTTTAATTAAAATCAGATTTACGGACTTAAAAGATAAAAGAAAATCGTTAAAACGCATTTTCTAAAAAAGTTGGCAATGCATGTCAAAAAGCAAGGCGTTGCGCTTGACGCACCATCGTGTGCTTAGCGCAAAATCGTGCATCAGGCGCACCATTGTCCAACTGTGTCAGGCACACCAATGTGCGTCTGACACGTGGCATTATGCGTCACACAGAGTCGCGCGCTTGGCGCACTTCTCTGCGCGACGCGCAATTTTCTTTCTTATCTTTTTTAAAGCGTGTACCACGTGTACATAGCTGATTGGGCATGTTGCGTCAGGCGCACCAATGTGCTCATGACACGTGTGTTTGTGCGTCACACAGGTGCTGCACCTGGCGCACCCAGCGCGTGACGCGCAGTTTCGTTTTCTCTATAAATAGGTCTTGATTTCAGGCGGTTTTTCAAACGGTTTTTCATACTTTAACACCTCGACTTCGACACTTACGACTTCCTTACGAACCTTTACAAAATCTCTCTAAAAAACTCATACTTACAAACAAACACACACATACATTCATATACACGTTCAGATTTTCAGGCTTCACGATTGCTCGTCCCGATGGTTGTCAATCTCTCAGACCCATGCCACGGTATAATTATGAGGGTTCTTGAATAAATTTATTATTTTTATTGAAGTTACTAACTTTTTCCTTCATGATTATAAATATCGTTCATTTGTACATTCTAATCCTTCTTTCCTTTTTATTTATTTTCTTAAATACATTGTCATGATTGTACTCTATGTGCCTTCATCACCCCACATGTCATTATTGCTAATAATCAAGACCTAAAGAACTATTCTATCATTAATCAGATAATTTGAACAACCTGTTAGGTTCCCTGTAATTTGATTGCCTGATAACATGTCACTAAAAAAATAGTATTTTATGTGTTTCCTGAACCAACCTAGACTAAATTATTTTTAGGGTGCATGAAAATATTATTTGATTATTCTATTGCATAAAAATTGACATGAATCGATATTAAGTAGAGGCCATCAATGGGCGAACATAGTTTCTGACCGTGTTTGTACCCTCACCCCCGAACTCAATCTTTGGAGTCAGGACGTGGAAATCTACATTGGATAAGTCCCTAAGTTGTCCCTAAGATTTTCTAATATCCAATTAGGTTCATATGAGTCTTTCTTTAAAAACTTGTTGGCGAGTTTAAAAATGTTTTCAATAAAACCTTTACAATGAGGTAGTCAAATACGCGCTCATCCCGCGTAAGCGAAGTAAAATCACGCCTACACTAATATTTAGAGGTGATCAACATGGGCCCGGCTCGGGGACTCGAAAATGGGCAGGTTTTAGGCACTCTATTTTGGTCTGTGGTTCGGCCCCGCCCCTATTTTTGTGCAAATAAATCGGGCCACCAGAAACTTAAATATGGAAAATTAGGCCAAATTTTGGATCGACCCAAAATGGCCCGAAAAGTCTACATGGCTCGGCCCAAATTAGTGGGTTTTGGCACGGAATTTTCGGCCCAAAGGTTGGCCTTGCCCTCCCCGACTCGAGGCTTTGGCCCCAAAACAAACAATTTTTTTGGGCAAGCCCGGTCATGCCCGACCCATGATTACCTCTACTAATATTTAGTAATTAATTATTGATAGAATGATATTTACGAGGTCTTTTCCTACTAGTTTATAAGGGGTTTTCCATGTTAAATTTGCTTTTGTCATTGTTTTTTTAGTTTTGCTATTGGTTCATATAATCATATTGTATTGTTGTTTCTAGTCATATTATGCAAGTCCCTATATATATTCCTTATTGCTCAAAAGTTTGATAGCTATTGCTAAACATGTTGGGTATATGATGTCATATGGAGCTCAATGTGTGGATGGTGTGGAGATGAGGTTGCGTGAAGCTTATTTTGGCGTAAAACGGCTGGTTTGCAGTCCTGCCCGATCGTGTCGGGCAGTGTCGCCCAATCGGGCGGGGTCGATCTTCTTGGCTGGCGCATTGAAGCTAGGCGCCCGATCGGGCGAAGTTCCGAACTTCATCGGGCGAACGACCGGGCGAAGGTCGCCCGATCGGGCCCGAGAGCAGATTTGGTCTGGCGCTTAACCGCCCGATCGGGCGGATGTCGCCCGACCCGATCGGACGGAGGTTTATTTCACGCGGAGGGGGCGATTTTCCGATTTAAGTTATATTTAGGTTTAACCTATTGCCATAACTAAATAATTATTCATCATTATTCACATCAGAGAGAGAGAAAAAGCTATAGAGAGATTTCTTGAGTGCTTTTGTAATCTTTCTTGATCATTCATCGATTCCTAGTGCATATTCGTGGTTTTTCTCCCAATTCTTGGATTTCCACGTTAAAATCCTCTTGTGTCTTTTATTGCTTTTGTTCTTTCGTTGTTCTAGTATTGTTTGCTATTACTTGCTAGATTGATATTCAATAGGACCTACAAGTGGTATCAAGAGCCAAGATGGATTATTGTCTAGATCTAGAAGTGATTAACAATGGAGGATGCGAAGATCAGAATTGAGAAGTTTGATGGCACAGATTTTGGATATTGGAAGATGCAAATTGAAGACTTCCTATATCAGAAGAATCTGTATCAACCCTTGTCTGAGACGAAGCCTGCAGACATTGATGAGGCAAAGTGGAAGGTACTCGATAGGCAAGCACTAGCGGTGGTGCGTTTGACATTGGCTCGGTCTGTGGCCTTCAATGTCAAGGATATCAAAACAACATCGGGATTAATCAAAGCTCTGTCAGATATGTATGAAAAGCCCTCAGCTATGAATAAGGTATATTTGATGCGTCGTTTGATTTAGAGATGAATAATGGTAGTTCTGCTGCTGAACATATTAATGAATTTAATTCGATAATAAGTCAGTTATCTTCGGTAAATATTGTCTTTGATGATGAAGTGAAAGCCTTAATTTTGTTGTCCTCCTTACCTGTTGCTTGGGAAACTGTAGTAACTGCTGTTAGTAATTCTTCTGGTAAAGAAAAATTGGTGTATGATGTTCACTACAAGAAAAGTGGAAATCAACGACGGCTGAAAGCCGTCGGTGATTTCCCTAAAAGCCGTCGCTAATTAATCAACGACGGCCAACCGTCGTTAATAGGCCATCGGTAAAACGATGGTCGCTGATACTAGAATCAACGACCGTCAAGCCGTCGTTGATGTATTTAACGACGGTTTCATCACAGTCAGCGACGGTTTATTATAGCCGTCGTTGATGGCCAGTCAGCGACTGTTTAAAGCAGACGCTGATTCAGCGACGGTTTTAAACGATCGGTGAGTCAGCGACCGTTTAAAACCGTCGCCGAATCGGCGTCGCTTTAAACCGTCGTTGATTTCGATCAAATAACGTCTGTTAAAAACCGTCGCTAAGTTATTAAAGCAGTCGTTGATTTCGTGTCCATGGGTACATAGAGAACCTTACAGCGATTGCCTACCCGTCGTTGATTTAATGTTTAACCGTCAATGTTGTTACAAAAATAATATTATTTAAAATTCAATTGTTCTTAATAATAATTAAACCTGTACCTGCACAGCTGCATCTAAATATACCACGCTAAAGCTGTTTCTCCATCGCATTCAATTTTTTCAATTACAAAAATATGCAATTTTGATATATATTAAAATTTACATAGATACTTGTATAATTACATAGATACTTGTATAATTACATGAAATAATCCGTGCAGCGAACTTTGCCTCCACTTGCGCCTCAATCTGAGAAAAAATGGACGGCTCATATGGTTGTGAAGAGCCACCATCTCCTCGGCCTGATGCAGAGTTGTAGTACAAATGATCTCCCCGACCCAACCCCCCGAACTTTTCCTTTGTTCCTCCCCCCAACCTGTCTCCCAATACAACGAGATCGGGGTTCGGCCGTGACCCCCGAGTCGCACAATGATCCAACTTCTTATTGTATGTCTCCCGCATTTGGTTAAATATACTCATATTCAAATAATATAAATTGCCAAAATGGCGTATATTTGGTTCTATCTTTCTTTTTTTGTGTATTTTCAATCAAAACAACTTATAATCACATTAAACTAACTATATATATGATGTTTGAGGTGTTTATAGCTTAAACTAGCATCAAACTACTCGTATTCATTCAATTTCAAGTGAAATGGCCTAAAATGGCCTATATTAGCCTATATTTGGTTCTATCTTTCCTTTTTTGTGTATTTTCAATCAAAACAACTTACAATCACATTAAACTAACTATATATATGATGTTTGAGGTGTTTATAACTTAAACTAGCATCAAACTACTCGTATTCATTCAATTTCAAGTCAAATGGCCTAAAATGGCCTATATTAGCCTATATTTGGTTCTATCTTTCCTTTTTTGTGTATTTTCAATCAAAACAACTTATAATCACATTAAACTAACTATATATATGATGTTTGAGGTGTTTATAACTTAAACTAGCATCAAACTACTCGTATTCATTCAATTTCAAGTCAAATGGCCTAAAATGGCCTATATTAGCCTATATTTGGTTCTATCTTTCCTTTTTTGTGTATTTTCAATCAAAACAACTTATAATCACATTAAACTAACTATATATATGATGTTTGAGGTGTTTATAACTTAAATTAGCATCAAACTACTCGTATTCATTCAATTTCAAGTGAAATGGCCTAAAATGGCCTATATTAGCCTATATTTGGTTCTATCTTTCCTTTTTTGTGTATTTTCAATCAAAACAACTTATAATCACATTAAACTAACTATATATATGATGTTTGAGGTGTTTATAACTTAAACTAGCATCAAACTACTCGTATTCATTCAATTTCAAGTCAAATGGCCTAAAATGGCCAATATTAGCCTATATTTGGTTCTATCTTTCCTATTTTGTGTATTTTCAATCAAAACAACTTACAATCACATTAAACTAACTATATATATGATGTTTGAGGTGTTTATAACTTAAACTAGCATCAAACTACTCGTATTCATTCAATTTCAAGTCAAATGGCCTAAAATGGCCTATATTAGCCTATATTTGGTTCTATCTTTCCTTTTTTGTGTATTTTCAATCAAAACAACTTATAATCACATTAAACTAACTATATATATGATGTTTGAGGTGTTTATAACTTAAACTAGCATCAAACTACTCGTATTCATTCAATTTCAAGTCAAATGGCCTAAAATGGCCTATATTAGCCTATATTTGGTTCTATCTTTCCTTTTTTGTGTATTTTCAATCAAAACAACTTATAATCACATTAAACTAACTATATATATGATGTTTGAGGTGTTTATAACTTAAACTAGCATCAAACTACTCGTATTCATTCAATTTCAAGTCAAATGGCCTAAAATGGCCTATATTAGCCTATATTTGGTTCTATCTTTCCTATTTTGTGTATTTTCAATCAAAACAACTTACAATCACATTAAACTAACTATATATATGATGTTTGAGGTGTTTATAACTTAAACTAGCATCAAACTACTCGTATTCATTCAATTTCAAGTCAAATGGCCTAAAATGGCCTATATTAGCCTATATTTGGTTCTATCTTTCCTTTTTTGTGTATTTTCAATCAAAACAACTTATAATCACATTAAACTAACTATATATATGATGTTTGAGGTGTTTATAACTTAAACTAGCATCAAACTACTCGTATTCATTCAATTTCAAGTCAAATGGCCTAAAATGGCCTATATTAGCCTATATTTGGTTCTATCTTTCCTATTTTGTGTATTTTCAATCAAAACAACTTACAATCACATTAAACTAACTATATATATGATGTTTGAGGTGTTTATAACTTAAACTAGCATCAAACTACTCGTATTCATTCAATTTCAAGTCAAATGGCCTAAAATGGCCTATATTAGCCTATATTTGGTTCTATCTTTCCTTTTTTGTGTATTTTCAATCAAAACAACTTATAATCACATTAAACTAACTATATATATGATGTTTGAGGTGTTTATAACTTAAACTAGCATCAAACTACTCGTATTCATTCAATTTCAAGTCAAATGGCCTAAAATGGCCTATATTAGCCTATATTTGGTTCTATCTTTCCTATTTTGTGTATTTTCAATCAAAACAACTTATAATCACATTAAACTAACTATATATATGATGTTTGAGGTGTTTATAACTTAAACTAGCATCAAACTACTCGTATTCATTCAATTTCAAGTCAAATGGCCTAAAATGGCCTATATTAGCCTATATTTGGTTCTATCTTTCCTATTTTGTGTATTTTCAATCAAAACAACTTACAATCACATTAAACTAACTATATATATGATGTTTGAGGTGTTTATAACTTAAACTAGCATCAAACTACTCGTATTCATTCAATTTCAAGTCAAATGGCCTAAAATGGCCTATATTAGCCTATATTTGGTTCTATCTTTCCTTTTTTGTGTATTTTCAATCAAAACAACTTATAATCACATTAAACTAACTATATATATGATGTTTGAGGTGTTTATGACTTAAACTAGCATCAAACTACTCGTATTCATTCAATTTCAAGTCAAATGGCCTAAAATGGCCTAAAATGGCCTATATTAGCCTATATTTGGTTCTATCTTTCCTTTTTTTGTGTATTTTCAATCAAAACAACTTATAATCACATTAAAATAACTATATAAATGATGTTTGAGGTGTTTATAACTTAAACTAGCATCAAACTACTCGTATTCATTCAATTTCAAGTCAAATGGCCTAAAATGGCCAATATTAGCCTATATTTGGTTCTATCTTTCCTATTTTGTGTATTTTCAATCAAAACAACTTACAATCACATTAAACTAACTATATATATGATGTTTGAGGTGTTTATAACTTAAACTAGCATCAAACTACTCGTATTCATTCAATTTCAAGTCAAATGGCCTAAAATGGCCTATATTAGCCTATATTTGGTTCTATCTTTCCTTTTTTGTGTATTTTCAATCAAAACAACTTATAATCACATTAAACTAACTATATATATGATGTTTGAGGTGTTTATAACTTAAACTAGCATCAAACTACTCGTATTCATTCAATTTCAAGTCAAATGGCCTAAAATGGCCTATATTAGCCTATATTTGGTTCTATCTTTCCTATTTTGTGTATTTTCAATCAAAACAACTTACAATCACATTAAACTAACTATATATATGATGTTTGAGGTGTTTATAACTTAAACTAGCATCAAACTACTCGTATTCATTCAATTTCAAGTCAAATGGCCTAAAATGGCCTATATTAGCCTATATTTGGTTCTATCTTTCCTATTTTGTGTATTTTCAATCAAAACAACTTATAATCACATTAAACTAACTATATATATGATGTTTGAGGTGTTTATAACTTAAACTAGCATCAAACTACTCGTATTCATTCAATTTCAAGTCAAATGGCCTAAAATGGCCTATATTAGCCTATATTTGGTTCTATCTTTCCTATTTTGTGTATTTTCAATCAAAACAACTTACAATCACATTAAACTAACTATATATATGATGTTTGAGGTGTTTATAACTTAAACTAGCATCAAACTACTCGTATTCATTCAATTTCAAGTCAAATGGCCTAAAATGGCCTATATTAGCCTATATTTGGTTCTATCTTTCCTTTTTTGTGTATTTTCAATCAAAACAACTTATAATCACATTAAACTAACTATATATATGATGTTTGAGGTGTTTATAACTTAAACTAGCATCAAACTACTCGTATTCATTCAATTTCAAGTCAAATGGCCTAAAATGGCCTATATTAGCCTATATTTGGTTCTATCTTTCCTTTTTTGTGTATTTTCAATCAAAACAACTTATAATCACATTAAACTAACTATATATATGATGTTTGAGGTGTTTATAACTTAAATTAGCATCAAACTACTCGTATTCATTCAATTTCAAGTGAAATGGCCTAAAATGGCCTATATTAGCCTATATTTGGTTCTATCTTTCCTTTTTTGTGTATTTTCAATCAAAACAACTTATAATCACATTAAACTAACTATATATATGATGTTTGAGGTGTTTATAACTTAAACTAGCATCAAACTACTCGTATTCATTCAATTTCAAGTCAAATGGCCTAAAATGGCCAATATTAGCCTATATTTGGTTCTATCTTTCCTATTTTGTGTATTTTCAATCAAAACAACTTACAATCACATTAAACTAACTATATATATGATGTTTGAGGTGTTTATAACTTAAACTAGCATCAAACTACTCGTATTCATTCAATTTCAAGTCAAATGGCCTAAAATGGCCTATATTAGCCTATATTTGGTTCTATCTTTCCTTTTTTGTGTATTTTCAATCAAAACAACTTATAATCACATTAAACTAACTATATATATGATGTTTGAGGTGTTTATAACTTAAACTAGCATCAAACTACTCGTATTCATTCAATTTCAAGTCAAATGGCCTAAAATGGCCTATATTAGCCTATATTTGGTTCTATCTTTCCTTTTTTGTGTATTTTCAATCAAAACAACTTATAATCACATTAAACTAACTATATATATGATGTTTGAGGTGTTTATAACTTAAACTAGCATCAAACTACTCGTATTCATTCAATTTCAAGTCAAATGGCCTAAAATGGCCTATATTAGCCTATATTTGGTTCTATCTTTCCTATTTTGTGTATTTTCAATCAAAACAACTTACAATCACATTAAACTAACTATATATATGATGTTTGAGGTGTTTATAACTTAAACTAGCATCAAACTACTCGTATTCATTCAATTTCAAGTCAAATGGCCTAAAATGGCCTATATTAGCCTATATTTGGTTCTATCTTTCCTTTTTTGTGTATTTTCAATCAAAACAACTTATAATCACATTAAACTAACTATATATATGATGTTTGAGGTGTTTATAACTTAAACTAGCATCAAACTACTCGTATTCATTCAATTTCAAGTCAAATGGCCTAAAATGGCCTATATTAGCCTATATTTGGTTCTATCTTTCCTATTTTGTGTATTTTCAATCAAAACAACTTACAATCACATTAAACTAACTATATATATGATGTTTGAGGTGTTTATAACTTAAACTAGCATCAAACTACTCGTATTCATTCAATTTCAAGTCAAATGGCCTAAAATGGCCTATATTAGCCTATATTTGGTTCTATCTTTCCTTTTTTGTGTATTTTCAATCAAAACAACTTATAATCACATTAAACTAACTATATATATGATGTTTGAGGTGTTTATAACTTAAACTAGCATCAAACTACTCGTATTCATTCAATTTCAAGTCAAATGGCCTAAAATGGCCTATATTAGCCTATATTTGGTTCTATCTTTCCTATTTTGTGTATTTTCAATCAAAACAACTTATAATCACATTAAACTAACTATATATATGATGTTTGAGGTGTTTATAACTTAAACTAGCATCAAACTACTCGTATTCATTCAATTTCAAGTCAAATGGCCTAAAATGGCCTATATTAGCCTATATTTGGTTCTATCTTTCCTATTTTGTGTATTTTCAATCAAAACAACTTACAATCACATTAAACTAACTATATATATGATGTTTGAGGTGTTTATAACTTAAACTAGCATCAAACTACTCGTATTCATTCAATTTCAAGTCAAATGGCCTAAAATGGCCTATATTAGCCTATATTTGGTTCTATCTTTCCTTTTTTGTGTATTTTCAATCAAAACAACTTATAATCACATTAAACTAACTATATATATGATGTTTGAGGTGTTTATAACTTAAACTAGCATCAAACTACTCGTATTCATTCAATTTCAAGTCAAATGGCCTAAAATGGCCTAAAATGGCCTATATTAGCCTATATTTGGTTCTATCTTTCCTTTTTTTGTGTATTTTCAATCAAAACAACTTATAATCACATTAAAATAACTATATAAATGATGTTTGAGGTGTTTAGAACTTAAACTAGCATCAAACTACTCGTATTCATTCAATTTCAAGTCAAATGGCCTAAAATGGCCTATATTAGCCTATATTTGGTTCTATCTTTCCTATTTTGTGTATTTTCAATCAAAACAACTTACAATCACATTAAACTAACTATATATATGATGTTTGAGGTGTTTATAACTTAAACTAGCATCAAACTACTCGTATTCATTCAATTTCAAGTCAAATGGCCTAAAATGGCCTATATTAGCCTATATTTGGTTCTATCTTTCCTTTTTTGTGTATTTTCAATCAAAACAACTTATAATCACATTAAACTAACTATATATATGATGTTTGAGGTGTTTATAACTTAAACTAGCATCAAACTACTCGTATTCATTCAATTTCAAGTCAAATGGCCTAAAATGGCCTATATTAGCCTATATTTGGTTCTATCTTTCCTATTTTGTGTATTTTCAATCAAAACAACTTACAATCACATTAAACTAACTATATATATGATGTTTGAGGTGTTTATAACTTAAACTAGCATCAAACTACTCGTATTCATTCAATTTCAAGTCAAATGGCCTAAAATGGCCTATATTAGCCTATATTTGGTTCTATCTTTCCTATTTTGTGTATTTTCAATCAAAACAACTTACAATCACATTAAACTAACTATATATATGATTTTTGAGGTGTTTATAACTTAAACTAGCATCAAACTACTCGTATTCATTCAATTTCAAGTCAAATGGCCTAAAATGGCCTATATTAGCCTATATTTGGTTCTATCTTTCCTTTTTTGTGTATTTTCAATCAAAACAACTTATAATCACATTAAACTAACTATATATATGATGTTTGAGGTGTTTATAACTTAAACTAGCATCAAACTACTCGTATTCATTCAATTTCAAGTCAAATGGCCTAAAATGGCCTATATTAGCCTATATTTGGTTCTATCTTTCCTTTTTTGTGTATTTTCAATCAAAACAACTTATAATCACATTAAACTAACTATATATATGATGTTTGAGGTGTTTATAACTTAAACTAGCATCAAACTACTCGTATTCATTCAATTTCAAGTCAAATGGCCTAAAATGGCCTATATTAGCCTATATTTGGTTCTATCTTTCCTATTTTGTGTATTTTCAATCAAAACAACTTACAATCACATTAAACTAACTATATATATATGATGTTTGAGGTGTTTATAACTTAAACTAGCATCAAACTACTCGTATTCATTCAATTTCAAGTCAAATGGCCTAAAATGGCCTATATTAGCCTATATTTGGTTCTATCTTTCCTTTTTTGTGTATTTTCAATCAAAACAACTTATAATCACATTAAACTAACTATATATATGATGTTTGAGGTGTTTATAACTTAAACTAGCATCAAACTACTCGTATTCATTCAATTTCAAGTCAAATGGCCTAAAATGGCCTATATTAGCCTATATTTGGTTCTATCTTTCCTATTTTGTGTATTTTCAATCAAAACAACTTACAATCACATTAAACTAACTATATATATGATGTTTGAGGTGTTTATAACTTAAACTAGCATCAAACTACTCGTATTCATTCAATTTCAAGTCAAATGGCCTAAAATGGCCTATATTAGCCTATATTTGGTTCTATCTTTCCTATTTTGTGTATTTTCAATCAAAACAACTTATAAAAAACATAAGTCTTAAAGATGGTCATTATGAAGAACAACATAAATAAGTAACTTCTATTATTCTTGGAAAATAGAGTGTATACCTAATTTTTCCATTCATGATTTCGATTAAGGATGGGGAAATGCATCATTCTTAGAACATAACGGCGAATGATACATTACACCCGAATGGGGAACACGAGCGGGAACAAATGAAGAAGATCCTCCGAAGCAAGATACCCAAAAATAAGTAACAGGAACCCCACTCTCACCTATTATACCCCTTTTGAATTTGAAATCAAGAAACCTATACCATCTAATCCACTGTAATAAATTTTGAACTTGACTATGATTGCTAGTTGGCCATGAATTTCGAATAATTAGAAAAAACTTTAGCAATTTGCTGGTGATGTAAAAAAACCAAACAACTTGGTAATATCCTGAGCAAAATATCTTATCACACCATTGATAATGGACAACAAGGAGGGGGGATTTTCAATTTTTGCTTGGAGCCCTCCCCCCCTCCCCGACCCCCCCGCACGCCCCCTCCACGACCCCCTGCAGCCCCTCCCCCCTCCCTCACCGACCTCCCCCTCCCCTCCCCGACCCCCGCAGCCCCCCCCCTCCCTCACCGACCTCCCCCTCCCCTCCCCGACCCCCTACGGCCCCTCCCCCCCCCCCTCACCTCCCCCTCCCCTCCCCGACCCCCTACAGCCCCTCCCCCTCCACGACCCCCCCACGGCCCCCCCTCCCCGACCCCCTGCAGCCCCTCCCCCCTCCCCGATCCCGCCCGCACAGCCTCCCCCTTCCCCGACCCCCGCACGCCCCCCCCACATATATAATTTACTGCCATGAGAGTTGAATTCATGGGATAAAAACTTGCCAAATATAAGGAAGAAAAAGTACAATGATGTCAAAGAAGAACACTACATCAAGAAAAGAGATGACCATTGAAACCCCAAGATGAGTATAATAGCTAGACCACATCCAACAAATAAAGTGCAGATGAACAATTTTTTGGGTTTAGTTTCATCACTACACAAATTGTTAAAAAAAAAAAGAAATTAGCACTGCTTACCACCGGCGAAATGTAGGTCCGGCAAGAGTCGATGCAAGTTCGTCGCCCAAGTTCGTCGCCTGAAGTTCACTTCTCTCCCAAAAAAAAACCCAACTGTTAGGGTTTGGTTGATGAGTACAAAAAATTTTTTTAAAAAAGAGAAAATAAAGCTTACCGCCGGCGAAGTGAGGTGGAGATGGGTCGCTGACGTTGGCTGGAGGAAGTAGGAGAGGCAGGTGGAGGTGGAGTCGACGGAGTTTCGTCGCTGCAAAATCGCCCAAATTCCCTCCTTTTTGTTGTTGAAAAAAAAAACCCGATTGAAAGACTTAAATTAAACCCCCCCTTTAGAAATCAACGACGGT
The DNA here is from genome assembly GCA_947648045.1 of Beta corolliflora. NCBI lineage: Eukaryota > Viridiplantae > Streptophyta > Magnoliopsida > Caryophyllales > Amaranthaceae > Beta > Beta corolliflora. The sequence continues at coordinate 666,594 of CANSZD010001828.1, read as the reverse complement.
TTCTGACCGTCGCCCAAGCTACAAAAAATTTCTGCTTTACTTCCACAAAATCAACGACGGCTTTTAGCCGTCGTTATTTATTACCGACAGCTAAACCGTCGTTATATGCTACAACTGCCGTCGGTGATCAACGACGGCTTCAAGCCGTCGCTTTTTTTTTATATACCGACGGTTTTGTTAGCCGTCGCTGATAGGTCGTCGTTATTTTGTGATTTTCTTGTAGTGTGTTGTCCGTGATCTGATTTTGAGTGAGAGTATTCGAAGGAAGGAGAGTGGAGAATCATCTGGAGCATACAGTACTGAGGGTAGAGGGAGAGGAAAACAAAAGGGAAAAGGAAAGAACTTTCAGGGTAGATCAAAGTCTAGGGGCCGGAGTAAGTCAAAAGGCAGGACTAGTATTACCTGTTGGAATTGTGGTGAGAAGGGTCATCCAAAGAGGGAGTGTCCACATCCCAAGAAGAAGGGAAAAAAGTCTGACCATAATGATAAACAGGAGGATAGTGATAACTCATCGATTTATTATGCATCGAATGAGATTGAGGATGCTTTGGTCTTAAGTGTTGATAGTCCTATAGAGTCGTGGATCCTAGATTCGGGGGCATCGTTTCACTCTTCACCTATGAGGGAGTTGTTTCATGACTTCAAAGAGAAGAAGTTGGGTAAGGTCTATCTTGCTGACGACAAGACCTTGGATATCATGGGGAAGGGAGATGTGATTGTCAAGACTGCGAACGGGGGAACTTTAAAACTGCATGATGTTAGGTACATTCCAGGCCTAGCAAAGAATCTGATTTCTGTGAGTCAACTGGACTCATGTGGCTACAAAACTGTGTTCTGTGAGGGGAAGTGGAAAATTTCCAAAGGTTCCATGATCTTGGCTAGAGGTACTAAGATGGGAACACTATACACTATTGCGGGGTGGTGTACGGGCATGGTTCTTTGCGGCTACAATGGATGAAACTAAGTTATGGCATACTAGACTTGGTCACATGAGTGAGAAAGGGATGAAGATTTTAGCTTCAAGTGGCAAAGTGCCAGGGTTGAAATCAGTTGACATGGAATTTTGTGAGAGTTGTGTCTATGGCAAGCAGAAAAAGGTGACTTTCACAAAAGCCAAGAAAGAGTTGAAAACTGAGAAGCTAGAGTTGGTGCACAATGATTTGTGGGGGCCTTTTCCAGTCAGATCCCTTGGAGGCTCACGTTACTTTGTTACTTTCATTGATGACTACAGCAGGAAGGTATGGGTTTACTTCATGAAGAGGAAATCTGAGCTTCATGAGACCTTCAAGAAGTGGAAGGCTGAGGTAGAGAATCAGACTGGAAAGAAAATAAAGTGCATTAAGTCTGATAATGGAGGTGAGTATGAATTGGCAGAGTACACAAAGCTCTGTGAGGAGAATGGCATCATTCTGAAGAGGATTGTTCCAGGGAAACCTCGACAGAATGGAGTCGCAGAGAGGATGAACAGGACACTGACTGAGAGGGCTAGGAGTATGAGGTTGCATGCAGGGCTACCTAAAACATTCAGGCGGTCGGTTAGTACGGCAGGCTTACTTGATCAATAGGGGACCATCAGTTCCATTGGAGTTCAAGCTACCAGAGGAGGTTTGGAGTGGGAAGGAGGTAAATCTTTCTTTTCTGAAATTATTTGGTTGTGTTGCTTATGTTCAATCTGAGAAACGCGACAAGTTAGACCCAAAGGCCGTTAAGTGTTATTTTATTAGGTATGGTTCTGAGAAGTATGGGTATCGGTGTTGGGAACCTAAAAGTAGGAAGATTTTGAGACACTGTGATGTCACTTTTGATGAGACTAAGGTGTACAAGGATGTTTATGGTGATAAATCTTAGATTACTGAGCCAGTGGGAGTTCAGGTTAAGGAGTTTGTGGAGACTGAAGACATTGATGGAAGAAATGTCATTGTTCCAGAACGGGTTGAGCAACATGGAGAAGAGGCTCATACTCATGTAGGGTCTGATTCAGATGAGTCAGATAATTCACAGCAAGGTAATTCAGATGGTGCTGCTGTCACACCACCAAGAGGCTCCAGTTCTAGTACAGGGAGAACAGTCTCTCAAGTTGACTTGAGAAAATCCGCAAGGGTGTCCAAAGCACCAAATCGATATTTCCCTTCTATGTTTTATTTGCTACTAACTGATGCAGGTGAACCAAAATCATATAAAGAAGCAATAAATTCGACTGACTCATCTAAGTGGGAGTTAGCCATGAAAGATGAGATGCAGTCCCTGGAAAAGAATCAGACATGGGAGTTGTCTGCATTGCCTGCAGGAATGAGAGCACTTAGCAACAAGTGGATCTTCAGATTGAAGAAAGAGCCTGATGGAAGTGTCAGGTATAAGACGAGATTAGTAGTAAAGGGGTTCCTACAACAGGAGGGCATTGACTACAACGAGATATTTGCTCCTGTTGTAAAGTTGACTACTATACGTATCTTGTTGGCTATTGTTGCTGCTGAGAATCTGTTCTTAGAACAGATGGATGTTAAGACCGCGTTTCTACATGGTGATCTGGATGAGGAGATCTACATGAAGCAACCGGATGGCTTCAAAGTTCGTGGAAAAGAGAACTTAGTGTGCAAGCTCAAGAGGAGCTTATATGGATTGAAGCAGGCTCCGAGATAGTGGTACATAAAATTTGATACGTTCACGTGTAGCAGTGGGTTCAAGAGAGCTGATAGCGATCATTGTTGCTATTTTCAGAGGTATGTAAATGACTATGTTTATTTACTTCTGTATGTTGATGATATGCTGATTGCTAGTACGAGCATGGAGGTGATAAATAGTGTGAAGGGAAAACTGTCGCAGAAATTTGAGATGAAGGATTTGGGTGAATCCACACAAATCTTAGGTATGAGGATTTTCAGGGACAAGTCTACTGGCATGTTGAAGTTGTCTCAGGAAGATTACATTCTAAAGGTACTTAAGAGGTTTAATGTGGGAGATGCAAAACCTAGAAATTCGCCGCTTCCTAACGACCTCAAATTGACAAGGGAGCACTCACCAACTACAGAAGAAGAAAAGGAACGGATGGCCACTGTTCCCTATGCTTCAGCGGTTGGTAGCTTGATGTATGCCATGGTTTGCATACGGCCAGACATTGCTTTTGCAGTGGGAGTTGTGAGTAGATTTGTTTCTAATCCAGGTGAGAAACATTGGGATGCTGTGAAGTGGTTACTAAGGTACTTGAAGGGCACTTCAAGTATGGGGCTTTGTTTCTGGAAGAAAGGAGTGAAGCTTGAGGGTTATGTTGATGCTGATCTCAGTGGAGATATCGATACTAGCAAAAGCACGTCCGGATATGTCTCTACTTGTTGGTTGTATCGCAGGTGAGTTGGATGTCCAAGTTACAGAAGTGTATCTCTCTGTCTACTACAGAGTCTGAGTATGTGGCTATGTCTGAGGCAGGTAAGGAGATGGAATGGCTTATTGGTTTTCTTGAAGAGATGGGCATTAAACAGGAGAAAGTGATACTTTACGGTGATAGTCAAAGTGCAGTGCATTTGACTAAGAATCCTATGTATCATTGTAGGACCAAACATATTCGTCGGCGCTTTCACTACATCAGGAGTTTAGCGGAGGAGAATGTGTTGTGTCTGGAGAAAGTGTTGGGTGCTAAGAACCCAGCAGATATGCTCACTAAGAGTGTGAGTTGTGACAAACTAAGGTTGTGCCGAACCTTAGTTGGCCTTCGGTAATTGCTGATGAAGGTGGTGCTTTAGGAATTGAGATGAATGAAAAGATGATGATGGTATAAGTTATTCTTCACTTACACCTATCTCCAAGTGGGAGATTGTTGGGTATATGATGTCATATGGAGCTCAATGTGTGGATGGTGTGGAGATGAGGTTGCGTGAAGCTTATTTTGGCGTAAAACAGCTGGTTTGCAGTCCCGCCCGATCGTGTCGGGCAGTGTCGCCCGATCGGGCGGGGTCGATCTTCTTGGCTGGCGCATTGAAGCTAGGCGCCCGATCGGGCGAAGTTCCGAACTTCATCGGGCGAACGACCGGGCGAAGGTCGCCTGATCGGGCCCGAGAGCAGATTTGGTCTGGCGCTTAACCGCCCGATCGGGCGGATGTCGCCCGACCCGATCGGGCGGAGGTTTATTTCACACGGAGGGGGCGATTTCCCGATTTAAGTTATATTTAGGTTTAACCTATTGCCATAATTGAATAATTATTCATCATTATTCACATCAGAGAGAGAGAAAAAGCTATAAAGAGATTTCTTGAGTGCTTTTGTAATCTTTTTTGATCATTCATCGATTCCTAGTGCATATTCGTGGTTTTTCTCCCAGTTCTTGGGTTTCCACGTTAAAATCCTCTTGTGTCTTTTATTGCTTTTGTTCTTTCGTTGTTCTAGTATTGTTTGCTATTACTTGCTAGATTGATATTCAATAGGACATACAAAACATAAATAATTTGAGGGAAAAAAAAGATTCCAGAAGTTTGAGGGGAGGCATATTGAATCTATATCCTTCAAAAAGTATTTGTCTTTAACTTCTACTGACAATTATCATGCATGGATAAACACCACATATATCATAATTCCCTCAAAGTTGGCACCAAGTAACAACAATACGACTAGATTGGAATATTGCTGCATAACAAAGATACAATTTGTTAAAGACCAAATCATCAAGAAGTTATGATAGCATTGAAAGGCTGGACCCCCCATTATGGTCCTTTACTAGACCATCAAATCTAATAAATTTTCCTTATAAGAAATACTTTGTATTGAGCAGTCAATACATATACTGAGTAAGAGAGCAAATACAGACTACGATTATTGCCCTTTCATGATTGGATTCCTCCAAAATCAGGTATTGTGCAAGATCAACATAGATGCCTGTATATTGGGTGGCAATTTATTGCATTTGGTTGATTTATTATTAGCTAGACATAATGAACTATGATGGAGAAATTCTTTGCGACAAAGAAGTTAGGAGATAAAGAAATAGTAGCCTTAGCTTTAAGGGAATTATGATGCTTACCTTGTTTGGATATTCAATGGCCTAAATTAAAGAGGTGTTGTTTTGTCTCTTTGGCACTTGGACAAGATTTCTTTTTTGAAAGCGAATTTTACAGGTAATTTATCATCGATATATATATATATATATATATATATATATATATATATATATATATATATATATATATATATATATATATATATATATATATATATATATATATATATATATATATAGAAGCTATTTGTGGTAGTTTCATTGGGGCTTTGCTTATGTTCCTACTCCACATTTTTTTGTAGTTGTTCTTCGTCTGTTGCATTTTGCATGTTTAGTGGGGACGAAACTAACATGCTTGCACATCCAGTTTCTTGTGCGGTTGAAAAAAGGCTAGTGACTTTTATTGAGCATCTTTTAGTGGGTGATTATAGATTGTGATGTGTCGATGATAGTTAGCTAACCTAATATGTGAACTTGTAAGGATGATACACAAAATTTGAGATTGAATCTTAGTGCAATATCTTGTGGGGAATCAAGGATCTAATAGGAGATGCACTATCTTAAGAACTTTGACCCACAAATTTTTTTAAATATGTATAAATATGAATTAGGTTATTTTTGATTTCTAGAACATAGAATATAATTAAGTAGGAGTTATCTATTTTTTTCCTGTTCTACTTTATATTACTTTAGCTTTAAGATGTACTTCCTCCGTTTCTTGCTAGATGCATCATATAGACTTTGTACACTACTTAGATTTTAACTTAGACCACATATAATACTAATATTCATAGACAAATATGATTATTTTAATTGTTGTTGGGTTAATTTCAATGTATATCTTCAAAATATTAATTTTTTATAGTATACTACTATAATTAAAGATATTAATTAGTTATACATTGATAAATATACCCAATTAATATGATGCATCTATTAAGAAACAAAGAAAGTGAATCTTGATCGATCAACTAATTAAAAGGTATTATGTAATATAACCTAGTAGCTAGCAATCATATACATATGTTTATTACAATGTCCTAACCTAAGTGAAGCTTTGAGTTTTAATTTAAGGAGCTGATGTTTGACATTTGCATGTTCAGAATAACAAAGAGTATTATTATAGAGGAGATAAGAACAACATTTTTGTCTTTATGCTTTCTATCAAGGAGCTAAGCAAATCAAATCTCTATCTTTAGTCATTTTCATGCATACAAAAAAGTAATCAATATTTAGTTTTATACTTTCACACACACACAAGTATTCTGAAAAGTCAATCTTTTTGTCCTGAGTTGCAAATGAGTTGAGTAGAGTCGAGTCGAGCTTTAGCTTGTTTGAACAAAGTTTGATAAGAATTATTAATCTTGGAGCTAGCTCGAGTTTTCATATATTCTTGTTCGAGTGTAGCTTTTTAGGCATCTGGTTTGATAGAACTTTGTTTTTGAACGTGCTCATATTTCGCATTTGAAGTCGAGCTAAAATTGAACTTGATCATTAAATAAGCAAACCTTGAGTTATTATATGAAATGGGGTTTCCGTAAGGATCTTTTCCTTTCATTTAATTAATGGGGATCTTTTTGCCAATAATTCCATGTCAAAAATTCCATTGGAAAACAAGGTATAATTTTGTAATCGTAAATGTGAATTGTGAGGTACAACAATTATTAGGAAATAATCGAGTTAATTAGGGCTGTAGCTATGAGTGCTACAGATGGTCTAATGCGAGGAATGGAAGTTATTGATACAGGAGCTTCTTTAAGTGTTCCAGTCGGCGGCGCAGCTCTTGGACGCGTTAATTTAACAAATATGTTGTTTTTTTTAACTTTTAATTTCTTGTAAAATATTTACAAAGGTACTTAATTAAATTTTAGAACTTTTGATATATTTTCAAGCTTAAACAAGCTATGTTTGGTCATGTAAAAGTTCCAAAACGAGCTTAAACTAGTTGTTCACGAACGTTATTGAGTCAAACATGAAGTTTACAAACTTGGCTCATTTATTTTCCAATTTTAGATATTTGTTCAAGCTTGTTAATTAATTACCTTAACATACGAGTTTATCGTGTTTGTTTGAGAGTAGTTCACAAATGTATAAGTTAATTTGCATTCCCATTTGTCCCACATAGTTTTTGCATATTGGAGTTTACACAGATATTAAGAATCATGCATGCATAGAGTCATAGAGATAGAAAGACAAGAGTTTTTAATTGTGGAGGAAAATTATTAAGAGAAAGTTAAATTTGTTGAAAAGAAAAGTCTTCCAATAATTTGAGACGATCAATCAGATAATTGTGCAATAATAATGTTGGATAATTAAAAGGGATTATTGCAATTATAAAATATAATAATTTTAAGATCGGTAACTACAACTATTCAACTAGTAACTGTAGTATTTTTTAATATGAAGTTGACAAACAGAATAAGTTGTATCCTGATAACTATTTTGAGTCTATTGCATGTGGCTGAATAAACTTCTAGAATAATTTATTTTGGACGATCAAAAGGACATAGTTAAAACGGCTTATATTTGGGATTGGAGGAAATAATATTATAAATATCACTTGTGATTATCGTGAATTAGGAAAGTACAATTATGTTTTCAAAAGATGAATTCATGCTAAATATAGATGTAAACATTCTAGTAAGAAGTTAAATGTAAAAATATTATGTACAACTTCCTAATAACATTACATTACATATCGCATCATTCTATCCTACCTTTACAAGTTTAAACTCTTGTCCATTAATATAACGTTTCAAATTGTTTGTTACTCCCGAGACCTTCTATATATACATAAGTGATGATGCTCCTAATATCCTATTATCCTTGTCCTAAAAAATCACATGTTGCAAAATGTTGTCCCTCAAGATATTATTACTTGTAAATTTGAAGTGGCAAGTCAAATTACAAAATGCTGTAGCTCACTATATATTAGAGTTGCTCTTAGTATATGTAAGTGTCAAATCCTTAAAAAAGATAAGAGGAAAAATACTTTGGGAAACATATGTAAAAGAAAACTAAAGTTGGAAAAATTCAGCAAAGGCGTATTACCCATTTTCTTTATAAATAAGTCATTATGGATTATTCTGCAGCCCCAAAGTTCTTATCTTGTGATTTTCATAGGTCCGGAATTACTTACAACCGGTTTAGAAGGTATGATTTTTAAACGTTTACCATCTTCGAACACTTTCAGCAAGTGATAGAGACCTATAAACTTGGACCAACGTTTAAAAATCTTACCTTCTAAATCGATTATAAGTAATTCAGGACCTATAAATAAAAATCACAAGATGGTAAACTTGGAACCTGCAGAGAATAATCCATAGTTGGGACTTATAAAAGAAAATGGGTAATAGTTGGGCCCCCTCTTGTGAATTTTTCCACTAAAGTTTCCATTGATTATTGACCTTCGCCGCAGCCATGCAAGTATGCAAAGAGCATTACTAATGTTGCCTTCGCACTAGGGTTAGTTTTCCGTATCGTGTTTGATCGCAATAGCTTCACTGACATGTGGTAGCTAGGTCATAGCTAACCTTCAGCTCAGATTGAGTAAAACCTTGGGCGAGTATATTATTGATTATTCACGTTTACAACCATGTCCATGTGGTAGCTAGCCAGCTAGGTCATATGCCTTTCTATAATTAGTATCAGACACCTCAGGCTCATTTACGGTTCCAACAAGAGGGATACACCAGAATCCTGCTGAATATATGTAATCTCTGTTAATTATTCACGTTCGAAAGTCATAAAACAATATTTTGTTCAGGTTAAATTTAGGAAAACAATGTGAAATCTGTACATACTACATTCTAAATTTCTAATCTATATATAAGTATTTTAGAAATTAAATCATAATATCAGAACGAATAAAAGAATTCCAACAACATAGATATATATTTACCCGGCTAATGCTTCAGTTTAATTTTTTTACTGATATTATCCTTAATAAAATTAGGGTTATTCTACGTCATACCCTTGTGTTTCTTCGATTTCTAGGTTGTGTACACTAACCTTTTTAGAATTTCACACAATAATTTCAAATTTACTTTCTAATGCACAATACGCCTCAATCGCTAACTATGCATCATTAATATCACTTACTTTTTGTTATTTAGCGGAGCAAATCTAACATATAAATATTCCCTCAAAGAGTTAAACTATATATGTATAAGTTTGATTAGGTTTGCTGGATGACAAGCAGTAGACGACATTAATGACTTCTTGTATGTGGGGGCATTATGCATTAAAAATGTAAGTTTAGAGGCATTGTTTGAAATTATTGAAAGGTTAGGATACAACGTAAAAAAAACAAATTAAATAAGCACAAGAATATAACATAGAAAAACCCTAAAAATTATTATACTCATCTAGCGAGATAATCCACCCAAAATATGTTTTTATTTGAAATTACTCATGGGTGCCTCCGAATCCAATTAGTATTTATGCTAATCCATAGTAATTTTAAGACAATTTAATTATTGATGATCCTTTTATGTGGTGAACTATCCTTTAATTGTTGTACCAATTTTACGTTTTTAAACATATTATGATGTTATTCAAATTATAGGCTAGGTCTTTATTTTACATATTGCCTTTTCTAAAGTGTGTTTGCTTTTATCGTAGTTATTTTAAAATATTTCATTGAAGCACCTTTGTAAGAAAATAATTTATAGATTGAGTGGAGGACTATCATTTGTTTTAAAAAGACAATGAAAAGGTATGGACTATAGCTCCTTTGTACTAGCTGAAAGTTGAAAAAAATAATCTATTTTTAATGAACATATATATAAGTTTTTCTTTTCCTGATAGGGTTCTCAAATTTCTTGATTATAAGATTTTGGTTTTATTCAAAATTTATAAATTTATGTTATATTAAAGAAAATTTGAAGTCAAATTATTGGATAGCTACCATGTGGCATATTTTTGTTTTTTATTTGAAGTTACTATATTAGTATTTTTTAGATAGATAATCCATCCCATCAAGAAGCGTCACATCAATAAATGGGGGTACAATATAGCTTTCATAGCACTATACTACTAATTAGCTCAAGCGATGCCCTAAGTTGTTACAAGTAATATGAGATGATAATCTTAAATAATTATTAATGCCATGCACTAATTTGAGATAAAAATTTATTATAGTATCATATCAAATTTTTTAAGTTTTTTGAATCGCAATTATTGACCACATGAAAATTTGATTAAACATCAATTAGTAAACCACAACAAGTATTAAAGTAGTTTAATTGATGAGTTGTAGGATTCGTAATTTTTTGGTTGTATAAAATACTTAATATCAATAAATTGCACATTGAGTTAGAAAGTTGCTACTATTATGTTTCTTGATTGATTTTTCTTGAAAAAATGGTTAATTGAAAAATAGTGCTATATCTTTAATTATCAGTTATTAGTTTTCATTTTATTAATATTTCCATGTATGATTAAGGCCTTGTTTGTTCACCTTAAATTTTAGTAAAATTAATCCCTTATAATTAAGGTCGTCTAACTAGTAATAGTATAATTATATATTTGATTAGTAACAATAAAGGTATCTTTCAAAAATATTTTCTTTTACTAGTCAAATAATGATAATAATTTAACTATCTAATATGGTCTGAAAAAACAAAATATTTTATACTTTTCAAATGTTAGATTTCTATTAAATTAGCAACATTATTGGATTTGAAATTCAGTCGTATGATACCCAAATCGGAAAATCGCGATCCCCTCTTTCCTACAAGAGTACTAGCTCCCATGATTCATGAGAAATACTATTATATATAAAACTCTTGTTCCATAATTTAAAATATATATACTAGGTCAAATATACAACCAAATAATTTCGTTTATGATAATGCATTACTGCATTATAATATACTTTTTCTTTTTTTCTTTGTTGATGGGTTGATTATCGCCTACAAATACATCTCATTATACAAACACTATATCACGAGTACCACGTTCATAATTACATAAAATACTTGCAGGGTGGGGTTACCTTTAACTGGCATGATTGTCATGGTATCCACAACACTCCGGTATATAAGTAGAACATTCAAACTATATAGTATAATTTATCTTCTCACCATTTTTTTTTCTCTTTAACGACACCTAAGTTACTGAGATCATCTATAACTATATATTTGACGTATTATCTTGTATAACTTCATATACATTATACACATGGCGAAAGTTTTCCCTCATCTTCTGTCTTCTTCTTCTTCTTCTTCTTCTTCATCATCATCAACAAGTTCTTCTGAAGAGAGAGATAAATATACAGTTTGGATGAAATCACTAGTCCTCAATGGCAATGGTTGCACCATCTATGATACTAGCGGCGACGTCGTCTATCGTATCGATAACTATGATACCAAGTGTAGTAGCCAAGTTTACCTCATGGATCTTAAGGGAAAAGTCTTAAGCACCTTGATTAGAAAGGTAATAGAGCTAGCTATATATATATATTATTTTTTTTTTTTTATAAGGTAAGGATAAACCTTGACAAGTTGGGGGAATAAAGGGGATCCCAACTTGCCAAGGGTGAGAATCGATCCCAGGACATCCTGGAACCGGGAGGGAAGCTCTAACCACTAGGCTATCCCTCATTCTCGCTATATATATATATTATTCACGAAAGTAATTTCCAAAAAAAAAAAAAGAAAAAAGTTGTAGCATGTATGTGATATTTATGTTTTGATTTTGCAGAAGCTGAGAGTAAATGAGAATTGGAATGGCTACAAAAATGAGAGAGTTAAAAACGAAAAGCCATGGTTTTATGTAAAGAAGATAAGCAATGTTTTTAACAAAGAAGATGGATTTTCTTGTGAAGTTACAATTGAAGATGATAATTGTGAAGCATTTTCTTGCTTTAGAATTCAAGGATGTCCTCAAAAATCAGAATTCAAGATTGTTCGGGGCGATGGAATTGTTGTTGCTGAGGTAATTAATTAACCAATTTAATTTGTTACTTTAGAAATTATTTTGTTACTCCTAATAAGATATATACTATGTGTAGAACTTCCAATATATATATATATATATATGGCATGTTAAGTGATGGTTTTTTTATATTTTGTAATTGATTTTTGTAGGTAAAAAGAAAGCAAGCAAAAGATGGAATAATGTTGGGAGATGATGTATTAAGCTTGGAAGTAGAGCCAAATATGGATAATTCCCTCATAATCTCACTTGTTGTAATTCATGGTTTAATGTCTCATAAGATTTGACCCCATATACAAACCCTATGTACTACCACGCACCCTCAACCCCAAACCCAAAATAGAAGAAAAAAATAATTCAAAACTGCACAAATGAAAGAAAAATGAATATTGTTCTGACCAATTTTGTATATATATACGGACGCAGCTTTTAATTAGCATGCTTGAAATTTTGTTGTTGAAACTTAGATATGTATGTATACAAAAATTTTCCCTAATTGCTATTGCTTTGTATATCATCATTTACATTAATGAAAAATAATAATTTGTTTTTGCTTCTTCCATGAACTAGCTGTAAAGGCTTTTGAATGTCATTTGTGTCAATACTCCTGCAATAATTAGAATATACCTGTCGATCGCTATGTTTTGTATAAAGGTTGGTGGCCCTATAATTCAATCAAATACTTCTTGTGAATGAGTTTGAGTGCAGTTTTACTCAAATTCTAAAATTAGCGTTTGGCCTCCAAAAGTAGGTATATATTGAGTAAGATCAACATAGATGCCCCCACATTAAGGGGCAACGTTATTGGATTTTATAGGATAGACAGACACTACGGCCGGTTCCAACTACTGCTGGTTCATTTTAAAAGGTTCCAACTATTAATTATCTTAGAGCGGTTTCAACTTTTGGAGTCTATTTCCAAAACGATCTTAATTAAACTACTAAGTTATAATTTAAGACACATTACACTCGTCCAATAACTTCTTTTTTTTTAAGTGATTGGAGTTCATGGAAGAGTTTAATGTGTAATAACTAACCAATTTAACTAGTTAATCAATTTGAAGACCGTATTAGGAAAAGATCCCCAAATTAAAGTAGAGACCGCTCTGAAATAAATAAAAGTTACAACCTTTTAAAATGAACCAACCATAATTAAAACTAGAAGGGTCAATTTTTCCCTGTAATTAGATATTGTAATGAAGAAAATTGGAGAGATTGTGGCATCGCCTTCAAAAACATGTTCAAGCTTATATAAGCTTGTTGTGATACTAATTAATATGGCCTATATTGTGAAAGGAGATGTCTTGTTTGGTCCCGTTTGCACTTGGACAAGCTTTACAACAATGTTTTCTTGATAGCGAATTTTTATATTACCACTTAATTCATCGTCCAAAATTAAGCCTTTATCAAAGTTTTGCTTTTCTTTTTTTGTTAAGAGAATTGACACTTGGACAAATACAATAAATGCATGCATGGCATGCATGTTCACTTGTTTAGTGGCGTTGGAACATATGTACTATGCTTGCTTAGTTGCTTATGGATATTCATGATTGGATCCAGTCCGGTGGCTCTTTTAAGCATCTTAGAATCCAAATCTTTTGTCACATTGTTTTGTATCATTTACGTGACGCTTAGTTAATCTGATTTTTTTTTTGAGGGGAAGTTAATCTGATTAGTGCAGCTCTAACTCATCAATTTAACCTTATTTTCTTTTAAAATACTTAAAAAACATGATGTTTATAAATTATTTATGGTTTGGTGATGGTGCCTTAATCTCTCTCCTCCATTCCAAAATTATGTCTCATTATTTCCACGTTCAATTGAAAAAAAAGAAACTGAAATAATCATCTTTGGCGGAATCTAAAAAAGTTATCATCCTCTTAAAATTTGTTCAATATCGTTTTTTAATTTGTTTACACGTTAATTTATTTTAACTACTAAAAAAATTGAAATAGGGTTTTAAGTGTCTCGAGGTTTTTTGAGATTTTTTATTATTATATCTAAGCTCTATAGTTAAGGGACTGTGCCCAAAAACTAGATCTTGCAGTGGTTAGAAGTTCGTTTTCAAATCAGTTGTTTAAGGTGTAAGTTTGGGTAAAAGAAACTATTGAATTACAAAAAAAAGAAGGCAAAAATCTAGAAATACTGTCCTTTGGAGATAATCTGAAAATTATGCATGTTTAGATGGCTAAGACACGATATGTGTAGCAAGTTCTGAAAAAAATATCTATAATAATTAATAATGCAGCCTTGGCAGCCTTGGTATATACTATGTTTAGATGGCTAATATTTTGACTGCTAGGAGTACTTCCCTTTGGAAATACCAAGTTCCAACTATTGCTTATACAGTTATACTTTACAGCAAACATGAGGAATGATAAACCTCTATTTCTTGGGAATGTTCTACAAACATCTACAGCGATAAAAATAAAAAAATAATAAAAGGCTGAAAAGGTGGTGATATGGGTCCCATTGAATAGAAGAGGAATAAAACACTATTTATATTTCATGAACACTATTTGTTAATTGCATGAACACTATTTTTAGTTACACGAACACTAGTTGTAGTAGCATGAACACTATTTTTTAGCATCGGAATTTTCGAGACTACTTTTTGGTTTGACTGACACTTTGCAATTTTCGAGATAACTTTTTTGTTTGATTGACAACTGTTTCCCATATATATTGACAGTTTTACCCCTGATAGATGTTTGTAAACATCCAGCAAATAGAGGTTTATCATTCCTCAGCAAAGCATAACGTGATATGAGATAGAAATGTCCATAGTACGCGTAGAAAATCTAGATAGACAGAGAATGGTTCCTACAAATGTAAGTACGCAGCGATTTTTTTTGGTTGGAAATTGTTGTAAACGGCTTGCTTAATTAGGCTTGCTTGGTTTTCAGTTCCAGGAAGAGAACTAGTGGTGGTGTCAGAAATAGACATAACCGATGGGTCAACCTGATACAGAATCGACATGAACCTGGTTCAACCTGTGAGGGTCAGTCCCCAGACCTGACCGAAACTTGCCTTAGATTACCCAGACCTGATCGGCACCCGGCAAGACCATATTCTGACCTGATCACACAGACCTGCATTTAAACCCGAAACTGACCATAACCCAACACCTATTAACCCAAAATACGACTAGACCCAGTAAATATCCGGTTCAACCCAATTTGTTTATGACCGACCCGAATTCAACTATAATTCAGTTGAACCAGATAAAATAAGATCTGCCTTATTTGATCCAATTTTTCAAACTGAAATCTATTTATGTCGATCTTAATACTTTTAATAATATGATTCGTTTACAAAATTCATTACCAAATTGAAATTGATCATACCTCTATAGTAGTCAATATAACTCGATATTGAGACTATTTGATATGTGATAATTAGTTGATATTTAATGATATAAAATGACCAAATCCGGAATTTAACCGAAGCTGAATTCACGTTCAATAGCGAATGGACCCGATGCTTCAGATCGAACTAAAGTCATAAGCGATTCAACCGAGCAAACTTGACTCGACCCAAGTGTACATGAAATCCAAATACGACCTGTGCAAAGTGGTTCGACTTGTAAAAGGGACGACCCAGACCTGTCCGGCACCTGACAATTTGATGATTGAATTGTGACCGACCCAGATGAACAGAACCTGACCGATCCCGACCTAGGGCACTGACTGGTATAAACTTGACTTGTCGGGGTCTGACCTGATTCGGAATGGGTCAACCCAGACCCTGTTCGATAACCTGTTTTGACGCCGCTAAAGACAACGGTCCTTCCTAGTAGATTTGTTTCCCGTATAAGGATTCTACTTCTTGCTACTGGCCCGACTTTCTTACTGAAAAAGAAAGACAAAGAAAGGACATATATATGTATTATTTGGTTGAATATTAACTTCAAGAATTTGATAAATAAATGAAATTAACTTTTATGTAATTTTTACAACTTTGGTATGATTTTTTTTTCATATAACATAAACAAAATTAGTATAGTATGATGAGACGATCCCCTGAAAAATATAGTATGAGACTCATAAAAATACCTAAATTTCATGTACATAAAAGCAATGTCTTTTTTCCTGATATTAAAATTCCTGAGATTGCTTTGTCTGCAAAACATTCCTGAGATAAAACACTACCTCATATATAAAAGCCAAATCCAAAACACCAAAACAAAAAAAGAAATAAGTTATGGATGGAAAAGGAGGAGCAATAACTAAATTAAGAGAGAGTAGGAGAATATAAAAATCCGTAAGAAAAAAAAGGGTAAAATGTAATCCTTCAAAATTTTACAAGCATTAGATTTGTGCTTAGTATTTGTAATTCTATATATACTCCCTCCGTCCCTAAATAGAGTTTCTATTTTTTCATTTATGTCTGTCCCAAATAGGATTCTCATTTCCTTATTCGGTATGGGTCCACCAATTAAAATATTATTTAGCTTTCACTTTATTATATTACCAACTTTTCCACATTCTTTCTCCTCAATAAACAATTCATGAATAGTGTACCAACTTCAATTTTTAGTTGTCAATTAATACAACTAAGGGTGCGTTCTCTTCACCTGAATAGCCCTGAATTGAACTGAACTTATCTGAACTGAACTGAACTTATTGGACCTAATTCAACTTATTGTACCTGCCTGATTGGAACTTATTGGACCTGATTGACACTTATTGACCTTATTGGAACTTATTAGACCTGATTGGAACTTATTAGACTTTATTGAACCTGATTGGAACTTATTTGACCTTATTTAATAAAAAATTTGATGAGTAATAACATAAATATTAACCCCCCAAAATTCATTATAACATAATAATCATTAAAATGTATCCTTCAAAAAAATAGTAATTATTAATTATCTCTTATGATTTAACATTGTAACAAAAAAAATACTATTTATATGCTTGCCTATACACAACTTTCACCACTAATATATCTAATAGTGTTGCTTTGATTTCATAAAGCACTAGTAGGAAATCAATTAATAACATTTATATCTTTCATTGTTATTAGTAACGAAAACATGTTATCTCTAGTTATCTAAAGACGAATTGCAAAAAAAATATTATAATTATGATGATTATTATTGTTAACCTTATTTGACCATGATTATAATATTTTTTTAATAATAACATAATCAACTAATAGTAATATGACTAATAAAATAATAAATAATAATGTAAATATAATACAATATAATCATAGTGGTACTTTAATTAATTTTTTTTAATAATAACATAATCAGCTAATAGTAATATGACTAATAAAATAATAGATAATAATGCAAATATAATACTATATAATCATAGTGGTACTTTAATTAATTTTTTTAATAATAACATAATTAGCTAATAGTAATATGAATAATAAAATAATAGACAATATTACAAATATAATACTATATAATAATCATAGTGGTACTTTAATTAAAATTAAAATTTTAATTTAAATTCATTGATCATTGACTATTTGGACCTTATTGGAACTTATAGGACCTGATTAGACCTGATTGGAACTTATTGCACCTGATTGGAACTTATTGGACCTGATTGGAACTTATTGCCCTGATTGGACCTGATTAAAACTTATCTGAACTGAACTGAACTGAAACTTAATTCATTAAGGTGAAGAGAACGCACCCTAAGGTCCCACTTATGGTTTCTCCTTAATACTTGTGCCCAAAAGAAATGTGAACTCTATTTAGGGACGGAGGGAGTATATGATAATTTCATCCTAGCTACTCCCTATCTCCTTATTAGATATTTATTATGAGAATTATATTTTTTTTATTGAATATGTCATATATATCAGTTTTGTTGAGCAAATGTAAAAATAAATAGCTAAATATATGTATTTGGTGCATGGTTAAGAAATTAGAATGCCCCTTATAACATAAGTGATAGTACTATCGTAAATTCGTGATCTTACTTCCCGACAAATATCAGATGTACGTGTTAGTATATATTAATTAATACTTTGGATGATAACAATAAACCATAATTTCCTTAGTTTTTTAAACAACTCATATCCTACTGTCACTTTTTTTTTGAAGGGTCCTACTGTCACTTAGTTTATGGACAATAATGATTTTTGCGAGGCAGTATCTCCTAATACTGTCACTGAAGCCTAATTGCTGATTTCCTTTTGGGTTTGATTCTAATTATATCAGCAATTGAAAAACTAAAATGACAAAAGTTTTAGTTTCTAGAAAATACATTTCTCATCCAAGGGAGATGGACTACTACATAAAAAGCATTCTTTTACCTTTTCATTCACCAATATTCTATCCTCCTACCATCATCTTCTCCACAAAATCGGTAATCACACATATCAAACTTCCCATAAATTAATTATTAAATATTCAATCTTTAGAATCAGAGAATTTGTCCCATCTTAATCTCAAGGGTGATGTTTTGTTGACTTAATTATGAGATATTTCTAGAATATAAATACATGATCAGATCAGATTGGACAAATTTTTCCCATCTTGGAGTATGGACTATACTTACCCACATATGTGCTAGGTCAAATATACAAGCAATATTTTATTTATTTATTAATTTCTATTTTTTTTAGGTAGATATACAAGAATAAATATGAATATTGATAGTGATCATATCATAAAATAATACTATATAGGTATACCTTCATTTCGCAAAAAAATTATTGCTTTGCTCAAAATTAAATGAATACGCATAACTTCAAGTGTGGGGCTATCTGACTATCTGGCACTGTCTCAATCATCTAACCTCAACAATCCGTTATTTAAGGGAAGAACATTCAAAGTCATCCATTTTTCTAACAAGCAAAGCCACATAGTATATACTACAACTTAATGCTCTCTAAAAATTCTATTTACTCCATCGCCCAACTAGGCAACTATTACGATCTACAAATAATACAACTTTAACTTGTAATAAGTTGTAGCTCTCGCATATACGTACATGGCCAAAAATAAAATTCACCCTCATGTCTTATCTTCTTCTTCTTCATCAATTTGTTCTGAAGAAAAAGAAAAATATACAGTTTGGATGAAATCACTCGTACTCAACGGCAATGGTTGCACAATCTATGATGCTAGCGGCCACGTCGTCTATCGTATCGATAATTATGATACTAAGTGTAGCAGCCAAGTTTATCTCATGGATCTTAAGGGCAAAGTCTTAAGTACCTTGCTTAGAAAGGTATGGAGTAATTCCTTATATGATTATTAATGAAACTATATATTATTGAGTTTCTTCCATTAGTAGGAGATTTCCAAAAATAAAAAAAAAGTACTTAATTATGTGATATTTGTGTTTTTGCAGAAGCTGAGAGTTAATGAGAATTGGAATGGATACAAAAATGAGAGAGTTAAACAAGATAAGCCATGGTTTCAAGTAAAGAAAATGAGCAAAGTTTTTAATAAAGGAGGTGGATTTTCATGTCAAGTTACAATTAAAGGTGATTCTTGTCAAGCATTTTCTTGCTTTAGAATCCAAGGATGTCCTCAAAAATCAGAATTCAAGATTATTCGAGGCGATGGAATCATTGTTGCTGAGGTAATTAACCAAATTGATTTCTTACTTAGAAATTATTTTGTTACTCCTTGGATATATGTATATATAGATCAACTTCTTATATATGGCATGTTAAGTGATGGTTTTTATTTTTTGTAATTGATTTTTGTAGGTTACAAGAAAGCAAGCAAAAGGAGGAGTAATGTTGGGAAATGATGTATTAAACTTGGAAGTGGAGCCAAATATGGATAATTCTCTCATAATATCACTTGTTGTAATTCATGGTTTAATGTCTCATAAGATTTAACTTATAGAAACCCTTCAATATACCATCATATCTAACCAACCCAAAAAAAAAAGAAAAAAAAAGATTAAAGTATCTAATTGAAAAAATTTGAGGAAAGTTGAATGTAGTTTTTGACAACTATTGTTTAATTTTTTTTTGGCATCCAAGAGGTGTGTTGAGCTACAAACATTATGTGGCCTGTGATTTGTCCGCCTATGGGTACTAATTAAGCAACCCCTCGGTATGTAGATATGATGAGTGAAGATTTGCAGCTTTGAATTTTGTACTCGAAAACCAGAGATATGTATATAGATTTTTGGTCATGTAATTGCTCGTGATTTGTGTATATCTTCATTTATTATATCAATGAGGAACACTCGACTTTCTATTATTGCTTTTTATTTTTCGAAGAAAATTTGGCTAGCTCGTTAAATAAATAAATCCTATGAAAATTAACACAAAATCACTTTTAAAAGGCTTAAGATCATATGTTTCATTTAATGTCTCATCTTGTGTCCTAGTACTCCATTATGCCTCATGAGTTTATACCATGAAAGTTGTGATATGGAAACCAAATTGAACCAAATTAAACCAAACAAATGATTAACTCCAACCACCTATAATTGTTGGCACCTACGCAACCACTAGTATATATTCTTGTCTTATATGGTGTCACTCATATTGTGTATGGTTAGCATTTATGCAAATTAGGATGGGTAGGGGAAAATAGGGAGGGAACGGAAGGGGGACAAAAGAGTGAAATTTTATTTTCATTCCAATTCTGTTTAGTAATAAATGGGTATTGTTATTTATTAAACTGAGAAGGAAAATGGATGATTTCCTCCTAATCCTCCTATCCGAAGTATTAAGGTTTGATATTTTGAAATATAGACTACTGCACATAAAAGGTAGTGATTCTGATAATAAAAAATGTACTTTAGTCGAAGGGTGAGTAGTTATTTATTCTTTAAAAGTTTTCTGAAAATGGATATCGGTAGTTGAGTAGTGAATATAAGTGGTTTTTTTGTTGCTATTACAAACGGTTTTCCGATCCCATGCTTGATGCTTTAGGGCGTGCTTGAGAAAAATGTTGAGGTTCTATTTTGAGGTTCTTTAAGCAAGTTGAAACTCCTTGTGAAGGTATAAGTGATCTTTGGTAAATAAACCACTACTACAAAATAAGGCTATAGCAACGGCCTAAATGTGTTGGTAAAGATCCATTAAATGTTGCTTACGCACCTATAAAGAATAGTTTATATGGCGTTGAAATAGCCGGCTACTATAACTCTATGAGCAAAGCTTATGATGCCTTAGAGAACAACTTTATAAAACTGCTGTCATAGTTATCATTAGCAACACTTTTCTTAGGCAACAATTTTTTAACTTTTGCCAACAGTTTTATTATATCTAAGGCGACAGTTAATAAGTTTTTGTAACAATTATTGAGGATTTCAAGCAACATTTTTACTATCTAGGCTAACATTTTTATTATCTATAGCAACACTATCAACAGTTTATGACAACGTTTATTGCTCTAATATTGCAACACTTTTGTAGTCTATGGCAACATTTCTTGATAAAGCTATTGCGAACGTTTCTTGCTACACAATTGCGACATTTTATGTGAGTATATCAACGTTTCTTGATACAACACACTTTAATGTGATCTCATAGCAACAGTTTCATATGCGTTTATTTAGTAGCTCATTAAAATGAATATATCATATCAAAATATCCAACTACTACAAAAAAGAAAACACTTATTTTAAATTAAGTTTTACTTAGTATTAAAATAAAATATCCATAATAATCATTCTAATAACAAAACCATTTTTACAATATATCTTCATCTTCGTAGTCGTCATCTTCTTCGTCGTCGTTGTCGTCATCTTCAGTAGGAACGGCGAATTCCAAGTCGAAGAAAGGACCGTCATCGTCACCGCCGTTAGAGTCAGAGTCGGAGTGACGGTCGACATCAATTTAGATAACTATTGAATCTCTGAAAAGAACTAGTAGTTCAAGCAATCTAGAACCTATCTAGTATTTAATTTATTTGTCCAAAATCAGTTCAAAAGAACTTCAATCTATGCCCTTCTTGCCATCCTTTTATCTGCCAATCTCCTTCTATCTACCATCCTGTAAACAGAAAAATAATAGTCAATATAATAGGAAAATTATTGCATGTAATTAATATGAAATAATATGATCTATCCTGCAAAACAACAGCAGAAAACCACACAACACAAACTCGCACAGAAGAACGCAACAACAACGAGAAGCCACCCTTGCGGAAACAAAACGGCCTACTAGCATATCGAATCCGCTAACTAGAATCAAAACAACTTACAAACAACTCCAAAGACAATCCACAAACAACTCAAGCAATTGAATCAAGAGTTTCGGGTCCAAGTGAACCAGCAATTGAATCAAGAGTTTCCCATAATTTCTCTTGTGACTTTACTTGCTTGGAGGATTTATGCAATCAGTTTCTCCTACTAATTAATATTGCTAATAATGACAAAATTCTCTATTTCCCCTGCCACGCACTTACTGGTAATTTCAACTCGGTGATTTCTTTGAAGCATTCTTTTTAATTCTACACGTTTTAGAAATTACTCATTAGTATCACCAGTAAATTTCTATATATAACCCCTTACTCGTATATTGATCCACCTTCTTAACCCAAAACAAAAATAGAACATTATGAGACAATCATTACATACTTAAAAAACTATAGTAGATTATAAACAAAATTCACTACATATTTGAAAACTTACCTAGTAAACGATGTCACTCGATAATCCCGATCCTCGTCATAATAAGTTGTATCCAAATATAAAGTGAGATACTTGAATAAGTAAAATATATGAAGAAGGAAAAAAAAATTACCTCTTAGTTATCTTCCACGACTTTGTGTAGTCGGGATCACCAGCTTTGGTGTCGCCGAGGTCGATGCTTCAATGGCAAGCAATACAAGTATGTCACTATGCCCTGTGCCCCCTTCCGTAAACTTGATCTGTTTCACTATCACACATAATTTGAAGGGTCCAACCGAAATCAACTAGATTATAAATGGGCCTTAACACCTCATCTTGTTTCGACAAAATGAAATTGGCAGTATTAAAAGATCTGGAAGAATGTCCTAAAAAAAATACTATTTGATAAACATAAACTTGTGCAGACATCTTCACTTACCTAAATTCGTGTTATGTTCAGGACCTATCCCCAAAGAACCATAACACATTATAATAGCTGCATAAAAAAACAACACAATTTAGAATAAAGATACAGACATAGGTGCAGGCGAGGCAGATGTTTTCCCTGTTGGCCGAGGATTATTAAAACCATCAACATATACAAAAAAGAGGTGGACACTATGAGGCTGTCAAAGCACCTGCAGCACTTGCTAGTACAGGTAACCTGAAGCATACACAATATGCAATCTCTACAGCTGAAGATCAATGTGAACACGAAAACCATCGCATTGATATTTGCATGTAATTTTATTCATCTATACCAAGTAACATATACTTCATATTAGGCTTTCATAATAAGAAATTATCTCAATTGCTCATTACCCATATGTCCTCAAACCAAGAATGTACTACATCTTTTCACAATTGTAAAGTGGGGAATGTAAGGAATTATCCTGAAACCATAAGCCTTGGAAGTGTGAATCTACGAGTGAAACCTAAGAAGTGTAAAATGAACGATAATGCATGAGCATCTCATAAGGTCTACAACAATCACAAGCCTTGGAACATTTTAATAAAAAATATATAGAAAGTATCTAGTAAAATATATAGTTTAGCAGATCAAATACCATTCACAGGGCTGGGGGCATATAGCCACTTTTGAGCACACAGGCATAGGAGCTTTTTTACTTAGCAAAAATGAAGGATCCTATACTAAACATTTCACTCACACGCAAGTAGTCCATGATTGATCATAACCCAGACAATCTACTTTTGTAGGGTAAAGTAGACAAAGATAAAGTGATAATAGAACTGGTAAGTACCTGCCATTTTGCGGTGCATAAATGAGAAAACTGTTTAGACCTTTCAAAGAAGTTCATCTAAATCATTTGACGATAATTTGTCCCTCTTCGTTCAACCTGTGTACAATAAGCTAAAACCAAACTGATGAGTGATGATGACACCGTTAGTTACAAAATATCATCTCAAAGAAGTCAAGATGTAGCCTATAAGATTCAAATCTGAAGAAACATTCTCAATCATAAGCAAGTTTTCTGGTAAAGTTGTGCAGGGCTTTCTAAAATGGCATGTAATCAATTTCTTAACTAAATTGTTGGTTGTCTTTTATTTGATAGATGATCAAAATCATACCAAAAAATAGCATGTAAATATTAATAAATAAGAAATAAATTACCAGCCATTAATCCAACTGAGTAAAAACCTTGCAACATCCCTAATAGCAAACATAATGATTTACATTATAATTTGGTACATTATGATTTACTTATAGAACCCATGGCAGTCATTCACATTTCGTTAAACATAATGTAGCTAGAGCTTTCTCAAACAGCATCACATAAAACATACCGGGGACAAAAAACAACCACCACAAAGTAAAGCCAATTAACTTCCATAAATCACCCAGAACAACCTTACTTGACACCTTACAAGATGTGACAGATAAGGATACCAGAATAACACTACAGTCCACAGGTTCACTCTGATAATCTTAATATTTCCTCTTACAATTGCCTTATTTACTCACAGAAAGCATTAGAACTAAAATTCTTCATAGCCATCCAAAGAAAATAGGTTAATCATGTGACACTAGTATGACTTTACTAATATAGAGTTTTTACTGGACATCTAATTCTAATAACCATGGTGCAGAGCTTTTCAAGAAGCAGCAAGCCAACAACAAACTATGAGTCACTCCAATAAAAGAAAGGAAAAATGGAAACTAATAATCCCACTTTTGTCACTTCTGCTCAAAACAATTGATAGGCGTGTCGCGCACCTAACAAAAATAAATAACCTAACTAATCCTCCTAAGTATGTAGTAGGGTAAGTCAGGGTCGATCCCACAGAGAGAAAGTTGTTCTATGATTAGCCGTTAAGTAATGGTAAGACTAAAGGAGGTTAATATCAAATATGGTCGAGCTAATTATATTATTCAATCTATAAATAAAAGACTCTATAGTTAAGTATCCCCACTAGCATAAATTAATACAGTGATAATTCCTACCCCAAACTAGTCAATTAAATATTCACAAGGAAAAGTATACCCTATAAAATACCATAAATCTCTCCCGAGTATCTATGGCTTCTCTAATATGCACTCAAGCCTACTCCCGTGAAATCATGCAAATTAAAGACATTAAACGCGACACTCTAACTTCCTAACAATCCATTCTACCTACTCCCGTGGAGAACTTCACGTCCTTAATTGAAATATTCAAATCCGTCAAAACCCAACTCCCGTTGTGATCAAGACAATGGAATCATAACAATACTAGTTATCCCTAATCTAGTATTGGAATATGCACAATCAATTAAGCAAGAACAATTAAGCAATTAATTTGGGAATTTAAAGGTATAATCATGAATTAATTCACACTAGGGTTCAACTTAACCATAGATTACAAAACTATGAAAGCATAATTGAAATAAATAAAGAAAATAGAGAAGAATAATAAAACATCATAATATAAAACAAGGAGAAAAGAAGAAGAAAAGAGATACTTGACTTAATTGAAGAAAGGTGGAGTCTTGGAGAACAATGGAGATCTACAAATTTCTCTCTCTAACTTCTCTCTCTAAAAACCATAAGTATAAACTAATAATGATGATATAATTACAAACTCCAAAACTCCCTTCGAAAATAAGGGTTAAAGTCTTATTTATATGCTAAGATTAACATAAACCGACATAAGTTAGGTCACGCGGAAGATACGACATTACAGCAGGTTGCACGGGCAAGCAACATATTGCACGGGCGTGCAGGGTCATGCACGGTCGAGCGAAATCTCGCTCGGTCGTGCGAGCGAGGCAGAAGCTTCAGTGACTTTTGATTGCAGGTTGCACGGCCGAGCAGATATCCGCACGGGCGTGCGGTCGAGACAGTGGCTTCAGCTCAACTTTGAACAGCTATAACTTTTGATCCAGAGCTTTGTTTCACACATGCAATATATCGTTGGAAAGCTCTTGAAGTCTAGTTTCCAACCCAGTTGGAATTACTTCATTATCATTCTTGAGTCAAAAGTTACGAGTGAAATGGTGAAGATGTGTCATATTTCGCACAAGTACACAAAGTCATGTGTATCTTCTTCACTTTCAATCCGTTTTGGGCACATGATATATCGTTTTGAAGGTCATCTACGCGCCTAAATCATCATGTCCTCAAATAGGAGTCCAAAGTACCTGAGATTACATCAAAAGACCAAACAACCCGTGAAAGCATCGTAGCTTACGAAAATGGACCTAAATATGCATAAATGCAAGTAAATGCTCTAATACTACATGAAAATGCACCCTAATATGCAACTAAATGATGTTAGAATATGCACTTATCAAACTCCCCCAAGCTAAACCATTGCTTGTCCCCAAGCAATAAGACATAAACATTGGAAAAGAAAGACGACCTACAATATAGGACTACAACAGGGCTAAACACTCAACTGAATACACAAGAGATAAAATCACTACACAAACCAAGCATCAATACAAGCTCAAACAAAGCCGCATAGCATGCCATGTATCGCAATCGACTCTCCAATCATACCACATACCATCTCTCCCAATTTGGATTTAACCAAACCTGACAGACCTCACTATAGTCATGTGCGCTCAAATCTCTCATGTGTTTAAAGGATAAATGATAACACTCAACCTAAAACAAGTCGACTCAGATGAAACATAAACTCTTTAACTTTGACTTTTTGACTCACTTAATACTCAACAATACAATACACAATGATCAAGATGACTTTTAAGGGTTGTAAGGGGGTTGAGGTTAAAGGTATGGAAAATAATTTGGGAATTGTGGTGGAAAAACCAAGAAGGGGGAGCATTATATAACTGAAAACATGACCAAGAAAGGTCACAACAACTCCGTGCAACAACCAACAATCTCCAAATATAATCAACAACACTTTTCACTCAAGAAATTCAATCATAACCCTTTTTATTTCACTTTATTCACAACTTTTTTTTTCTACTTCTTTTTCATTTCATTTTTCACCTTCTTTTTTTTCGAACTTTCAATTCAATTTCAAAGCTCACTAAACATACTTTTCCATCCTTCTAAACTACAAATAGAGCACTTCAATTCAATACAAACCAAACCAAAACTAATACTCGCTCTCCCAAGCTAGGCTTACGACAAATATCGAATGAGGCCAATGGCTTGTAATATAGGTAGCAATCAAACATAGTCAGAAAGGCTCAGCGGGGTTAGAGGAAGGATAATATGAAAACAAGAATAACTCTGGAGCTGAGATCATGAAATAGAATGCCTCAATCATATCAAAATGTATGCACTAGCAAATATCGAGGAGTACTAAGTCGAAATCAAGATCAATGCGACAACTAAGGAACTAATCACACATGAAAGAACATAACTGACACATATACGTCAGTTTATAGGCACAAAAACTCACTTAGTTTAAGGTGTCTGCACAATAAAGTTAAATCGAGCCAGAGAGAGATCAATCAATCTTACCACAAACAATCAACTGCGAAACAATCGTGCTATGAAGAATCATGAACAAGATGAATTATGCTTAGGAATTGTAGTAAAATATCAGCAAGGTTCTCATTAAGTGCTAGCAATAGTCCCATAGATGCAACTAAAATGACATGAAATCTAATATGAGATGAAATATGCCAATGCAACTATGAAAGCAATACAATGTTTTTGGTTACACGTAAACTCCCACTCCTAGTGAGCGGTACAAACCGTGCAACATCCTACGAAAGCAATGAAAAAAAAAACTACTCTAGATGCAACTAACATGCGCTAAGTAATGATGACAAACATCCTCCCCCAAGCTAAATGACACATTATCCTCAATGTGAACAAAGAGGAATTAAATGAGGGAGAGGTACAACTTACAAAAGGGGTGGGTAATCAAAGGGAGTGTCAAAAAGCATCGACACCTCCACCACAATCGATAGTTGTAATGAGGCAGTGAACTTAGCCAAAAAAATTGGCTATGCTTGTACCTAGCAACAGACTTCGTCACACATTAGCAAAGTTAGTCAAACCAAAATAAATAAATAAATAAAACATAGTCGGGTTGCCTCCCGATAAGCGCTGATTTAAGGTCTTGCATGACCGTTTAAGACTAGTAGATCACTCATAATAGTTCAATGCTCTAAGAAGCTTATCATATGTTCCTGCAAACATCTCAGAGCATATTATATAAGAGTGGAAAGGAAAAATGAAAAATTTAGTACTAAAAAATTACTAAAACTACAAAAAGAAAAATCAAAGGAAAAATTATATTTACAAGAAGAAGAAAAAGAAAAATTGTTAGTCTTTTTACATGACTCAAAAGAAGGAAAAGAAA
The DNA here is from genome assembly GCA_947648045.1 of Beta corolliflora. Taxonomy (NCBI): domain Eukaryota; kingdom Viridiplantae; phylum Streptophyta; class Magnoliopsida; order Caryophyllales; family Amaranthaceae; genus Beta; species Beta corolliflora. The sequence goes on along the minus strand of CANSZD010001828.1, from coordinate 638,323 downwards.
CTAAATTTACATTATTTACATTATCATAAAAGTCATTCAAGAAGGGAGGAAGAAGGAACGATGGAGGATATAATATAGGGGAAGAAGGAATAAGATCAAGTTTTTTAGAAAAAGGAACATGAGACTCAAAAACTATAGGTGGTACCGATAAAGACTCATAAATCACTTCACTCTCGACTTGACTTTCCTCCAAAGAGGAAATTTCAACAAAGGGCTCTTCCTCCTTTAAAATATTCATCACATTGCTCTCTCCTATAATTTGATCATCATCCTCATAACTCTCATTCTCTACACAACCGGTATCATCAACATCATAAATATACGGTTGGGGATGAGAATTTTGAGTGTAATAATCAAATTCATATTGGGGTGAGGGGTTAAAATCATTCACTAACGTCACATCACACGAAGAAAAATCATGTGAAGTAGATTGACAATTTGAGCAATAAGGAGGTGTTGTAATATGCATCTCGGATGAAAAGGATGGTCTAGAAGATAAAGACATATCCCACTCATAATTATTCTGAGCCAACCACTCAATTTGATCCCAACAATAATCAGGTGATTGAGATAGAAATTGACCATTAGACATAGACTCCAATACCTCCCTAGTTTCTTCATTTAAACCCTCATAAATCACTAGGCACATATCCCAAATTTCAATTCCATGGTTAGGACCAACAAAATCGCCAAGTCTATAATAGTATTTCCAAAACAATTCATTCTCATATTGAGGAAAAGAAAAAATTGCTCTAGAATTACTAGCAAAAATATTGGGTTCATGGAACATGTATGGTAATTCATGAGAACTCATGCAAAAATTGGGAGAATTTTGATATGATGCATCAAAACTATAAACATGAGAACCACAAGAACTATGATTATGGTGTCTATCAGAAGAATTATCCCCATCAAAATAATAATATGACTCCATGATACGAAAAAAAGAAAAGAAAAAAAAATATTCACAAAAAAAGGAAAAAAAAATATATATACAGTCTAGTCTCACCAAAAAATAAAAACTAAATAAAACAAACTATCTCCCCGGCAACGGCGCCAAAATTTTGATAGGCGTGTCGCGCACCTAACAAAAATAAATAACCTAACTAATCCTCCTAAGTATGTAGTAGGGTAAGTCAGGGTCGATCCCACAGAGAGAAAGTTGTTCTATGATTAGCCGTTAAGTAATGGTAAGACTAAAGGAGGTTAATATCAAATATGGTCGAACAAATTATACTATTCAATCTATAAATAAAAGACTCTATAGTTAAGTATCCCCACTAGCATAAATTAATACAATGATAATTCCTACCCCAAACTAGTCAATTAAATATTCACAAGGAAAAGTATACCCTATAAAATACCATAAATCTCTCCCGAGTATCTATGGCTTCTCTAATATGCACTCAAGCCTACTCCCGTGAAATCATGCAAATTAAAGACATTAAACGCGACACTCTAACTTCCTAACAACTTATTCTACCTACTCCCGTGGAGAACTTCACGTCCTTAATTGAAATATTCAAATCCGTCAAAACCCAACTCCCGTTGTGAGCAAGACAATGGAATCATAACAATACTAGTTATCCCTAATCTAGTATTGGAATATGCACAATCAATTAAGCAAGAACAATTAAGCAATTAATTTGGGAATTTAAAGGTATAATCATGAATTAATTCACACTAGGGTTCAACTTAACCATAGATTACAAAACTATGAAAGCATAATTGAAATAAATAAAGAAAATAGAGAAGAATAATAAAACATCATAATATAAACACAAGGAGAAAAGAAGAAGAAAAAAGATACTTGACTTAATGGAAGAAAGGTGGAGTCTTGGAGAACAATGGAGATCTACAAATTTCTCTCTCTAACTTCTCTCTCTAAAAATCATAAGTATAAACTAATAATGATGATATAATTACAAACTCCAAAACTCCCTTCGAAAATAAGGGTTAAAGTCTTATTTATATGCTAAGATTAACATAAACCGACATAAGTTAGGTCACGCGGAAGATACGACATTACAGCAGGTTGCACGGGCAAGCAACATATTGCACGGGCGTGCAGGGTCATGCACGGTCGAGCGAAATCTCGCTCGGTCGTGCGAGCGAGGCAGAAGCTTCAGTGACTTTTGATTGCAGGTTGCACGGCCGAGCAGATATCCGCACGGGCGTGCGGTCGAGACAGTGGCTTTAGCTCAACTTTGAACAGCTCTAACTTTTGATCCAGAGCTTTGTTTCACACATGCAATATATCGTTGGAAAGATCTTGAAGTCTAGTTTCCAACCCAGTTGGAATTAATTCATTATCATTCTTGAGTCAAAAGTTACGAGTGAAACGGTGAAGATGTGTCATATTTCGCACAAGTACACAAAGTCATGTGTATCTTCTTCACTTTCAATCCGTTTTGGGCACATGATATATCGTTTTGAAGGTCATCTACGCGCCTAAATCATCATGTCCTCAAATAGGAGTCCAAAGTACCTGAGATTACATCAAAAGACCAAACAACCCGTGAAAGCATCGTAGCTTACGAAAATGGACCTAAATATGCATAAATGCAAGAAATTCTCTAATACTACATGAAAATGCACCCTAATATGCAACTAAATGATGTTAGAATATGCACTTATCAACAATCCCACGTTTTCGAAATCTGGAAATAATCCCACCTTTATACCCCATCTTCTCAAAATGAGCCTTTTACCGGTTTGTGAAATTGATAACTTGTTTTAGAGGATGACTTGCCACATGTCACCTTCTGATTGGTTTTTTTTAAAAAAATTCCACACCCCCTCTCTCACCCCTTTCTCTCTCTCTCTCCTCTCATATCACCACTCACCAGTCATCACCACCATTTCCTCTCCACATTACCACGCCACCATCTCCTCTCCTTATTACTTCATCATCGCCACCATCTCATCTCCACTGTACCATCCACCCATCTCTTCCAAGCTTTCTTTTTTTTCTTTTCCCCAACAATCCTCAACACCCTCAAACTAACTGACTCAATCTTCAGCTTATCAAACCCACTCCATTCTAGCAGCTACAACGTCTCCAACACAGGACACAAAACCCTGGATTTTTGTAGATAATTCAATGGGAGCATCAACGGCGGCGATTGCAGCGGCATCGACGACAGTAGCCACCGGAAATCCAGCGACGTTGTTCGACCATGAAGCCGCCACAACTTGCGCCACACCCATGTTGCTGCAGTTGCGGCGAGCTTTGGTGCTCAGCTGTCGAACAAAGTTTGGAGGGAATCGCAAGAGCAGTGAGGAAAGACTGCGTGCGCCGCAGAGTGAGGTTCCGCCAGAGAATGGAGACCGGTTGCTTTTTCCGGCGCCAAAGGAAGGGATCTCCGGCTTGAGATTGGCGGAGAATTCTAGCTCAGCGCGGCACTCGAATGGGGGGAAAACCCTAGCGCAACTAGAAACCGCCATTGTTGTGATTTTTTTTGGTTTTGGTTTGATGAGGTTGTGATTTTTCTGTCTCCTCTGTCTTGGCTTTTCCAAGTTTCCACCCTCCGGAAAATGTGACGGACATTTCTCTATGAGAGTCAAATTTCAAATATATGGGGGTGGTTGGTGGGCAAACATTAGGGGTCTCCATTCTCCGGCGATGAGGTGGTGCCAGTGGTGATGAGGTGGTGCCAGTGGTGGTGATTGAGGGGCTGCCATGAAACAAGGTTGTGAGGTGGGAGGAGAGATTGAAGGAAAAAATAAAATCTAACCTGTTAAACAGGTTGGAGGTAAAAGGCTCAATTTGAGAAGATGGGGTATAAAGGTGGGATTGTTTCCAGATTTCGAAAAGGTGGGATTGTTTTGAGCAGAAGTGGCAAAGGTGGGATTATTAGTTTCCATTTTTCCTAAAAGAAAAACTCATTAATATGAGATATAGAAGAAGAAAACCACCTTGTTTTAAATCACAACTCGCAAGACACCCATCAGAGCAGTAGATATAATTCCAGTGCTACATCCTTAGATGGTATGATGAATCTCTAAAACAAAATTTAACTCATAATTCAGCAAACTCAAATTGAAAATCAAACACACACACAAATAAAATCATCAATTCCAACTCCACTGAAAAATATTATACTTACCATTTCCTCTTTTCCTTTTTTTTTTCCTTTTCTACAAACAAAAGCAATGGCGACTTTTGAGCTTGAATTTACACAAACAATCACGAGCAGATCGGAAATAAACAACAAAAGCTGATCGAGCTAATCTCTCTTTCAATTCAAACACGGCGGAATTTACAGAAACAATCACGAGCATATCAATCGATCAATCAATTAAAAATACAAAAAAAAAAACAACGCATAATTGAAACATTAAGCAACATTTAATCTCTCTCTTACCTCAAAGTAAGGAAGATAAGTAGAATTCCACTTCTTCGCCAAAGATTTCTTCGCATTTCCTCTGGCTTCTTCAGCGCCGTAATTCTCTTCCGCCGGAAAATCCTCCGTCGTCGGAGCAGAAGCAACCTCTTGTTCCGTCGGTTCAGCAACCAGTTCCTCAGTTGCCGCCGTTGTAGCAGATTTCGAAGCTCTTCTCTTTGCTAGGGTTTCGAAATTCAGGATTTTATGGAGGAGAGAAAGAAGGAATGTATCAATAAGATGAGAAGAGAGAGAGGATCGGTATTATCGAATGACAACCAAAGAAGATAAAGCAACAGTGAGGAGCGAGAACGCAAAAAGGAGGGTTGTAATATTTGCAGAAATTTCACAAGAGGGTTCATTTAATCTGTTCTCATTTTCTGAAAAAACACCAAAGAGGGTAACTTAAAACAATTTCACCCTCTTTGATCTCCCTGGCCTCACAAAGAAGGCAATCTTAAGTTTTTTTGCCCTCTTTTGACTTTATTGCTATTAAGGAGGGCTTCTTTTCTATTAATTTAGGATGGCAATATATAATTGTCTTATTTGATCTTTTAAAATAAGACAAATGTTATGTTGCCGTATTTGATTGCCCTCGTTATTAATAATTCTTGTAGTGCCATTGGAATCAACAAATACACGCATGAATAAAAATTAATCAAATTCTCCAATCAACTAAATTCCCCAATTAACCGAATTTCCTAATTAAGAACCCTAATTTAGCCCTCAAAACCACACAAAAAAAAATCAATTATAATCGGTTAATAACTTAAACAGCAAAATTGTGAAAATTAAGACCAAATTTGAAAAGATACATACCAACTCACATTGTTCTTCTCAGCAATTCATAACTGGATTTCACCAATTTATGTATCTCCAATTTAGAGCCTCAATAGCCAAGTTAGAAACGTCAATCTACAAACACCTGCTGCTTCAAGAAACGATGATGAAATATCAAAGACAACAATGAGGAGGACAAAAGAGAACTAGAATGCAGAGGCAGGAAGAAAGTGTCTCATGAAAGGGTTTTGGGTGAACAAAATCATGAAAAAAGTGGGAAAGGAAAACCAAAAAAAAGCGCTCTATGGAATTTTTTTTAATAAACCTATTTCTTTTTAACTTGTTTTAGATGCTTGACAAAAAAACCGTTGCAACATCTCATTAAAATATTCAAAAACTAAAAACTGTTGCAATAGTTTTTCTATAGCAACGTTTTTCCAAAGTCAAAGTCTACTCAAATTGATAATTGTTTAACTGTTGCAATAGCTATGATATAGCAACGCCAGTAAAACTGTTGCATAAAAGAGCGTTGCTATAGCCCTATTTTCTAGTAGTGAACAGAAAAGATCTTTTACGGTAATTGAGGTTACATATAAGAAAAAATAAAATAGTTAGCTTTTCAGGTAGTCATAGCTTTTGAAAGTAGAATATAGCTCATTTTTTTTATCTTTTAATAATCATCTGATAATAGTTCACATAACACTTTGTTTATTTTAAGAGCTATTATGATGACTATAACCTTTAGCTGCTAACATTTAACCCTTACAAATTGTATAAAAGCTAAAAGCCATGCTTATTGATAGTCTTTGTTTAATTTTCTTTATTTCTTCTTGCTTTTGGAGCTTATTCCCTTCTCATTTAAATAAAAATAAAAGAAAAAGAAATACAATGATACTATCTTTTAGCAGGGTAATTTTTTTTACATTTTGCAAATATTAATTCCTAAAATCGCATAGCTGTAAAAACCCCTTTTCTCTCTACAACAAAACCTTTGCCTTCTCTCTTAAAAACAAACCCTCCCCACAGCTAACCCTAGAAACTCGCTGGAGTTCCGGCGCCGCGTAGGTTTCCGGCGGAATCTCCGGCGAGTCTCCCTACTTTAATAGCCTTTTTTCATTTCTCTTAGCGGTTTTCATAGGTTTTTGGGTTCATTCTTCGAGGTGGGAAGAGCTTATTTTCGGCGGCTGTTTCGTTTCCCCCTCCCTGTTGAGTCTGTTGGGTGTTCTTTCCCCCTCCCCCGTATTTTCGTTTGTTGAGTCGGTAGTGTTTTGTGCTTCCCCCTCTCCCCTCCCCCGGTTTCCGTTTGTCCTCCCCTCCCCCTCCCCCGGTTGGCGTTTGTTGGTGGTCGTTTTGGGCTTCCCCTCCCCCTCCCTCGCTTAGTGTTAGTTGCGGTAGTTGTGGGCCTCCTATCCCCCTCCCCCGTTTCGTGTTCCGGTAATTGTGGGCCTCCCCCCCCCCCCCTATCTAGTGTTAGTTGTGGTCGTATTGGGCTTCCCTCCCCCTCCCCCCGGTTAGTGTTGCGGTAGTTGTGAGCCTCCCCTTCCCCGTCCCCTGTTCGCGTGCGTCGGCTTCCCCTTCCCCGTCCCCCGTTCGCGTTATTATGGTTGTTGCCGCCGAGTGTCAACCTAGTTGGTTTTTTCTCCGCGTTGTTTTAGTTCTTGGTTGTGTTTGTATGAGTTTGTTGTTGGTTTGCTCAATCTGCTTGATACTTTTGTTTCTTGCTGGAGGTAGTATTTGTCTTCAAAATGTTGGGTTTGGTTTGTGTGATTGGTTCGGGTTTGCGTGGCAAGAGGTTTCATGGCTGGGGTTTGTTTTCTCCGATTTTGTAAATCGGATGATTGTTCGAGATCTAACAATGGTTAGATCTCAGTCTCGCTTGGTAATGATCTAATCAATCATTGCCTTGACAAAACGATATCTGAAGGCGGCTCCCCAATTTGTTAATTGGGTTTATATCGCGTCAACTCATTTGAGCTTCTCCTTTGAGGAGAAGCTTGAAATACCCATTCCAAAGGGTATTAAGTCACAAAGGAATGTGACTTGGTCATGTTGCGAGTTCCTCAACTTGTTGTTTCTTTGTTGCCCCGTTTGTGAAGCCGGTCCACTCCTCCCACTCCTTTCATCAAGTTTCTGGCGATCGTCATCCACCAGTAGCAGTGCAATACAGTTATCCAACCTCAGAGACTTCCAAATCGAGCAGATTTATCCAAGTTTCTGTTATTTACGTTATTGTACTTGTTATATAAGAGTACGTAATGCTCAGTTTAGTTTCTTTGTTTTTAGAATGGATGTACTATCCTTAGGATGTAATTCTGCTTTCTAATTAATGCAAATTTTCTCGTTGTTAAAAAAAAAAATCCTAAAATCTGTCAATCGAAGTTGTTTTCTTTTCCGGACTTTCTCTTGAATAATTTGGACATCGTAGTGAGCTAAACATCTTTCTGTTGAATATTCAACTTAAAGTTAAGCAATGTTAATATTGATCACATGTCTTGTTTCTATATTTCGTGTGTAATATTAACCTACATTTATTGAATGTGGACCAAGTGTTTCCATGTGCCGAGTGGGAACAATCGCACTATGACCCTAATTTGGCATGACCTACTAGGACCATCAAGTTGGACATCTTATAGTTGGACATTTTAGCAGGTTTTTATTGTTCTTGCTTGATTGTTTTGTTAGGGAAATTGATTTTATTTGCTACCAGGAGTAACTACTACACCTCTTGATAGGGAATAGTACAGGTACAGTATATATCTATATTTTTGGTTTTATGTAGGGAGGCTCAATAGTTCGTGAAGTAAATGAGATTAGATCTTTAGTTTTAGATAACACCTCCTAATTAAGTTATCTTTTTTTTTCGGTTTTTGATGAAATTAATCACGTTAGTCTAGATTAATCACCTTCTAAATAACGAATGTTATTTTAGTAAATGTGTTTATTGATCATCTCGTGCATTGCGCGACTCTAATTCGAGAGATAAATTTAAATATTTAGGCAATGTATCTCCACCTGAAACAGTGTGATCTGGTTTGACTTTGATTTTATAATCTGGTCTGGACTGAAGTTTTCTAGTATGATCAGCTAGTCTGGCCTGCTTTTGCAGAGTGACTAAACTTTGACCATATATAATTTAACATCAATCTATAAGCTAAGGAAAAGCATATCAATGTGAGATCTTATTAGAATACCACATACGATTACAATTATTAATATTAGTTTTATCTCATGCATTGCATGAGCTTTGATATATACAGCCTTTAGGGTTGCATATAAGCAATAAACACATTTACTAAAATAGCATTCGTTATTTAGGAATTTATGGTATAATTACGCGTCAATCAATGTAGTTAATACTTATCTGCTGCTTAATATTTTTATTTTTAACTTCTTATATGCCGTCCTAACTCTTAACTCCTAAATGCTGTATGTAGGGTTTTTGTTTTTCAGGAGGGGAGAGAAAAGTGAGCTATACTCTGGGGAATGGTAACTTCTGTACACACAAATTTTAATATTATTTGAGTTTGATTAGTCTTGTAAGCACGCCATACATGTATCAGTTATCACGTTGAATATGTGCGCGGTCTGCTGGTAAACTCGTTGACCTATAATAAACAAGGGAATATTGAACCAAGATGTGCTAAGATGGGTATTTTATGAGTCCTTTTGATAATGACCATATAGTAGTATAGTACTAGATTAAAGAATATGTATGTCAAATATTGTTCTTTAGTTTACGAAAATCAAGAAAATTACATAATCTGGCAGACAACCTTGGCAATCAATTGCTATTATTATTATGTAGAGATGATATCATGATCAATATGTCCTACGACGACGCGTTTATTGATATGTGTTGGATTTCTCTTTTTAATTGAGGAGCAAAGCGAATTGATTCAAAGGAAAGTATTAGGAGGCAACTTTATTTACTAACAAATAGATACAAAGTTACAAACTGATCAAGTATTTAATCTTTTTTTTTTTTGACAACGAGAAAATTTGCATTAATTAGAAAATGAAATTACATCCTAAGAATAGTACATCTATTCTAAAACAAAGAAACTAAATTGAGCAGTACGTGCTCCTATATTTTTTTTTGATAGTTAATCATGCCATTTCATTAATTAACAAAGAAAGGGAACAACAAACACCTCTAAACTCAAGCAGGGTATTCCTTCCATGGAAGGAAACTTTCATAGTGCTTGGCACACCCTGGATTGAGGAAGTACTTGTTCTCCTTCAAAACTTTACAACCTATAGTTCATCGTACGGAAAAATAATAAAGGCATGAATATACATCAACTGATTCAACATAATCATTATCTGAACTAAGACTTGCTATGATTAGGGACAAATGAGCAATTAAACAACCCATGTAATTGACTGATCTCGGCCACTGGTGATGTAAATCCAGCATAGCGGGCGCTTGAACTTGCACATTTGGCATCACAGCCAGGCAATGAATTCTTCCTTCATTAGGATGCCCTGCTTTGCAAGAGTGTCTGCTACAAAATTGGCATTTCTTCCTTTGTGAACAATTTTGATGTTTAGGTCCCTTTTGCGCGCATTTCGAATGAAGTTTAAGTGATGATTCATGTTCCATGGTCCTCCATTATCACTATTGCTCCATAAGACTGCATTAGAGGAATCTGATTCGAGAATTATCATGTGATTTTTGGTGATGTCACAAGCAAGTGAGATTTTAATTGCATGGTGAATAGCCAAAATTTCTGCACAATTGATTTCCATAAATGGAATCGGAGATGAGAATAAACACATGAAGACCCCATTGACATTGCGTAAGACACCACCAATGGCTGATTTTGATGAGAGAGGATTCACAGATGCGTCTACATTCCACTTTATCTGATTCGAATCCGGGGGGCACCATTCGCAAGGAATTGAAGCAGATTGGAGAGTATTCAAGAGAGAAGGCCTGCCATTCCATAATAAGCAATCTGGATTTCTTTGTATGTCATTTGGGGAATAAGGAAAGTCATCACACCACCCTTTTATCCACCACCCAAGCCTCAAAAGAATCATGTCGTGAAGGAATTTCACTGAACAAGAAGTATTTTCAAATATGTGAGAATTGCGCTCTTTCCAAATTGTCCACACAATTATAAAGAAACAAGCATGCCAAACCTTTTTGAAGAAGGGGTTTTTATTTTGTATGTGCCATTGCTCAAATGCATTTCTCAAATTGTTGGGGAAGACCCATTTCATACCCCACAAGCCAATCCACCAATGCCATAGTTGCTGTGCAAATTGACAATGAAGAAGAAGGTGGTTAGATGATTCAGATGAGTTAGAGCATAGAACACATACATAATTTTCAGCTGGTATGATTCCGATATGCGCAAGCCTTTGATGCGTATTTATTCTTTCAAGTAGCGCCAGCCATACAAACACTTCAATCCTGTGTGGTACTAAGCCTCGCCATACTCCTTTTACTGCGTCATGATGGGGAACTAGACTTAGTTTATCAAGCTCAAGCGTAAAGGATTTTGTTGTGAATTCTCCGGAGCTTTGAAAGGACCACACGAGTTTATCCTCTCCATCACATGCGAGGCACACTTCTTCTAGTAGGCAGTCAAGGCGAGATTTTTCAACAAGGTCTTGAGGCCTTAGAGCCCTCTTCCATGAGAATGTCCACACCCAATTATATCCTTCCCAAAATCCAAAGGATTCAACTGAGTCGTAAATAACGGAAACTTGGATAAATCTGCTCAATTTGGAGGTCTCGGAAGTTGGATAATTGTATTGCGCTGCTTCCGGTGGATGACGATCGCCAAACACCTGATGAAGGGAGTGGGAGGAATGGACCGGCTTCACACACGGGGCAACAAAGAAACAGCGAGTTGAGGAACTCGCAACAGTCCTTTGTGACTTAATACCCTTTGGAATGGATATTTCAGGCTTCTCCTCAAAGGAGAAGCTCAAATGAGTTGACGCGCTATAAAACCAATTAACAAATTGGGGAGCCGCCTTCAGATATCGTTTTGATCACCGCAAGCTAACTTGTCTAGAATAGTCGCAAACAAAAATGCCTGTGTAGATGTTATATGCTATGGATGATTGAGGAAAAGAAGTCAATAATGATGTCAAGTGGTTTTGAGAATGAATAAATTTCTTTTTTGAACATTGGCTAGAAAATGAATAATTCTTAAGGGTGATTTAATGCTAAAACATCCCCAAAAAAATATATAGAAGTAATTCTTCTTGAAAAACATATAAATAAATAAGCATTATAAATACTAATTAAAAGTTCATTGATGAAAAAAACTATATGATACAAAGCCTGTATAGAATTAGTTATGGTATTCCATCAAAAATTAGTTTATGGTATGAATTATCTATATTCTATAATAATAATAACAATAAAAGGATTTGAATAGGACTACACTAGGATTTGATTAGGAGATTGTAATATTGTATGGCATAAAAACTAATACTATCCAATCCATTATAAAAGTTCTTAAAAAAAGGTGAAAAATCTAGGAGATTGTATTGCAATAAGTTCGAGCTCTATGTCCCCCATAACTTAAAAAGCTCTCTTGTATTGTATAAGAATTAATACTCTCTTTTATACAAGTTACAAGATCTATGATTCTAGCTTTTGATTAGTTTGGATATTAATGATTTACAAATTGTTTGCTATGCGGTTCTACAATGGTTATCAATCATTCATCAGCAGTCTGCTGAGTCAGTCTAAGAAATGTTCTTCTCAAATAAATGGAACAACAGATCCACTACTTTTAGAGAGTTGCATGGAGACAACGAATTGATAATTTGTCCTATTTCTACTTGGCTTTGCTACATTTCGTTTTGTTGTTATTGTTTATCTATTGAGATGTCATATGACTTTGATTAATGAAAATACATTTCTCTTGAAACTTCTTTTTTAAAAACGAAATAAAAAAAAGTTTCAGGTTCCCCAATTCCTCACTAACTGTTGCACTCTTATTTATCTGTCTAAATCTATTACAATATGGTAAGAAAAAAACCAAAGACAACGCATGTAACTCTCTTCTTCAAGACTTCATTCCTCGTCTAAACCATTTGTGAGATATTTTGGAAAATGAAATCTTCTATTAAAACATATATTTTCTTTTAACGGAAAATCAAAATCTTAGATAATCTTCATAAACCATATTTGATAAAGTAATTCTGTTAAGATTCTAAATCAATTATGAGAATTTAAATATCTACCGAGCTAAGCTTTGATGAAAAACTAGTACACCCATAAATAGATAAAAGACAGAGAAACTTTGCTTTATAAGCTGAATTAATTATTTGGAAAAGCTGAATTCTGCTTGTCTTTGATCTCTCATACTTCAATACATAGGTTTGCTTGAGGGTGGCAATGAGACGAGACAAATCGCGAGTTACTCGAGAAGTCGAGATCGATTTGGTTAAAACTCGGTCAAAGCTCGACTCGAGTGAGCTCGAATCGAACTCGAGCTCGACTCGAGATGCTGGTGAGTTGAGTTGAGCAACTCGATACTCGACCCGAGATGTTGGTGAGTCGAGTTGTGCAACTCGATACTCGACTCGAAAACTCGTGAGAAGCTCGAATACCCAATTATCAATAGCAAAATACCTAAATTCAATATTTTCTACCTTATTGTTGCTGCTTTTAACATGAGACACTTGCAAGCTACTTGAATCTACTCGGCCAAAGCTCGACTCGGTCAATGCTCGACTCGGTCAAAGCTCAGACAAAACTCAGTCAAAACTCGATTCGAGTGAGCTCGACTCAACTCAAACTCGACTCGAAATGCTAACGAGTTGAGTCGAGTTAGCTCAAACTCGAACTCGACTCGCATCATTGCCACCCCTAGGTTTACTCCTTCAATGTGGAGTGTGTGATTTTACCTCCCCACCAATACAGAGAGACAAACAACCCAATCATATCTAAACAATGCCAATATAGTGCAGCAGCTTCCAAGCCAATGTGATATTCCTTGGTCAAATGACCTAAATATGGCAAATTCTACGTATGTACTGTAATAAAGAAGAGAGTACCCATAATGAAGAAACCATGTTACTATGGCAAAGCTAGAACCATGAATACAAATCCAGATAATATCAATATATATTACAAAATGTGTGGGGAAGAACTATACCCCGCCATATGTCACCCCTCCCTGTCTCAAGAGCTAACATGGCAATATATCGTCATTGATGAAGTCGCATTTCTTTGCTGCCATGTGTCCTCTCATTATATTTGACCAAAAAAATTGAGCAACAGATTTCAATTCCTTCACAATCTATTTAAAATATCATTATTTCACCACCACGCTAAGCTACATCACATTTTTGTAGAACTGATAAATGGGTCGTGTCGTGTCATATTCGTGTCGAGTCCATCGGTAAACGGGTTGAACGCCCTCAACCCTAACCCCACCTGTTTATTAAACAGGTCAATAATACTTAACCCTAACCCGACCCATTTATTAAACGAGTTACCTGACCCGTTTATCAAGTGTCCAACTGCCCATATATACATAAACTAAACAAATGTACGTCATATATTTATTAACCTACGTCTAATATACTAATATCTTACCTAAATAAACCAAATAGTACAACCAAAGAATAACTCTTGTATATTTATGAAAAATATTTAAATTATTTCAAGCCCACTAATAATATTCATGGTAGAATATTAGTTAAAGGGGTTGTCATGTCGGTTTCGAGTTAAAATGTTCAACTCTAACCCAATTCGTTTAACAAACAGATCGTGTCAGGTCAACCCACTTACTTAAACGGGTTGAAAACCTTGACTGAGACCCACTAATTTCATGTAGGATCGGGTCGGGTTGACATATCGTGCCAATTTTATCCACCTCTATATTTTTGCAATTAAAGTCTAAATCCAACTAATAAATAGTTTTGCCTTATTAAAGAAAAGGAAAAACGTAGCCCAAACAAAGTACCCAAGGTATCACACGGGCCCATAAACTAGTTTCATTTCTTATGTAAGCCGCAACGGGATAACATGCTTTTATGTCTCTTGATATGTGATAGTAAAATAATTAAATTGACCTTTAATTAGTGCCTTTAATTTATTGTATAAATGATGCCATCATTATTCAAATTTGTAGTGCTTATAAAAGATGTCATCTATTCTTTCTATTTTTATTTTTTTTGACGTGGATGTCATTTCTTTTCAATAAATCTTACTACAATAAACAGTTACATATTCTTAAGTTCAACCCAATGCACCATCAAATAATACGACCTGGATTATTGATTAGTATAGATAGGGTTACTAGAAATGTGTATATGAAGTTAATGATTTTTTCGTCATATATCTCCGTCAAATTTTTATTATCCACCATATGTTCATATACCATCGATGTTTTCAAAATTCACCATGTACCCCGAGTTTTTTTAATATACACCGAATGCCTAATAGAATTAACAGTAGTTAGTCATTCAGAGCATCTTATGTATTAACAGTAGTTAGAGTCCGTTCTGTTCAACTTATTTTAACTTATATAAGATTTTATAAGATAAGATAAAATCAGATAAGATAAGATAAGATAAGATAAGATCAGATAAGATAAGATAAGATAAGATAAGATAAATAAGATGTTAGACACACACAATAAACTATCTTATAAGATAAGATAAGATAAGATAAGATCAGATCAGATAAGATTTTATAAGATCTTATAAGATAAGATAAGATAAGACAATATAAGTTGAACAGAACAGACCCTTAGTCATTCAGAGCATCTTATGTATTTACAGGGGTTAATGACTAATAGAATTAACAGTAGTTAGTCATTCAGAGCATATCATGTATCTTCAAAAAAAGTCATGGGTATATGTAAATTTTGAAAATATCGAGGGTATATGGTAAATAACAAATTTACTGGGAAAAACCCGTAAGAATTTTATAGGTTTTACAAGGGTTATTTTTAATACTCTCTCTAACTTTTTTTGCTCATCCTATTTGGACTTGACCAATAACTATAAGATAAAAAATATTCATGTGGGGTCTTATTTGATTTATATGAAAGTATTTTTACTCGTATGTGATTAAAGATATTATTGATCTACAATGTGTGCATTCGCAAACGTGAAAAATCAAATAGGAGGAACAAAGAGAAATTAACCCATATGTTCTTCATTAATCATTACATGTAGTGTTTCACATCTCTCGTTGCACAATTTTGACCATTAATATCTTTAATATATCAATAAAATTCATAAAAAGTTGATATTTTATAAGTATATATTAAGACTGATATAACACAGTCTCAGATGATTATACTTGTCATGATATATAAATCATGGTAAATAGTCAAATAAGAATACATGAATAATATAGAAGTCAAAATTTAGTGATTATTAGAGAACGGAAGAAGTATATGGGATCATTGACATATAGAAGTACAATTATTATTCATAATATATACTCCTACCGTTTTTTTTATTCCTATATAAAATCCATTTGAGAGAAAAAAAAAGGAAAGAAAAACAAGATACAAAAATCATTTCAGAATGAAAAGAGTATGTGGGTTACTCATCATATTTAGAGTTGGCAAAATATTACCCAACCCGTCAACCTGACCCGAACCCAACCCATTAATAATGGGTTGGGTCGAAATTTTCAACCCGTTTAATTAAATGGGTCGACCTGACCCAACCCGTTTAATTAAATGGGTCGGGTCAGGTTGAAAATCTCGACCTGATTTTAACCCGTTTAACCTATTTATGAAAACAACCTAGAAACCTTAACTCATTTCGCAGCTAAAAAAAATTGGGCTAGCCCATATAGAAGGTTAAAAAGTAAAAATCCAAACTCATTACAGTTAATGTTGAACAATTGATTATAGAGTTGTAATGTTGTTGATTTTGAACAACAGTTTGGTTGATTTTGTTGATTTTGAACAATATCTAGCATATGGTTATGTAATTTCTTAATGCTAAGTTGCTGCCTAGTGTTTCTTTGTAACATACTCTTTGTTGTTTTTTTTTTTTTTTTTTTCGCAAAAAACACGAAAAAAAAATTAAATGGAGTCGGCCGACCGGTTGACCCGTTTATCATAAGGTTGGGTTGGGTTGTAATTCCCAACCCGTTTAAGTTAACAGGTCGGGTTGGGTCAAGGGATTCTCAACCCGCTAACCCGTCAACCCAACCTGATCTTGACCCAACCCGATCCATTGCCAACCCTAATCATATTACAGGCTACAGCATCATTTGAGTGGATGTTTCGTCACACAAACGAACATAATATCAGTTGACAAAATCACCAAGACACCAACTATTAGGAGACGGTGGAGGTGCTTTAACATTGGATGATTCATGATTGAAGACACAAACACTATTAACATTTGTGACTGTACAATTGGATCTGCCCAACTGATGAATTACCATTTACCAATATAATGCCAGGTCCACGTCTTAGCATATAATATCAAGTTGTCACGTCATCACGTGATGGTGCACCACCATCAAAAACAATTTGCTACTCCACATTCTTATTCTTACCGTCCGTCCTTTCTTTGATGTCTGGCCTTGTTGTATCATTCATTATTAGGAATGGTGGGCCGAAAACTGCTACTGATATAGTGATATTACCAAAATCACGTCAATACTTCTCTCTCATAAGTCATACTGACATTAGAAATGAGAATACTCCAGCAGTGCATTCGCTTTACCTGAATTTTGCTAAACTCGAGTAGAGAACTTTCTTTGGGTACTTGTCGGAACTTACATTTATAATTTAATGGAACTTATTTTTGTAAGGTGAATAGATAGCACGTTCAATAACTTCCATGTTGATTTAGTTGTCTCATTTTAAGTTCAATTTGAGTACTTCATAAACTACAATTTTAAGTTGCAACATCTACTGTGATGCTAAAGATAGCAAGGAAATGAAAACAATACTTTGATTGAAGAACTTCGCGCCCAGCACATTATGCCCTTAATTAAGAAAGAAATTTACAAATAACAGAACACTGAAAAACAAAAATCAACAAGTCTATTCAAGCAATTCTGTGGTACAGTATAGCCTCTAAAACTCCAATATTTAACATACACTTTAGATTTTTGAAGACCAAGGGGGGAGAATCAAACAAAAAGAAGAAAAAGAATGTAGCAAATTTACATATGATCTTATTCACTAGAATAAGGTCAATACAACCTTTTTTTTTAGTTTTCACTGTGTGGGAAACCTCTATTATGCTTTGTACCAATGTTATTACCAAAAACTCCGGGAGTTTAAGAAGAATTCTTATTCTCAACTCTTCTTTGCATTTTTAAGGTTGCGCACCTTCATAATAAGCTGCTGCCTTTCGCCTTCTACCTCAGCGAATTTCAGACTTATCTCCGAGTATCTCTCCTGCATTTCATATAGTTCAATTTCCATGGAACTGTTTCGTTCCTTTAACAAAACCATCTCTTTTAACAAAACATCAATCTTCTGCTGGTCTCCCAAATCATTATCTAAAGGCTTTGGTTGGCTATCGGATTCAACTTGACAGTTGCTGACGGATATGAAAGGAGAAAGATCGGATCAGTTCTATATTTAAAAAACAAACAAAACAAAGATGTATATACATTGATCAACCTACCTGTTGGACTCCACATTGTTGGAATTTTCATCTGTAACACTTGCTTCTTCAGGCATATGACAGAATACTTGTGTCCCAACAGAAACCTTTTCCTGAGTCATCAAACGTACAAACATTAGAACTTCTACTTCAATCCATATCATGAAGACAGTTATAAGCAATTGTGAACATAATGTAAATGTTCATGTGCATATTCGTGTTTCAATATAATGACAGTATAAATGCACATTCAAATAGTCATATTGCTGATGCAGTGCACAGAACAAGCAAATTCATTCTTCAAACCTGTTTTACTTCATCATGATCAACGGCTGGGCTACTCTGATTTAGTGTTCTCAATTTAATTTCTAGTTCCCCGATCTTGCCATGAAGATCCTTCTCCTTCCCCAGGAAAGCAATTGTAGAGGTCTCTAAGGCAGCTTCCTTCGACTTAATTTGCTCCTATCATTGTAAAATACAACATAAATTTCAAAATACTCAAATATTGTGATGTGATTATGTCAATATAGTGCTCGGCAAAGCAGCATACCATGTAATTTTCATATTATTGGCAAAAATGATACCCATAAAATTTTCAGAAAGTACAGAAGAAAGTTTTTACCTCGAGTAATTTTACTCTCTCCTTTAGTGTGGCTACTTCTTTAGAACCAACCTCCTTAAGATTACGTTCAGATTTTGTACTTTTAGAAGTAGCTTTCGTTTTATCTTGAACCATGGCTCGTCCATTACTCTCTTTGAACTTCTTCTCAATGCTCAAAATCGCTTCATCCTTTTTCTTTAAATCAGCTTTAAGTTGAAACACCTGTTTCCTTAGTTTCTCCTTCTCTAACTCATCTTCAAATATAGAATTCTTCAAGTTGTCACACTGAGCTCTTAGTTCTTCCACTTCAGATGTCAGATTTGTAACCGTCTGTTCCTTCTCATCCTTGAGATTTCTCAGAACGATCAATTCCTCGAACGACTTTCCTGCTATTTCCTTCACTGAATTTCTGTTTTCTGTATTTTCTCTTTGATCAAGCATATCTTTTTCTTTGGTCAGTGTTTCTATCTGTTCAGCCAGCGACTTGTTTTCAGAGGTAAGTCTCTCTATCTCTGATCTGTGATCCAATTGTTGAGCTGCAACAGTTCTCTGAAGTTCATCAGTTAGCTTTGTCTGGGTTTCTACCTGCGTGGACTTCTCTTGAATTTCCACCTCGATTTGCTCTATACGAGTGGATTTCATGTCGATATGACGGTCTAAATCATGCAGTTTTGTTGCATATTCATCTTTAGCATACTGAAGGTCTTCATGAGCCTTCTGAAGCATATCCTGAAGATGACGATTCTGCAGTCGCAGTTCACTAGCTTCAGTCAACGCTTTGCTTGCAAGCTTCTCGTTGGCTTCAAATGATGACTGCATTTGTGAGGAGAGTCTTTTGAATTCATCTTGAATTCTTGAAGCTGTATTAGCATTTTTCCACCTCATCAATCTTAGGGCTTCTTCTGCTCGAATTGCTCGCTGCTCTTGCTCCACTTTCGCACGTGTAACAGCATCCAGGTCAGCTACAAATCCTTCTGCCTGAATCTCTAGCTCTTCTTCGAGATTTTGTATTTGAGCTTCAAGTTCCTTCATTGCAGCCAAATAATTGGAAGACTCTTCTGAATGCACTTTGAGTTTGGTCTCCAGATTCTTGACATGGTTTTGAAGCTCATTAATGGTAGTATTAGAATGGGCAACAGCTTCTTCAGCCCTTAAAGCTCTTTGCTCCTGTTCTGTTTTCGCATGAGCTAGAGCTTCCATATCAGCTTCAAACTTTTGTGCTTGTGTCTCTAGTTCTTCCTCCAGATTGTCGTTATGAGTTTCAAGCTCCTTTATGGCATGCGAAGAGCTTGACAACTCTGCTATATGCTTCTCACGTTCAACCCTGAACTCCTCTATCAATGTTTCAAGTTCATTTATGAGAGCACCCGACTCACCAAGAGCTGCTTCTGCTAGGGCAGCTCTCTGCTGCTGTTCCAATTTGGCATTTGAAACGGCTTTTATCTCAGCATCAAATTCTTCTGCTTGTTTCTGCAGCTCGTCTTCAAGGATTGTACTACGAGCTTCAAGATCCCTTATTGCTGCTAAAGAATGTGATAGTTCTTCAGCTTTTTCATTGAGTTCGTTTTCCAGCTTCAGTCTCTCGGCTTCATGTTCTCTCATGACAGCATAAGAACTAGAGCCATCACATTGCATCTTTAGCTGATCTTGGAGATGACTTTGTTCCAGTCTAGTAGAGAATTCATGGTTCTCTTGCTTCAATATTTCATAATCTAGGGCAAGCTGCTCCATCTGCATCTCTAATTCATCTTTATCTCGCCTATACATTTCGATTTCACTACATAGGTCCATGATCTTCTGCTCAAGCATATATGTCTCCTGTGCATCACTATGCTGCCTCACAAGGGCTTCCAAAGCTTTTTGTTCTTCATCATCATCACTCTGGCTCTTAAGGATACTTTCCTCTATCTCTACAGCACTTTCTCCAGATATTGACCTGTTTGGGAGATAGGAAACTCCTTTACCATTCTTCTCCAAAATCTCCTCCATATCTTGCACAGCAAGAATCAATTCTTCATTTGAATCTTGCGTCTTTGACAGCTGTAACCGAAGATTGGCATTCATTTCCTTCTCGTAGTCCAACTCTTCTCGGATTACTTCGATAAGAGTCCACGGATCCCCCTCAAACTGGAATTTGCTTCTAGCTCTTTGATCATCAGAGCGTCTACGAGAAGCTTTAAGCTTTTCACATTCATCCTTGAGTGCATTTCTCTCCTCTTTCAGACTTGTGATTTCTCTCATCAAATCCTGCCCCTTTTTACTTTCCTTCATTATCTGCTTTCGTAGAGTATGCAACTCTAATTCAGACACCTCTGCCCTCCTAGATATAGCAACAAGGTCAGCTTTGAGTTTGTCAACAGAATCATCCAAACCCATTGAAGATCGCAAAGTAGGAAACAAATCTCTAGGACTATTCATCGAATATTCTGTGCTCGAGTCATTGACAGGGACAATCGCCAAATCCCACTGTGTTTTCTGCTGATCTTGATAGCCTGAGCTGTTTGAGGTCTGATCTTTACTGGTATTACTATTTCTTACTCCAAGTTCCCGTGGAGTGTTCAGTCCTGAGCTGCTATCAGAGCTCGACAACGTGATGTCTGATCCATTGGAGCCTCTACGTGTATTATTTAACCCCACTGGGTGTGAAGCAGTCTTTCTCAAGGGTTGATCCTGGAAATAAAACCACACCAAACAAAAACAAAATTTGAAGGATGAGAAATACTACCATTATATCAACCTCACAAAATCAATAAACCAGAATGATGACATTATAATCACATTTGCATCAATTAAGTACATTCTTAGATAAATTTCTCAGAAAACCATGATCTCAAAGACAACAAAACAAGTACAGAATGAGAGACCTTACTTCAATAGAATTCGGCACGGCCCCTTGCTGAACATCACCAATGCTAAAATGTCGCCTCAAACTCTTATCATCCTCAACTCTTACACCTTCATTTTCTTCAAGATCTCTGCACACCCTCATTACATGTCAGCAATATACTCAAAAACTCTTGAATTAAGATTATTACCAAAAACAAAAAAAATGAAAAGCATATGAAATACAGAAATACCACATTCTCACCTTTGAACTCTGCTAAAATTACTATTTTCCTGTATCCTTTGAATTGAAACCTATATCACCATCAATCAACCACATTGTTAACATAATTGAAGATTCAATACTCCAACTACAAATTCTACTTCTCTTTCTAACATTAAACAACATTAGCAAGGAGATTGAACACTAACATGCAAGTATGAGTCCGAATTCGAGTTCTTAAATGGAAAAGAAACCGAACAAGCCTTTGTTGTTGCTACATAATCTGCTATATTTACAGAAAACTCTCCAACTAAACTACCTTTTGGTGATCCCTGCACATAATTTAAACACTTAATTAGCCAAAGAATATACCGAAATTTCAATCAAAATCAAAAAACAAAAAAAAAAACGTACAGTGGAGATAAGAAAGTAATAGATTCTCTCCTGAATCTTGCCAGTTTTAGGATCTTGAATACATTTTACAGTTTCAAAGATTGGATTCTCCCAATAACAACAATTTTCTCTCACTGATGATTTTTCTAATCTCGCCGTTGGTTTACCATTCTCCGCTGGTACTACTGATATCACCAATCCATTTTTTCCATATTCAGAAACCTAAAAAAAAAAAAAACTCAAATTCAAATTACATTATTAAGCAAATTATCATCCAATTAATAAATTAAAAAAACTGAAAAATCAACATTGCCGACACTTTACCTGAGTAGCGTGGAATTGTAATTTGAAAACAGCAGTGATCCTATTTCTCTCACTCCTCCACTTAAACATCTTTCCTTCTTCTTCTTCTGGTTTACTCGCCGGAGCATCGCCGGAATATTCTCTCCGTTAACGGAGCTCCGGCTAACATCGCCGGAGATTATACGAGTTGCTGCTGCACATTCCGAGTTAGGAATCGGCGAGTGAACTCAGTGTCGGCTCAGTCCGAGAAGATTGGTAGAATCAACAGATCTAAATTAAATGTTCTCTCTCTTCAAGAGTCAAGTCTCGAGCATGCAACAGTTGTTGATATTGAGAGAGATGAGTGAGTGAAATATAAAAAGAAGAGAAGATGTAAGACAAGTTATAATATTGAAGAAGAAGTTTCTGTTTATTGGATTTTTTTATTTTATGGTGGTGATGTTTTTTTTTAGTAATATGATCTCTTTGATCTTTATAGTAATAATATAAGTTTTTTAATGGTTATAGTAAAATAATCTCTAGTTGTAATATTAATTGTTAAACTGTAAAATCGTAATAATTAGGTGGGAGAAAGTAAAGGGGGGATTGTAAAGTGTAAAGTATTTGGGAGAGTGGGTGCTTAACGGCAAGGGAACAGTGAGGAGTATCGAGTATAAGTAGAAGTTTGATTACGTTATATACTTGATAGTTTGTACTACCAAAAGTACCCACGAAATCAATTGACTTTCTTCTTCTTATCTAGCGCAAATTAGATCCTGGAATGGGGAGTAGGATGAAGATCCTACACCTTCCCTAAGCCGACGTCGTTTTATTAGTTTTAGGAGAGCCAAACATTTGCTGACTTTTTAGAGATTTTGAAAGTGGCCAATTCCTCCCATTTTTGAAAGTGGTAAAGAATATTTTTGATGTACAAACGCATATGGTTTGTTGTATAATAATATACGAGTAGACATTTTGTATTTTTTCAATGATCAAAGTAATAACCATCAAATGCATATCGTGATTTATCCTTATGCGTTGGTTGTTGTACCTTTTTTGATTACTAGCTCTACCTATAGTTGCATTTCATATTGAATTGTACATATTGAATTTCATCGGTGAACAAACATCAACACACCAAAGGTGTACAAAGAAATAAAGATTGTAAATTACTCACTTGACATCGCTTTCGGGAATTGGGTTACTTTACGTCATTATAGACATTTTGATTTTGTTAATGAACAACCACGGCCAAGAATGTACAAAGAAACATAATAGAATAAAAGTATTCATTTGGCATCCTGGTTACAACAATGTAAATAACAAGAATGTACAAACAAACATCTCAGTAATGTACAATCAATTTCACTTAATGTACAACAATGTAAATAATAAGAAGTCATCAAATCGCTTATTAAATGGTGAAACAAGAATCGTCAAATCGATTCTTTTTGAATTTTCGACATGTACGTACACCTTGGAAGTAAGGAATGTACATTGGGCACAAATCAATTACTTTTTGCATGTTCGTTCAGTGCGTTTTATTCTTCTTGCCTTGCGTTTTGGAGCCGGGTGTAGGATGCTCATCCTACACCTCATACCAACATCTACGGATTGATTATCTAGAGGCTTAGAGCGTGTGTTAATTCATTCTTTTTGGGATTTTACGATGGTTTCCTTCTGTACTCGTTTTAGTTAGGGTCGGTTTATTCTCTGCATTAGCACTGTCCAATTGACATCCCTACTCATATATGTATGACTTTGTTAGCTAGTGAGTAGGTATCGCGTGTTTCTATGATTAACATCTCTACGATATCGTATGAGGTGTAAAACTTGCGGAGTGAATGAAGAAACCCTATTAACCAAAGTACGAGTTAAGTATGCAATAGTTGTTATTTTTCCAAGAGCATATTGTGATTGGCGGGTTGGTTTAATTGATTATTTCATATTATGAAGCTGTTATGTCTCATTTTTGTTATTTTTTCTAGTTCTAAGTTGTGAAAATCATCGTTTGAACTTAAGTTTCAATATATTAATAATATGGTTCGGAATATATTTTTTGACAGGTTATCATAATAGGCGGGTTTGAGGTAGGTAGTGCAATGCCTAATTTTGGTTTTGGATTTGCCTAGTATGATAGGCAGAAGGCCAACGAGTCGTAGCCAAGCCTCCAACTGAACTTGGACCAATGCCTTTTTCAAGTTTGGAATAAGTTGCAAGCCATTACTTTTTTGATATGATATTCTTCAACTGAAATTAATACTAAGTATAATTAAATTTTCATCTTATATTTGTTGAATGCCTATTATTTTCAAGGAACTTATATTACATTATTGCTCACTTCATCCTATATATTAGTTATTGTATTTTTCTTTTTGGTTGCTCTAAAATAATTACCCAATACTCATCAAAACTATGAATATGTATTTATCCTATACCGGTTGTCTCTACCATAGATATTCACAAATACCCCATTCCTCCAAATCCATATTTTTCTAGCAACTTCCTCCCCACCATACTACTAGTTATAATATATAGTCTTCTACCACCAATGAACCTTGATGGAAAATACAGTAAAAAAGATATACATAATTACCTATGCACACCAAAGGTCAAACCATAAATGTTACAAAATTTAATAGACTTGTAAGGCACAACACCAGGAATAAAGATGGAGATAAGGTGATCCTAAATCACGCTAAAACCTCTATCTTTCCAACTAATAACTAGATCTCATCCACGAGGAAGCAACCATCGAAATGTCTAACCATAAATTTAGGATGACTTGAAAGACTGAGACCAAATAAGGTGATCCTAAATCACGCTAAAACCTCTATCTTTCCAACTAATAACTAGATCTCATCCACGAGGAAGCAACCATTGAAATGTCTAACCATAAATTTGGGATGACTTGAAAGACTGAGACCAAAAAAGTACAATAAAATATATTAGTCAAATTAATATATTCAAAATAAGAAGTTATATTGGTAACGCTTTCATATATAATTAAGCATGGAAATAGTATTATACCTTAAAGAATAACATGCTCCTAAGATAATATAATTACTTATGATCATCATATTCAATAAGATGGAACCATCAAATCAAATTCTATATTTCAAACCGTCAAAAAATAATATATGTAATTATTATATGCAGATTAAAGGAGAATATCTTCGAATATATAAAACATACCACTTAAGCATGTCATGTCACACTTTATAAATTAAGTTTAAAACATATAGAGCTTTTGATAAACAGATATTGGTATGTATATAGAGCTTAGTAAAAGAAAATAATAGCTTGATGTATAATAAAAAAAAAACTAGAAATAATTTAGTATAAAATCCTACAATCTGCAAAATTTTATCATACACCCTGGGGTGTCACAGACGTGGTACACCCAGGTTTTTTCATTCATTGAAATCATCTAAATGAAAGAAAATGTCTAAAAAAAAAGTTTCAAATGAGCAAAAATTAGTCTTGGTGTACCATGCACATGGTATATCCAGGTGTATGATGAATGAACTCCTACAATTTGTTTTGAGAATTTATCTTGAAAAACAAAATTACTCTTTGAACTTATTTGATCGATTCAGTAGACTTGAGTTGTACTACTCACTACTCAGTACTCACTAGTCAGTACTCACTACTACATGTTAAAATAAAATAAAAAAAATAACAGTTGTATCAGACTTTTTGTGCACTTCAATTAACGAATTTCGTGGGGAAGACCGCAAGAGTATATTCAAGTACACTAGTTTTCTTTTAAGATGTAGCCAAACAAATTTTATATGGAGTACCTAGATCTGGTGGGTTTTCCCTGTCTTTTAGGAATATTATAGTATTATGGTGTATTGTACCCAGATTCGTTCGATTAATTAATTGATGTACACTCTGTGTAAAATTGAACTCATCTTTATTTTGAGATTTAACGGAGTATATAGGAACATTGATCCAATTTTGCTGTAATGAGGTCAAAGACATTGAGAGAGATTGTAGAATATTCAAAACTTCTACTTGCTCAACATAAGGGTCACCTAATAGCGCCAAATTAATGCCCCAAAATTATCCTAGTTTCAATAATATTGTTAACATGGTATGAGTGCAAGAAAATCAATTAAAAAAATTTCTTTTTCACTTTTTTTTTATTTGTTATATTTGTTGAAAGCTCCTTGTATTCAATAATATGCTTATCCCCACCAAATAGTGATTTCTCCTTTTATCTTTATTGGAGTCATTGCTCTTAAGATATAATATAAAGTCCCTCTATTCCTTACATAGTTACATACTTACATTACATATCTTCCCTAGGTTCTTTGCCACATATTTACGTCTCATAATCTGTTTCAGTAACCAAAACATATATTAAAAATTAAATTAAAATATTTGTCTCATAATTTGTATATTAATCTATTCTCTTGATATTTCTAGACGTATGGCTCGTGACTTTTTATTTAAATTATTAATTAATGACAAGAAGTGACACACTAGCAGTATACAAATTATAGAATAGAACAATTTACTGAAACAACAACACTTATTAAACAGTGCTTCATTTTTCTTATTTAATCCATAGGTATATATTAGATTTGATTGATTTTTTTTACTAATGTATAGAAACGTATTTTACTATTCAAGGGGTTGAATTCATCTCAATATGCATTTCCATGTATAAACTTTTATAATATTTATTAATAACTAATTAAAGATATTAATGGTCAAAATTGTATATTGACAAGTACTATTAAAGTTAAAATGTTGTAATAGAAAAAAAGGGAGAAAATATATAATATATCCTTATTTTTTTGATATTCTAAATACGACCAATAATATGGAATGAACGAGAGTGATATTAATTTTTTAACAAGAATCATGAAACACCAATACGACTAGTAATAGTTGGATGAAGAGAGTAGTATTCAATTTCCAACAAGAACCACAAACACCACCAGCCATTTGGTAACCACCCAAAAACCAAAAGAAACGACACTATAGCTAGAGTACTAACTCTATCTAAAAAGTAAAACCTAAGAGGTTCAAGATGTAAAGTGGATGTGATGAATTAAAGCCGGTAATTGTATTTTGATGATTGCAAGAAAAGCATCTTTAAAGTGTATATGTAGCCGATACAGGAAGGTATTCTAACATTCTACAGTAGCAACTAACTCGTCCAACCTCTAGCTCCTAGTCTTTGCTAATTTCTCACAACATATACAGCCATGACGTGACTTTGCTAATTGCTCACAACATATACAGCCATGACGTGACGTATATTTCATCTGAAACTCACTTCTTTAAAGTAGCCGCCTTTTACCAAACATTTTATTCTCATCATTTTGTAATAATACACTTTTGTCTTTGCTGAAAGTAGTAAATTAGAATGTCATACGTATTTTTACAAACCTTACAATCATACACGAAGTATAGCTAGGGCATTGAAAAATCTAATATAATGCTCCCCGAATAATGTTGAATCGTTTCAGACTGCTAGATTTTCATAGTCATAATTAATACAATCATTAAAGAATTTCTACTATGATATCTAACTACTTTTTCATGCTGCATCATGCTCTCTTTTATCTAACGTACTTCATATCATCTACATATATTAGAAAATGAACGTGCATGGTCACTAGAAGTCATGAGCAACTGTGTAGATATTAATGGTTTATCTACCACTCCAATGGAATATTACAATTCTTTGGTGTAAAAAACAAATAATAAACGACAAATTAGGAGAAAATGAATAAAAAAACAAAGATCAAGTCATCAATTTTACAATTTTAGTTTGCGATTATACACAAACGATCATATATAGTTGTTGTCCATGCATTTACAAAAGAGATGAATGAATTGTGTAGCATTCGTTCTTTCCGTACATATTGAGTTGTCATATTACTAGCTCTAATTGTATTGCAGTTAACTTGACAAGTCAAAATACTTTCTCTGTTTTTCTAATTGCACCATTTACTTTTTGGCATACTATTTCATCAACCAACTTTGTTAAACTATTTCACATCATTTTGTAAAAATAAAACACAATCAAATAGGATCTTGTTAGATTCGTCTTAATGCAAGGATGCCAAATATCAAAATTTTATAATATTTACTTATACACAATTAGAAATATAAACGTTCAAAGAAGCGTCTTGGCAAATTTGAAAAAATAAACAGTGCAATCAAAAAAACAGAGGAAGTATATATCATATGTGAACACAGATGTTGATATGTAAAATGTTGGATATATTACAATATACTTACATTTCTAAAATACCAACTTTTAGTATTATTTATATTAATGGTCGAAGTTATATATTGATGAATATGTAATAATTAAGCTCTTGTGATTTTTGAAAATACCAATTAAGGGTAGTATGAGAAATGATTAGGTTGGTTAGAATTTAGTAGAATATCGCATGGTTTAATTACTTGGCTTTAAAGCTGGTCATATGCTGGGCGTGAGGTTGGTTTAACAAGGATTGTCCAGAGTTAATGGAAAATATACAAGTGTTTGTGTCGCGCTGGACAGCATGTGAGTTAAAGGCGTGAGTTTTCAGTCACCATTACAATTTACACACAGATACAGACATACAGACATACAGTTACACACTTGTCCTTGTTTTTTTTTTCTTAATATGAAGAAAAAAGATACAGTTACAATTAGGACAGAAGTATAGTATTCTATCCATTTCATATCTAACTTACATTTATTGCTCACTCTAATATGCAACTCCACGTCACTTCAGCTGCTTCCCACTTTTTTTTCTTTTGCGGGGATGCATAAAATTATTAACATTGTAACCGACAATTATGTAACGCGTCCCATAATCTTCGTATCTCTGACTGTGATACATTAATCTCATCAAATCTTTGTTTCGTTTTACTTTGTGGCATCATTATCATTTGAGTAGATTGCTTTTGGATCAGGAGTCACTCTTTTTACCATGGTTGTACTTGTATCTCATGTCACATATATACCATGTACATAGTATACACTAGTACACTAATAAGATATAAGAAAATGAAAATCCATTCCTTCGTTTTTTAGATATTATACACTAATCTCACTAAGAGTTATCTAACTCCATCTAATTCAACATGACACTAAACTTTGGACGAATGAAATGTAGATAATATATGTGTGAATTGCGAAACTTAGTAATAATATTGACGTGAAGCAATTTCGAAGATTATCCATTAGATTTATTAACATTTTGCATTAATATAGAAGACTATTTATGAGGGCTATTTTATTATTTGAATTGAAGTGAGGAGCTACAACTATATCATCAAAAGTTCATATATCGATACAATTGTCTCTATAATCTCAGAGGAATAACATCTATGAAACAAATTCAAATAATACAATAGCCCTCATAAATAGTAATAATAATAAGTCTTAATAATGTCATACATGAGGAGACATCCATGATAACATTTATAGGATGGTGGTCCAAGTGAATTCTCCTTATTTTAACACACCATTATTTTTTTATTTTTTTTATTAGGAAAGATAATTGGTGTGAAAATCAACTCCTGCTAGACTACTAGCCTGTTGGGGTACAATGCTAAACAACCCAGAAAACAACAGGTCTAAAGGCCCACTGCCACCACAAGTGAAATCCCCAACATATAGTTGGGATGAGGATTCGAACCCCGAACAATGCCCTGGAATTACTGAGCTACCAGCCACACCTTTCCCTCATTTTAACACACCATTATGAAACAATCTATATATATATATTCAATACTTATTCTTACTTGTAAAAGAAAATGATAGTCCTTATCTAGATTCATTAAATTTGTTCAACTTATTATCTACATTTGTTCCCTTCATCTTGACTTATTGCTTTTTATCCAAATAAGTATAATTTTTCTCTAGAGATATAAAGAACAAAGCCCAATATTCTAAGATAATTATCTTGAATGAAATAATGGTATGTTATAAATTAGGTTGTAGTAGTTTTGAAGCCCGTGTGTTGCACGGGTTATTGTTTATATTATTTTTTTTGCAAATTTTTTGTTTAAATTTGTTGATTTTGTGTTGTTGTAAAATGAGATTTTTCAACGTCATTTTATTTACATACTTCCTCTGTTCTTTTTCTATTGCAATAATCACCACTTTGGGTAGTTTCATCTATTGGGACCACTTCACTTTTAGTAAAAAAAAAACAACTATAATTGATAATATTGCCTTTACTTTATGTTAATAAAACCATCATTAATTACTCAGCAAATTGCCTCATAAAGTTGCGTTTACTTTATTAAGGATTTACTTATCCCCTACTCTTATTAATTGAAGGGGTACTCTATGCTAAACTACCCCTTTTTTCATTTCCTTAAAAACCATGCACAAACCCATTGTTGCAGTAGAAAAAGAACGGATAAAGTATTTGTCATCATACTCTAATTTCTAAATTTGTTATTGCGATATATAAATTTTATATTTTTTTAATATTCAACTAAATATTGTAGCTAAGTCTATTATTAAATGGTATCCCTATAATTAGTATGACTAATAATAGTTAACACAATTTTAACATGAAGAACACCTGAATGATACTTGAAGAAAGTATAGAGTACTTATTTAATAGATGCAGGACAGAAAAATTAGAGAAAAACATGAGTATCAACCACAACTTTAACTTTTAATGGCACATAAACACTAACGCATATAGAATGGAAGATGGGAAAGCGAACAAAAAGATAATAATGACGGTATCATGAATAAAATTAATTAAATATAAAACTAACCTCTACTAATAATCGAAAATACTACTTAATAGAAAAAATACCTCTTCATCCATCATGACCATACCAAGACTTATCAAACTTTCTCCTTTTTTATGATCCGTGATCTTAAATAGTCTAGAAACGCGAACTTTATTCCCAATTAGTTTAGTAGAATCAAGTTCATGGAGAAAAGAATAAGATCTGACATATAGATTTATGGAAAGCACAAACATAAATAATTATGTATACAAATAAATATTCTAGGAATAAAATAATTAGTTAATTGCATAATACCTTTGCAATGTCCTTGATAAACTTTCATTTGATTCATGTAATGCCATCATGGTATGCTATAGGTTCAAAATTATAAATATGTACTTTTTATATTTATATAACTCAATTTTTAAAAGTATGATTTTGAAAGATATATATAATTGAATTGTTACATATAATATGCTATTTTTATTGTTATTTTTATATGTAATTAAAATAAAGAATAAATGATACATTATTTTTCATCTAAATAAATAAAATTTCATAACTTGTAAAACTATATTGTATATGGAACTTCTTTCGAAGCATATTTCAAGCACTCTCCAATGGTAAAAAAAATTATAATATTGCGAATTTATAGCAAAAGTTATATTCAATTTACATAGTATAATAATTTAGGTTGTGTATTTAAAATCAGACAGTAATCTTCACTTATCCAAAACACCTTATATGTATTTATATCTATCCTGAACACTATTTTATTTAAAAAAAAATTAAAAATTAAAAACAATAACATGACACGCTTAGATGGAGCTCTCTATAATATTCTAAGGTTGTTTTTCAAAATCAAACTCTAATTTTTTCATCATCTAAAATTCTAATATATATGTAAGTTTATCGTTATAGATTTTAGTTTTTGTTATAATAATAAATTTTCCTTAATAAATTTTGTCGCAATACTAATTTGTTTTGGTTCAATTGAGTAATTAAGGCTAAGGTTTTGAAAGATAATATATCTAATCCTGTAATTTGGACCTAATATAAAATGCTATAATCACATATTGTACACTATATTTATAGCTTAATTATTATTATATTTATCTAAAGGAAATACTAAAAAATGTCTTATCATTCATCTAATCAAATATATTTTCATGAGTTGTAAAACTATATTGTAAAATGGATCTTATTTTGAAGCATATTCCAAGCACTCTCCAATGGTAAAAAATTATAATATTTTGAATTAGGTAGCAAAAATTATATTCAATTTACATAATATAATAATTTAGGTTGTTTATTCAAAGCGAAACTCTAATTTTTCCCTATCCAAAACTCCTTTTGTGTATTTAGATATATGTAGAACTCTATTTTTTAAAATATTTAAAATAAAAATTAATGATATGACAATCCTATGTGGCGCTCTCTATTTCATAAGTTGTAGAACTATATTGTATATGGATCTTATTTTGTAGCATATTTTGAGCACTATCCAATGATACAAAAATTATAATATTCGGAATATCGTAGCAAAAGTTATACACAATTTACATAATATAATAATTTAGGTTGTTCATTCAAAACCAAACTCTAATTTTCGTTTATCCAAAGCTCCTTATAGTATTTAAATCTACGTAGAACCCTATTTTTGTAAAAAATAAAAATAAAAATTGATGACGTGGCAATCCTACGTGGCGTGCTATATGGCCTCGAAATCTTGAGGAGCTCCCTAAGCTCCCGAAAAGTTCCTCCTTTATATATATATATATATATATATATATATATAATATATATATTGATTCGTTTTTTCACGAGTTCCAAGTCAATGAAGTACTCCTAATCAAAATTGTTCAAAGTTGACAATAATATATATTGATTATTGGGTTAGTTGAGAACGCGCTAATCCTATGTATATTATGTACCAACCTCCTGTCAAAAAAAAAAGTAACAACCTTAATCTCATGGAGTGTATTATTGGAAACTTCAGTGTCGGTTGTTACCAAGAAAATGAAATTTCATACGTGTTAATAAAGAAGCAAAAGAGAAAAGAAATGGAGGAAAAGGAGAGAGGCAGATAAGAAGACACTTTAGAAGCAGGCGAGCTTTCCTCATTCACATAGGAAGAGGGGGACAGAAATAGAATGTAATTCCTACTGATGATACGATTTGCAGAAAATAGAGAGATGGTCATCATCATTTCATGTCATATGGTCTCTTTATCCTTTCCACAACTTTTCCCACAACTATATATCCTTTGATTTGATCCTTTTAGTATTCATGGGTTTTTTTTAAAGGTACATATTTGAGTTTAGGCGATCCGTCTCTCTCGAGTGAATTTTATTTTTTAAAGGTACATATTTGAGTTTAGGCGACCCGTCTCTCTCGAGTGAATTTTAAAATCATGGTTTCACATTTATATTTTACTTCTGCTTTAATTTGCTATAATTTTGAAACTAATTGTCATGTATTTTGATATGGTACTGGTTTTAATATATAATTTGGATTTTTCAATATATCTGTATTATATATGGCAACACATGAAAGAAAAAAAAGGATAATTATCTACTTCATTTAAACGAAAAAAGGGGGAAAAAAGAAAAAAAAGAGTATCGCATTTAAACTGAACAACAATTTTTTGAAAAAAAAATACAAATACAATTATTCTATACAATTAAAATTTTCTATATGCTTTCGCACATACACATTGCGTGTATATAAGACTAGTCTTACTTAAATTAAGTGATGAAGCAAATATGTAATAAATACAAGTATCATAAATGGATATAACCAACAAATAAATATTCTTACTTCTTAGTTACATAAGAAGTTTTTTTTTTCAAAAAGAGGTTGGAATAATAAGAGAATTAATACAGAGGGAGTATCATCAGTAATTTGTTAGGTAGTAGTAATATTACAAGAGAATATCCTTAGTTAGGTATGTTCTATACCTATGCAGCTGCCTAATCAAATTATCCTGCCTTTTTTCTCTCATTGGATTGCTTGGAGATGTTAACTTTTTGGTTTATTATTACCCCATCATAGAAAATTATTAAGGAATCTACTATGAAAGTAATGTACTTATCACAGATTGATGATAAATTACATCAATTTAAGAATGGATTGACATTGGATCACCTACCAGAAAGCTAATCGATAACGCTTTAATATGCCCTTCAAATTAAGCCTAATATATTGCATTCCAAAGCAATCATTTCATACTAGAATTAAAATGAAATGCATATTTCTAAGTGTGAAAGTAGCAAGTCACCAGCTTAACTTTTATCAGTTATGAAACCAAACCCTTAATTTATAATTGTAGTAATTAGATCCTACTGGCTACTATGAAATTAATTCTCGTTCTAATATTCTACTCCCTCCCTCCCGTAATATAGTGCTTACATTCCATTTTGGGTGTCCCAAAATATTGTGCCTACTTCATTTTATATTAATTTATTTTGACTAAGTTATCCTCAATTTTTACACAAACTTCCCAAAATCTTCCCACCTTTCTTTCAAAATGTGTGCTCCTATTTATTAATTTGCACCATTCCAAGGAAAATTTATTGCCTTTTGATTTTTTTTGAAGGAAAAAAAAAACTAAAAGGAGTAGTTCCAAGACAAAAGTACTTTATTAATTTTTTTTTTTAGAATCCTCCTACTCCCTCCAATCTCCTTAATTCTCGTGAAAAGAAAGAAGTAAGCACTATATTATGGGACGGAGAGAGTAGCAAAATTCCCTAGCTCTGTTAATTAACTGCTAATCTTTATTGTTTACATTGCCTTTCAAGTAACCTTTCCTTTATTCTTGTCATGACATGCCCTTTTATCTATTTATTTCTAATATTTTCGTTTCTTTAGCTACCCATATTTGAATTATTTACATTTTTCCAGTACCTATTCTTAATATTTATGTCAAAGCCATATGTGAAAGTTTTTATGATAAATTAATGGGAAAGCTTATTCATTCATTAGACTTTGTGTAAGTATATATGCAGCCTAAAAGATATACAAAACCCATAAAAAGCTATTACAATATGGAAAGATAATCACAAGAGTATAATCAGCTAAATAGGAAAGATATTATGCTGTAAGAATATTCCTAATCCTAACAGCCCCCCTCAAGTTGGCGCATGCAAGTCACAAATGCCCAACTTGGATAAGAAAACATCAAACTGTTTCTTTCCTAAGGCTTTCGTGAATATATCGGCCAACTGAACTGTAGTAGGAACATAAGAGGGAGAAAGAAGGCCCTCTTGTATAGCATCACGGATAAAGTGACAATCAACTTCTATGTGCTTAGTGCGCTCATGGAAAACAGGATTCTGAGCGATATGAAGAGCAGACTGACTATCACAGAAAAGAGGGATAGCCTTAGGATGTTGAACTCCTAAACTCAGCAACAACCCTTTCAACCATTTTAGCTCACATGTGATCGCAGACATAGAACGATATTCAGCTTCTGCAGAAGACTTGGCAACAGTATGTTGTTTTTTCGTTTTCCAGGAAATAGGAGAATTCCCCAAAAACACAAGCCAACCCTGTAAGAGAACGCCGAGTAAGTGGACAAGGCGCCCGGTCGAATCACACCAACCTTGCGAGAGTGAGATCACCGTCGAACGGAGAAGAATCCCCTGGCCTGGATTACTTTTCAAATATCGAACTACCCTGAGAGAAGCATCCCAATGCTCCTGGCGAGGCTCATGAAGGAACTGAGAAAGAATATGAAACGAGTAAGCCAAATCAGGACGAGTGACCGCTAAGTACACCAAACGACCAACAAGACGGCGGTAGGGTTCTGGATCAGAAATGAGAGGACCAGTAGCACAAGCCAAGCGATGATTTTGCTCTATCGGGAAGGAAGCAGGCTTAGCTGCTAAGAAACCAGCCTCAGAAATAATGTCAAGGGCATATTTGCGCTGACACAAAAATAAACCGGAGGAACTACGAGCAACTTCAATACCAAGAAAGTATTTGAGGACACCAAGATCCTTCATATGAAAGCAGGTGTTCAAGTAGGCTTTAAACGCAGCTAAAGCAGTATGATCATTGCCAGAGATAATCAAATCATCTACATAAACTAAGACATTGAGCTGTACAGCCTTGTGAGTGTAAGTGAAGAGGGAATAGTCCGAATAAGATTGAAGAAGCCCATAGGCCTTCAAAGCAGTGACAAGTTTAGCGAACCAACAACGAGGGGCCTGTTTGAGACCATATAATGATTTCCGCAAACGATAAACTAAGTTAGAATCATTAGAATGAAAACCAGGGGGAAGTTTCATATATACCTCCTCATCAAGATCACCATGTAGGAAGGCATTGTGAACATCCATCTGATGAAGTTCCCAATTCTTAGAAGCAGCGATAGCTAAAAAAGCGCGAACGGTCACCATTTTGGCCACAGGAGCAAAAGTTTCATTGTAGTCTAGCCCCTCCACTTGATGATGACCAAATACAACCAAGCGAGCCTTCAAACGCTCAACAGTGCCATCAGAATGATACTTGATTTTATAAACCCATTTGCTCCCGAGAGCCTTCTTCCCAGGAGGAAGTCGTGCCATAGTCCAAGTACCATTACTCTCCAAAGCACTAATTTCAGACTGCATGGCATCCCGCCAACCAGTCTCCCGAATAGCCTCCTTGAAAGATTTAGGTTCATGACCTGCAGTGATAGCTGCAAGAAAATTTCGGTGGCGCACAGTAAATTTATCACAACTAACATAATGTGCTATAGGAAAAGGAGTACCTGAGGGAGAAGTGGAGTCAGAAGCAGGTGAAGCAAGAGATGGACGGGGAATGACTGTATGAGTAACAAAATCACGAAGTTTAACAGACGGAGTCTTAGTACGGCATCCACGACCCAACTGAGTATCGGAAGAGATAGCAGAAGAAGAGGAAGGGATCGGGGACCCCTGCCGTCGTAGATATAGACGTGGGCAAGGAGGGCCGCGCAGGAGCAGTAAGATCGGAGGCAACGACAGTAGGCTGAAAGTCAGGGAGCACCGCGGAATTTGATGCATCACAAGGAGCATCATCACAAAACTCACCAAGATAAGTGTCATCCAAAGTGTCGTGGGAAGAATTAGAATCCTCAACACTCAAATAAGGGAACACGTTCTCATAGAACTTGACATCTCGTGATACAAAAAAATCTTTGGTCTCCAGATCAAACAATGTCCATCCTTTCTTCCCAAATGGATATCCTAAAAAAACACATTTTCGACTCCTACTAGCAAACTTATCTCCTTTTGCTCGTTGATTATGAGCAAAACAAAGACAACCAAAAACACGCAATTCAGTGAAAGTAGGAGGGTGGCTAAACAAACGTTCAAAAGGAGTAACACCATGAAGAAGAAGAGAAGGAGTGCGGTTAATAACATGAGCTGCAGCAAGTACACATTCTCCCCAAAAATAAATAGGCAAGCCACCTTCAAAACGTAAAGCCCTAGCAACATTGAGAATGTGTTGATGCTTGCGTTCAACACGACCATTTTGTTGGGGAGTCCCCACACAAGAAGTATGAAATAAGATGCCATGTGCCGAAAAATAATCTTTTAAGCAATTAAACTCAGTGCCATTGTCACTATGAACAACTTTTAAATGCTTGGAGAATTGACAATGAACCATAGCAATAAAAGATAAAAACATCTTAAAAACTTCGGTTTTATCAACCAACAAGTATACCCACTACGACTCGAGAAAAATCATCCACAATGGTCAAAAAATATCGAGCTCCACAAGAGGAAGGAGTGTCATAAGGACCCCATAAATCACAGTGTATTAAATCAAAAGTGCTAGAAGCATGATTATCACTAATAGGAAAACTAGAGCGGGAATGTTTAGCACGATGACAAATCTCGCATCCTGGGGTCAAATGAGCACGACATTTGCGGAGAAAGGGAAGAAGCTTAACCACTTTTTCGGAAGGATGACCCAAACGACTGTGCCAGAGATCCAGAGAAGAATATTTATCCAATGAAACAGCTTGAACCGTAGATCCTTACTGAAGATAATACAGTCCATCCCGTTGCTCACCCGTTCCAATCGTCTCCCTCGATCGTAGGTCCTGAATAACACACAAGTTAGAATTAAATTGAATATAACAATTCAAATCAGCATTTAACTGTGACACCGAAATCAAATTGCAATTTAGTTGAGGCACAAATAAAACACGATGGAGAGTAATATTGGGAGTGAGACAAACAGTGCCCTCCTTGGTAGCCATAACAGAAGTGCCATCGGGAAGACCCACGGGGCAAGGAGACACATCCACAACATCCATCAAGCAAGAAAAAAGACCAGTAACATGATGAGAACAACCGGTGTCAATAATCCACAAAGTATTAGTGGACTTACCCGAGAGACGATGAGATGGAGGGTGAGGATTACCGAAAGCCGCTACTAAAGCCTGCCACTGTGCAGCGCTAAATTGAGGTATGGTGTGCTGTGGAGTGTCATTTGGTGCAGCAGGTATAGGGGTAGTAGGGTGGTTGTCCAAGTGTGCAGCGTTGGCCCGTACTGCAGGCCCCTTCGAGGCAGCGAAAGATGAAGAAGGGGAGGGCCCCTTGCTGCGGCGTTTACCATAACGTTGGAGCCACCAATCTGGTTTGGTGCCAGATTTAACAAAGCAAGCTTCTTCATCATGACCAGCTTTGTGACAGTAGGTGCAAAGCAAGGTGCTGCGATCAGAGTGCTCGGATCGGAAAGAGGATGAAGAAGTACGGACAACAAACCCAACAACTTCAGGCTTGTCATCCCTGGCGTGAGAAATGCCACGGACCCGTTCTTCTTGAGTTATTTGTTGATAAGCACGATTAAGAGAAGGCAATGGGTCTTGAGACAACAAAGTAGACCGTAATTGTCCAAAATAATCAGTGTATAGGCCAAGAAGAAATTTGTGAAGGCGATCACTGTCACGCCGTTGTTCATGAATACGACCAAGATTACAAGTACAATGGCCACATTTACATGAAATTAGAGGTTCATAATTATCCAATTCATCCCATAAAACTTTTAATTTGCTAAAATAAACAGCAATAGGCATGGTCTTAGATTGCTCACAACTATTAATATCTGCTTTCAATTGTTGAATACGAGGTCCGTTAACAACAGAGAAACGTTCCTTTAAATCATCCCATAACAGTTTTGCATTGTCATAGTTGGAAAGCATAGAACGTACCTCTGGAGATATAGTGTTTAGGAGCCAAGAAACCAACATACAATGAATGGTAATCCAATCATCCTTACTGCAGGGAGGTTTGAAGTCCACAATAGAGCCATCTAAGAAACCGTACTTACGGCGAGCAGTGAGAGCAACACGAATAGAATAAGACCAAGCATCATAATTATCAAGTTGTAGGCGTACCGGAGTGATAAAATCGCCCGGTCGATCTTGAGGGCCAAGAAAGTAAGGACTAGTAGCGTCCAGTTTAGCTGTTGATGAAGGAGGAGTATCTCCAGCCATGGAAGAAGACCAGACGCAGGCTGGCAGATGAAGCCGAGAAAAACGGCAAAGAAAAAAAAAATTAATTTGAGAGGATTTTTGCTCTTGATACCATGATAAATTAATGGGAAAGCTTATTCATTCATTAGACTTTGTGTAAGTATATATACAGCCTAAAAGATATACAAAACCCATAAAAAGCTATTACAATATGGAAAGATAATCACAAGAGTATAATCAGCTAAATAGGAAAGATATTATGCTGTAAGAATATTCCTAATCCTAACATTTTATGAGATGGAGAGAGTAAATTATAATTATAAATCAGACCTATTATATTGTTCATCACATTTAATTCACATCGAAAACATTTGGGACATTGGGTCTTTCCGAACGTGGTGAAGCTTTTATGTCGGATGATATCCGTTCAATAAATCAAAAGGGCCTATGCTTCAAAAAGAAATGGGGCGGCATTTATTAGGCTTGCTTGCTTGAGCTTGAAGCAATACTCATGCATGTTAACAATTAACAAAGTTACTAAATTTTAGAAAAGATATACAGATAAACATCATTACTCCTCATTTTGAGTTGACAGAAGCCATAACATGGGTGTTATTAGCTTTCTGCCTTTTCCTTTAGGCACGAGAGGAGGATACAATGCTTCGCATTTTTTCAGAACGTGTATGACATTACTTTCTATAATTATCACATGACATGATTAACTGATCAAGCTCAGGAAAAAGCTAATCCAAATTAGTCTATTTGGAGATAATGAACATAAAATATGGATATGACTTTTACAATGAACATAGGTTTGGCAATTGGCAATAAATAAGAGATTCCAGTCGACAATTTTAGAAGCATGATTCCTTAATTAACTGGTATTAGTGTAGTATTCTATAAGTATTCTAAGCAGAATTTCATGAATCATATTCATAAGCACTTAAAACAGGATCTCATGCATATTTATTCAAGGATCACATAATAGTTAACAATTTACCTTTGAAGCGTGAATTCCACAAAGCTTGTATAACCCGGATAAAGAACCTCAATTGTGATTCCTCTACTTGGTCCACCAACCCGGACCAACACTCCACCAATGCTAGTTGGAAGGAAGAAATTCTTCTTCTACTTTAATGGAGTTTTGTGACTTTAGGAAAGAATATGAGAGAGAAGAATAATAAGAGATATCTTGTTATTTTCAATCCTTATTGCCTAACCAAATATATAAATATATTTAGGTTAGAAGGAGAATCACTTCTCCTCTCCCCTCCTCTTGGCCGGCCACCCCTAGGGCCCTTACGGGCTCTAGGTTTCTTTTGTTGATCCAAGTTGTAGGATTATATAAGTACTCTAAGCGGAATTTCATGAATCAAATTCATAAGCACTTAAAACAGGATCTCATGCATATACATTCAAGGATCACATAATAGTTAGGAATTTACCTTTGAAGCTTGAATTCCACAAAGCTTGAATAACCCGGATAAAGAACCTCAATTGCGATTCCTCTACTTGGTCCACCAACCCGGATCAACACTCCACCAATGCTAGTTGGAAGGAAGAAATTCTTCTTCTACTTTAATGGAGTTTTTGTGACTTTTGGAAAGATTATGAGAGAGAGAGAATAATGAAAGATATCTTCTATATTTCCTTATTGCCTAACCAAGTATATATAGATATAATTAGGTTAGGAGGAGAATCAATTCTCCTCTCTCTCTTCCTCTTGGCCGGCCACCCTAGGGCCCCTTACGGGCTCTAGGTTTCTTTTGTTGATCCAAGTATTTTGTGTGACCTAATAGGATCCATTATATTGGGCTTTGGGTTTATTATTTCCTTACCCAAAGTTCTATAGCATTCTCTAGCAAGACGTATAGACGACCCAATAGAACGAATTTATTATCTCTATAATACGATCCATAATATAATTAGTAATTGCATTTAAGTCGAGGACATAAATCCTTCAATCTCCCACTTGTCCGAGACGAGTGTGCAATGTTTAATTTCCTCAAGTCTCTTAATGTCTTAATTTGATAGTATGATCATATTTACATATCATCCATACTAGTTTTCAAATTAATCCTTGAAATCAGAGTTCGAATTGACAAACAAATGATCATCGAATGATTCATTTGAGCACGGCCATGCATTTTTCAATTTTCGCTCTTCAAGGGGCCAAGACACCTATCCTATCTCATATAGGAGGACTTTTCAAATCTTATGGTAATCAATACTCCCACTCAATTTATGACACAACCTGAATGCTGCCTTTATAGTCCCCTTTTACGGCATGACGTTTGACAGTATCAAAGTTATACCAATCATTGGGCTAAGTAATGTTCCACTCATGTCTAAGGAATCTACTAATATAATTTCGAAGTTACAATACTTCTAAGCAGGTCTAGTTCGACTATGTATCAACTATACATATCCATATGATTGATTAAACATCTCTATGTTTCTATAGCCCATGAAACGGTGCTATCAATCAATCTTATATGCTAATCCTTTTAACAAGTCATTCATGTCCAGTTTAATGACATAGATTAGAAACTTTTAATATTCTACGAATTCTGTTCACTTATGGTGTTTCATTTATCAAATCACATATTTGACAAAACCATAGAATTCAAGATATATTTTGGACATTTTATTTAATACTAAACCAATAATTAAATAATGTAAAATTTATTCTTATAAACATAAACAGCAAAACCATGTCTTTACATTGTAACAAGTTTCTCTAAACCTAGTACAATCTAAAGCCATTCTAACATTTGCTTCAAACCTATAGCCCTAGCGTGACACTCATGCTTGGGTTG
The DNA here is from genome assembly GCA_947648045.1 of Beta corolliflora. NCBI lineage: Eukaryota > Viridiplantae > Streptophyta > Magnoliopsida > Caryophyllales > Amaranthaceae > Beta > Beta corolliflora. The sequence continues at coordinate 596,277 of CANSZD010001828.1, read as the reverse complement.
AGGTAGTGGTTTAGTGAGCGGATCAGCCACATTCTCATCCGTGTGAACTTTGCAGATCCTGACATCCTTCCTGTCAACAATCTCCCTAATGAGGTGATACTTCCTCATTACATGTTTGGATTTGTTATGTGATCTCGGTTCTTTTGCTTGCTTGCGCAATAGCACCATTGTTATCACGTAACAACTCAATCCCTTCCCCGAGCACTAGGTACGATATCCGGCTACTGTCAAGAATTTCTTGATCCAAAACGGCTTCTTTAGTCCGCTTCAATCTTTGCTAAATATTCGATTACGTCGTAGAGTTTGCTACGGTGCTTTGCTTTGAGCTCTTCCACTCACTTTGCTCCTCCATTTAGACGAAAGACATACCCCTCGACCGAGAGCGGTAATCATCTCTGTCGGTTTGGAAGCTTGCATCCGTGTAACCTTCAACAACCAACTCACTTTGTCCCCCATAAACTAAGAACATGCCTTTAGTTCTTCTCAAGTACTTGAGGATGCTCTTAGTACGCAATCCGAGTGTGCTTCTCCTGGATTTGCTTGGAACCCGCTACACATGCTCAAGGCATATGCAACATCCGGTCGAGTACTTATCATGGCATACATGATAGATCCTATAGCCGAAGCATAAGGAATGCTACTCATTCGCTTCAACACATCGAGTTCGGTCGGGCACCGACTCTTGCTAAGCGATATGCCATGTGACATGGGAACGAAACCTCTCTTCGAGTTTTCCATGTTGAACCTTGTAAGAACCTTATCAATATAAGTTTCTTGACTTAGTCCAATCATCCTTCGAGACCTATCTCTATGGATTTTGATTCCCAGTATGTACTCAGCTTCTCCCAGGTCCTTCATAGAGAAACAACTTTTTAACCATTCCTTGACTGACTCAAGCATTGGTATGTCATCTACATACAATACCAAGAAGACTAAGCTGCTCCCACTAAACTTCTTGTAGACACAAGATTCTTCTTCGCTTTTGATGAAATCAAATTTCTTGATTGCTTCATCAAATCGAAGATTCCAACTCCGAGATGCTCGCTTCAATCCATAAATGGATCTCTCGAAGCTTCGCAAACCCTTTTAGGATTTTCCGGATCCTCAAAACCCTCGAGGTTGTGTCATGTACACATCCTCATTCAAGAACCCATTCAAGAATGCGGTTTTGACATCCATCCGCCAAATTTCATAATCATAAAATGCGAGATCGCTAAAAGTATCCGAATTGATTTAAGCATTGCTACTGGAGAAAAGGTCTCATCATAGTCTATACCATGAATTTGTCTGAATCCTTTTGCAACCAGTCTTGCTTTATATACATAGACATTCCCATCTTTGTCTATTTTCAATTTGAACACCCACTTGCATCCAATAGGTTTAACCCCATCAGGCAAGTCGACCAGGGTCCAAAATTTATTCTCAGACATGGAGTCTAACTCGGATTTCATGGCCTCAAGCCATTTCTCAGAGTCTGGGCTCGTCAAAGCTTGTTTGTAGGTAGTAGGCTCTGAATTTTCCAAAATCATAATTTCAGAGTTTTCAGTTAACAGGAAATCAACCAACCTCTTGTTTGGAATCCTTTCTCTACTAGACCTACGCGGGGCCTGAGCATCAAGAGAAATGTTCTCTTCAACTTCTTGAAGATCTTCACTTGATTCAAGTGGGACGGTAGGAGGTTCATGCGTTGAATACGTAATCTCCTGAACTAGACTTTCGTCTTGTCGGGCCGTCTGTGACATGGTGTGAACCACGTCCAATTGTTGCTCATCTCGAATTTCTTCGAGAATTATTTTACTCCCACTTGTCTTTCTAGAAACAAATTCCTTTTCAAGAAAGACACCATCACGAGCAACAAACACATTGTTCTCTTGACGGTTATAGAAGTAATAACCCCTTGTCTCTTTTGGGTATCCCACAAAGAGACATTTATCTGACTTGGGTGCAAGCTTGTCTGTTAGTAACCGCTTTACATAGACCTCACATCCCTAGATCTTAAGAAAAGACAAGTTTGGAGGTTTTCCATTCCATAACTCATATGGAGTCTTTTCTACAGCCTTTGACGGGCTCCTATTTAGTGTGTGTGCAGCAGTTTCGAGAGTGTATCCCCAAAAAGAAATCGGAAGATCAACAAGACTCATCATTGATCGAACCATATCTAGCAAGGTTCGGTTCCTCCTTTCAGATACACCATTCAACTGTGGTGTTCCTGGTGGAGTTAATTGTGAAAGAATTCCACAACCCTTTAGATGATCATCAAATTCTTAGCTCAAATACTCACCACCACGATCGGATCGTAGTGCTTTTATTGTCTTACCAAGTTGATTCTGTACTTCATTTTGGAACTCTTTGAATCTATCAAAAGATTCCGACTTATGTTTCATTAAGTATATATATATCCATATCTACTCAAATCATCAGTAAAGGTAATGAAGTAGTTAAATCCTCCCCTTGCCTTTGTGCTCATAGGACCACACACATCTGTATATATGAGTCCTAAAAGATCACTGGCCCTTTCACCTTTTCCAGTAAATGGTGTTTTTGTCATCTTCCCCATTAAGCATGATTCACATACATCAAATGATTCAAAATCAAATGATGGAATTATACCATCCTTTTGTTACTTGTGAATACGCTTTTGGTTTATATGACCCATTCGACAATGCTAAATGTAGGTTAGGTTGGAATCATTTGATTTTTGTTTCTTGCTATCTATGTTATAGATTTGTAATGACCTATCAAGCACATATAAGCCATTTATCAATTTAGCATTGGCATAGAACATATTATTGTAAGAAATGGAACAACACTTGTTCTTTATTTCAAAACAAAACCCTTCAGAATCCAAAACTGAAACAGAAATTATGTTCTTAGTTATTGAAGGAACGAAATAACAATTATTTAGTTCTAAAATAAGCCCAGATGGCAAGTGTAGACTATAGTTTCCTATGGCAAGTGCAGCAACTCGTGCTCCATTTCCAACGCGAAGCTCTACCTCATCTTTTGCCAGCCTCCTACTTCTTTTTAGTCCCTTCACATCATTAACTATGTGAGAACCACAACCGGTATCCAATACCCATAAAGAAGTAGAAGTCAAATTGATTTCTATAACAAATATACCTGAAGTGGAAGCCCCAGACTTCTTTTCTTCCAAGTATAGAGGGCAGTTCCTCTTCCAGTGTCCTATCTTGTGACAATGGAAGCACTTGCTTTCCGGCCACCTTTGGCTTGGCGGTTGGCTCGGAGTTTTTCAAAGCAACAACGACAACTTGCTTGCCTTTGTCCTTCTTTCCTGCCCATTTCTTCTTAAAACCCTTTCCCTTTTGAACCATCGAAACCTCTTTCTTTGGTTCAATCTTAGGGATGTTCCTTTCAGCGTTGACCAACAATCCATGCAACTCTTGCAAAATCTTTTCAGACTCATTAGTAATCACAGGAAGTGGGGTTTCTAAGACATCCTCTCGACCCTCAGACCTCAAAACAAGTCTTAAGGTCCTTTCCCAATTAAGGAAATTTTCACCATTCAGTCTGTCCTTTTCCAGAAAAGGACGAATGTTGAAACCGGAGTTGTTGTTGTTGTTATTAGACATAGTATCTACAGACAGAAAAGCAAAGTTCATTTTTATGTTTATAAAGTAACCTAAAACATGCAAATGTTTCTAGGTTAATCACCTATTCAATTTTAATGTCCCATTTGAATAAGTGTTTTACAAGATCCTATCAACATGCAACACTAAGCAGACGGAGGCCTTATCATTAACGTTACATTATCAAGGTAAGTAAACTCTTTTACTAATTATGACAAATTATAACTCTTGTTTAGATAGATAAACATCGCATGCTTAACTATCTCTTGCTTCAAAATTCAAAACGCTTTTGATAATTTTGTTAAGGACAACCAAACTAAGTTGTAAAATTCGCAATTTTACCTTATATTCCCAAAATTAATGATAACACCCTGCGGAGGCATGACCTATTACTATTAATTAAGGGTTTGATAAGTACTTTATGTTTGGAAAAGCAACCTTAATATTTACGGGACCTAAGTTTATTATGTTGTTATGAATTAGTGAACTCTAGCGCATCATCAACCAACATACAATAAACTTATAAGCATTTTAAAGAATAATAAAATGCGAAAATTAAAATGATCTAGTATGGCCCCTAATCCTAAGAACTAATCATCAATGGCTCATTCTTGGACTCTTCATGGATCTCCATCCACCTTATCCATGGGCCTTCTCTTGATGGACTTCGTCTTTGGATTACATAAGTATCAAAATAATTTAAATAATAACTAAATTAAATAAATTACAAAAATACTTAACGATACGCAGATCGTATTTAAAATTACAAGAATACATCACGATGCGCAGATCGTATTTTCTAACTTAATTTGGGCCATACTAGTCATACATAGCAATTATATCAAAATATATAAAAGCCACATCATAATATCACATATTGTACTTGCCATCAATCAAAATATCAAATATTCTTAATTATGGTAAGTTGATAAAACATTTAAGTAATTCATAACCACCCAAAGATTCTATCCTATAAATTTAGCATACCTATTTTAATTAGATTAAAAAATCAAATTATGGATTGAATTTATGACCAAGTCATAGAATACTTAACATAATTGAAATTTACTATCTTTCCCAAAAATTCTGTTTTTAAAATTCCAAAAAAAAATTTTTTTTTTTATTAAAACTCGTGGAACAAACAGCAGCACAAGGCTGCGTGAACCACGCTGGCCCAGAAAATTCAGGCCACCCTCACCGGCAACTCGCCGGTCTTTCGCGAGCTGACGCCGGCAACAAGGTGCAAGCGCCGGCCCGGCCAAGACGGCTGGCTCGCACATCGTGCGTCGCGAGATGGCTGTTACAGCCACCTTCCTCGTCGACTTGATTGCTCGTCGGCAGTCTGCGTCGCTCCTTCCACCGGCTTCTCGCCGGCAGACCACCGGAGTAGTCACGGCTGTGGCTGCTCCTCTTCCTCCATCCTTCAATTTTTTTTTTTTTTTTTACTTTTATATTTGAAGGAAATTAAAATTACAACCTTTTGTAAAATTAATTTAGTGATCTTGATTAAATTAAACATAAACTCTTTTATGCCTAATTCAGAAAATTAAATTAAAATCTCTATTTTAATTAATTTTCAGGTTATTCATGTAAATTAATCACTAATTCATATAAAACACTATTCATGTGAATTTATTTTCATACATAAACAACTTTAAACATGAAAATTAGATTAATAACAAGAATTTACTATTCGAAATTTAGAGATCTAAAATCAGATTTTTAAATTTCAAAAAATTAGGGTTTATAGGGTGAATTTTTCGGCCATTAGTTTTTGAGAAAGCAAGTAATTAAATCTCCATTTAATCAATTTCAATTAATTATTCAATCCATAATTCAATTCCTCCCCTTAATCAAATTAAAATTAATCATACATGACCAAAAATCTATATGCAAGAGGCTAAAACTGATACCACTGTAGGATTATATAAGTACTCTAAGCGGAATTTCATGAATCAAATTCATAAGCACTTAAAACAGGATCTCATGCATATACATTCAAGGATCACATAATAGTTAGGAATTTACCTTTGAAGCGTGAATTCCACAAAGCTTGAATAACCCGGATTAAGAACCTCAATTGCGATTCCTCTACTTGGTCCACCAACCCGGATCAACACTCCACCAATGCTAGTTGGAAGGAAGAAATTCTTCTTCTACTTTAATGGAGTTTTTGTGACTTTTGGAAAGATTATGAGAGAGAGAGAATAATGAAAGATATCTTCTATATTTCCTTATTGCCTAACCAAGTATATATAGATATAATTAGGTTAGGAGGAGAATCAATTCTCCTCTCTCTCTTCCTCTTGGCCGGCCACCCTAGGGCCCCTTACGGGCTCTAGGTTTCTTTTGTTGATCCAAGTATTTTGTGTGACCTAATAGGATCCATTATATTGGGCTTTGGGTTTATTATTTCCTAACCCAAAGTTCTATAGCATTCTCTAGCAAGACGTATAGACGACCCAATAGAACGAATTTATTATCTCTATAATACGATCCATAATATAATTAGTAATTGCATTTAAGTCGAGGACATAAATCCTTCACAAGTATATTGTGTGACCTAATAGGATCCATTATATTGGGCTTCGGGTTTATAATTTCCTAACCCAAAGTTCTATAGCATTCTCTAGCAAGACGTATAGACGACCCAATAGAACGAATTTATTATCTCCATAATACGATCCATAATATAATTAGTAATTGCATTTAAGTCGAGGACATAAATCCTTCAATCTCCCACTTGTCCGAGACGAGTGTGCAATGTTTGAATTCCTCAAGTCTCTTAATGTCTTAATTTGATAGTATGATCATATTTCTATATCATCCATACTAGTTTTCAAATTAATCCTTGAAATCCGAGTTCGAATTGACAAACAAATGATCATCGAATGATCCATTTGAGCACGGCCATGCATTTTTCAATTTTCGCTCTTCAAGGGGCCATCCTATCTCATATAGAAGGACCTTTTCAATCTTATGGTAATCAATACTCCCACTCAATTTTTAGCACAACCTGAATACTGCCTTTATAGTCCCCTTTTACGGCATGACGTTTGACAGTATCAAAGTTATACCAATAATTGGGCTAAGTAATGTTCCACTCATGTCTAAGGAATCTACTAATATAATTTCGAAGTTATAAAACTTCTAAGCAGGTCTAGTTCGACTATGTATCAACTATACATATCCATATGATTGATTAAACATCTCTATGTTTCCATAGCCCATGAAACGGCACTATCAATCAATCTTATATGCTAATCCCTTTAACAAGTCATTTATGTCCAGTTTAATGACTTAGATTAGGAACTTTAATATTCTATGAATTATGTTCACTTATGGTGTTTCATTTATCAAATCACATATTTGACAAAACCATAGAATTCAAGATATATTTTGGACATTTTATTTAATACCAAACCAATAATTAAATAATATAAAATTTATTCTCATAAACATAAATAGCAAAACCATGTCTTTACATTGTAATAAGTTTCTCTAAACCTAGTACAATCTAAAGCCACTCTAACATTTGCTTCAAGCCTATAGCCCTAGCGTGACACTCATGCTTGGGTTGAGGTAGTGGTTTAGTGAGCGAATCAGCCACATTCTTATCCGTGTGAACTTTGCAGATCCTGACATCCTTCCTGTCAACAATCTCCCTAATGAGGTGATACTTCCTCATTACATGTTTGGATTTGTTATGTGATCTCGGTTCTTTTGCTTGCGCAATAGCTCCATTGTTATACAGAACAACTCAATCCCATCCAGAGCACTAGGTATGATATCCAGCTCTGTCAAGAATTTCTTGATCCAAACTGCTTCTTTAGCTGCTTCAATCACTGCTAAATATTCTGATTCTGTCATAGAGTCTGCTACAGTGCTTTGCTTTAAGCTCTTCCAGCTCACTGCTCCTCCATTTAGACGAAAGATATACCCTGACCGAGAGCGGTAATCATCTCTGTCGGTTTGGAAGCTTGCATCCGTGTAACCTTCAACAACCAACTCACTTTGTCCCCCATGGACTAAGAACATGCCTTTAGTCCTCCTCAAGTACTTAAGGATGCTCTTAGGCTGCGATCCGATGTGCTTCTCCTGGATTTGCTTAGAACTCCGCTACACATGCTCAAGGCATATGCAACATCCGGGTCGAGTACTTATCATGGCATACATGATAGATCCTATAGCCGAAGCATAAGGAATGCTACTCATTCGCTTTAACTCATCAGGCTCAGTCGGGCACTGACTCTTGCTAAGCGATATGCCATGTGACATGGGAACGAAACCTCTCTTCGAGTGTTCCATGTTGAACCTTGCAAGAACCTTATCAATATAAGTTTCTTGACTTAGTCCAATCATCCTTCGAGACCTATCTCTATGGATTTTGATTCCCAGTATGTACTCAGCTTCTCCCAGGTCCTTCATAGAGAAACAACTTTTTAACCATTCCTTAACTGACTCAAGCATTGGTATGTCATTTCCCATGAGTAGTATGTCATCTACATACAATACCAAGAATACTAAGCTGCTCCCACTAAACTTCTTGTAGACACAAGATTCTTCTTCGCTTTTGATGAAATCAAATTTCTTGATTGCTTCATCAAATCGAAGATTCCAGCTCCGAGATGCCTGCTTCAATCCATAAATGGATCTCTAAAGCTTGCAAACCCTTTTAGGATTTTCTGGATCCTCAACACCCTCAGGTTGTGTCATGTACACAACCTCATTCAAGAACCCATTCAAGAATGCTGTTTTGACATCCATCTGCCAAATTTCATAATCATAAAATGCGGCAATCGCTAAAAGTATCCGAATTGACTTAAGCATTGCTACTGGAGAAAAGGTCTCATCATAGTCTATACCATGAATTTGTCTAAATCCTTTTACAACCAGTCTTGCTTTATATACATAGACATTCCCATCTTTGTCTGTTTTCAATTTGAACACCCACTTGCATCCAATAAGGTTAACCCCATCAGGCAAGTCGACCAGGGTCCAAAATTTATTCTCAGACATGGAGTCTAACTCGGATTTCATGGCCTCAAGCCATTTCTCAGAGTCTGGGCTCGTCAAAGCTTGTTTGTAGGTAGTAGGCTCTGAATTTTCCAAAATCATAATTTCAGAGTTTTCAGTTAACAGGAAATCAACCAACCTCTTGTTTGGAATCCTTTCTCTACTAGACCTACGCGGGGCCTGAGCATCAAGAGAAATGTTCTCTTCAACTTCTTGAAGATCTTCACTTGATTCAAGTGGGACGGTAGGAGGTTCATGCGTTGAATACGTAATCTCCTGAACTAGACTTTCGTCTTGTCGGGCCGTCTGTGACATGGTGTGAACCACGTCCAATTGTTGCTCATCTCGAATTTCTTCGAGAATTATTTTACTCCCACTTGTCTTTCTGGAAACAAATTCCTTTTCAAGAAAGACACCATCACGAGCAACAAACACTTTGCTCTCTTGACGGTTATAGAAGTAATAACCCCTTGTCTCTTTTGGGTATCCCACAAAGAGACATTTATCTGACTTGGGTGCAAGCTTGTCTGTTAGTAACCGCTTTACATAGACCTCACATCCCTAGATCTTAAGAAAAGACAAGTTTGGAGGTTTTCCATTCCATAACTCATATGGAGTCTTTTCTACAGCCTTTGACGGGCTCCTATTTAGTGTGTGTGCAGCAGTTTCGAGAGTGTATCCCCAAAAAGAAATCGGAAGATCAACAAGACTCATCATTGATCGAACCATATCTAGCAAGGTTCGGTTCCTCCTTTCAGATACACCATTCAACTGTGGTGTTCCTGGTGGAGTTAATTGTGAAAGAATTCCACAACCCTTTAGATGATCATCAAATTCTTAGCTCAAATACTCACCACCACGATCGGATCGTAGTGCTTTTATTGTCTTACCAAGTTGATTCTGTACTTCATTTTGGAACTCTTTGAATCTATCAAAAGATTCCGACTTATGTTTCATTAAGTATATATATATCCATATCTACTCAAATCATCAGTAAAGGTAATGAAGTAGTTAAATCCTCCCCTTGCCTTTGTGCTCATAGGACCACACACATCTGTATATATGAGTCCTAAAAGATCACTGGCCCTTTCACCTTTTCCAGTAAATGGTGTTTTTGTCGTCTTCCCCATTAAGCATGATTCACATACATCAAATGATTCAAAATCAAATGATGGAATTATACCATCCTTTTGTTACTTGTGAATACGCTTTTGGTTTATATGACCCATTCGACAATGCTAAATGTAGGTTAGGTTGGAATCATTTGATTTTTGTTTCTTGCTATCTATGTTATAGATTTGTAATGACCTATCAAGCACATATAAGCCATTTATCAATTTAGCATTGGCATAGAACATATTATTGTAAGAAATGGAACAACACTTGTTCTTTATTTCAAAACAAAACCCTTCAGAATCCAAAACTGAAACAGAAATTATGTTATTAGTTATTGAAGGAACAAAATAGCAATTATTTAGTTATAAAATAAGCCCAGATGGCAAGTGTAGACTATAGCTCCCTATGGCAAGTGCAGCAACTCGTGTTCCATTTCCAACGCGTAGCTCTACCTCGCCTTTTGCCAGCTTCCTACTTCTTTTTAGTCCCTGCACATCATTAACTATGTGAGAACCACAACCTAGTATCAAATACCCATAAAGAAGCGAAGTCAAATTGATTTCTATAACATATATACTCAAGTGGAAGCCCGGACTTCTTTTCTTCCAAGTATACCAGGGCGGTTCCTCTTCCGAAGTGTCCTATCTTGTGACAATGGGAAGCACTTGCTTCCCCAGGCGACCTTTGGCTTGGCGGTTGGCTTAGGTTTTTCAAAGAACAATGGCAACTTGCTTGCCTTTGTCCTTCTTTCCTGCCCATTTCTTCTTAAAACCCTTTCCCTTTTGAACCATCAAAACCTCTTTCTTTGGTTCAACCTTAGGGATGTTCCTTTCAGCATTGACCAACAATCCATGCAACTCTTGCAAAGTATTTTCAGACTCATTCATATTGTAGGTCATTCTGAACTGATTGAAACTGTCAGGTAATGAGTGGAGAATAATGTCAGTTGCCAACTCAACCCTATAAGGGAATCCAAGTCGTTCCATGTTTTCGAAAAGACCCATCATTGCGAAAACATGGGGGCCAACAACTTGACCCGGCTTCATGTGACATTCAAGAATCTCCCTATTAGTCTCATATCGCTCAACTCGGGCTTGTGTTTGAAACATAGCCCGCAGCTCTTGCATGATGGTATAAGCATCCTTGGTTTCGAACCTCTTTTGGAGGTTCGGCTCCATGGCTGCTATCATCAAACAAGTGATTGGTATTGACTTATCACTAGCCTGTTTGGCACGACGTTTGTCTGCCTCGGTTGATTCATCAGTTACAACAGGAAGTGGGGTATCTAAGACGTCCTCTCGACCCTCAAACCTCAGAACAAGTCTTAAGGCTCCCAATTCAGGAAATTTTCACCATTCAGTCTGTCCTTTTCCAGAAAAGGACGAATGTTGAAACCGGAGTTGTTGTTGTTGTTATTAGACATGGTATCTACAGACAGAAAAATAAAGCAAATTTCAATTTTATATTTATAAAGTAACCTAAAACATGCAAAGGTTTCTAGGTTGATCACCTATTCAATTTTAATGTCCCATTTGAATAAGTGTTTTACAAGATCCTATCAACATGCAACACTAAGCAGACAGAGGCCTTATCTTTAACGTTACATTATCAAGGTAAGTAAATTCTTTTACTAATTATAACAAATTATAACTCTTGTTTAGATGGATAAACATCGCATGCTTAACTATCTCTTGCTTCAAAATTCAAAACGCTTTTGATAATTTTGTTAAGGACAACCAAACTAAGTTGTAAAATTCGCAATTTTACCTTATATCCCAAAATTAATGATAACACCCTGCGGAGGCATGACCTATTACTATTAATTAAGGGTTTGATAAGTACTTTATGTTTGGAAAAGCAACCTTAATATTTACGGGACCTAAGTTTATTATATTGTTATGAATTAGTGAACTCTAGCGCATCAACAACCAACATACAATAAACTTATAAGCATTTTAAAGAATAATAAAATGCGAAAATAAAATGATCTAGTATGGCCCCTAATCCTAAGAGCTAAGCATCAATGGCTCATTCTTGGACTCTTCATGGATCTCCATCCACCTTATCCATGGGCCTTCTCTTGATGGACTTCGTCTTTGGATTACATAAGTATCAAAATAATTTAAATAATAACTAAATTAAATAAATTACAATAATACTTAACGATACGCATATCGTATTTTTAAAAATTACAAGAATACATCACGATACGCAGATCGTATTTTCTAACTTAATTTGGGCCATACTAGTCATACATAGCAATTATATCAAAATATATAAAAGCCACATCATAATATCACATATTATACTTGCCATCAATCAAAATATCAAATATTCTTAATTATAGCAAGTTGATAAAATATTTAAGTAATTCCTAACCACCTAAAGATTATATCATATAATATCTTGCCTACTAATTCTAATTAGATTAAAGAATAAAATTATGGAATTATTTAACTGAAAATCTGCTTAATATTCTGAAAATCTGTTTTAATGATTTTCCAAAAAAAAAATAATTTATTATTAAAATACTGCTGGGCAGCAGCAAAACGTGGCTAGCAAGCCACGCTGCTGCTGCCACCGCAGCCACGGCAGCCCACCAAGGACCACCTGGAGCAGCCACCGTGGCCTACTAGCCAGAGTGGCGGCGCGCCACCAGCCGTGGCTGCTCCTCCTCCCTCCTTTGTTTTTTTTTCTTTTGTGGGAATTAAATTAAATCACAACTTCTTGTAAATTAATTTAGTGATCAAAATAAATTAAACATAAACTCCTTTATGCCTAATTCTGCAAATTAATTTGAATCTCCATTTTAATTAATTTCAGGGCTATTCATATCAATTAACCTTAAATTCATATAAAACTCCTTTTACATGAATTAATTTATCATACATAAACAATTTAAATATGAAAATTCAGATTAATTATATGAGTTGAATATTCAAAATTAACATAAAATCTCTATTTTAATTTAATTTTAGCATTATTCATATGTATTAATCTCTAATTCACACAAAACTCTTTTCACATGAATTAATTTTCATACATAAACAATTTAAATATGAAAAATAGATTAATAATATAAATCTAACTCTTGAAATTTTCGAAAAATTTGAGATCTTTTAATTTTAATTTCGAAAATCAGGATTTTATTTTCATAAAATTCCGCCAAAGAAAAATATTTCGAATAAAAAATAATTTAGGTCGAATTTTCGAAATTAAAATCGTTTATTAGGCAGATTAAATCAAATTTAATTAATTCAATTAAACAAAACATCCATAATTCAATTCCTCCCCTTAATCAGTTAAAATTAGTCAAGAACACATCATAATAAATCTAATTATTATGACCAAAAATTATATGCAAGAGGCTAAAACTGATACCACTGTAGGATTCTATAAGTACTCTTAGCAGAATTTCATGAATCATATTCATAAGCACTGAAAACAGAATCTCATGCATATACATTCAAGGATCACATAATAGTTAAGAATTTACCTTTGAAGCGTGAATTCCACAAAGCTTGTATAACCCGGATAAAGAACCTCAATTGTGATTCCTCTACTTGGTCCACCAACCCGGATCAACACTCCACCAACGCTAGTTGGAAGGAAGAAATTCTTCTTCTACTTTAATGGAGTTTTGTGACTTTAGGAAAGAATATGAGAGAGAAGAATAATAAGAGATATCTTGTTATTTTCAATCCTTATTGCCTAACCAAATATATAAATATATTTAGGTTAGAAGGAGAATCACTTCTCCTCTCCCCTCCTTTTGGCCGGCCACCCCTAGGGCCCTTACGGGCTCTAGGTTTCTTTTGTTGATCCAAGTATATTGTGTGACCTAATAGGATCCATTATATTGGGCTTCGAGTTTATAATTTCCTAACCCAAAGTTCTATAGCATTCTCTAGCAAGACGTATAGACGACCCAATAGAACGAATTTATTATCTCCATAATACGATCCATAATATAATTAGTAATTGCATTTAAGTCGAGGACATAAATCCTTCAATCTCCCACTTGTCCGAGACGAGTGTGCAATGTTTGAATTCCTCAAGTCTCTTAATGTCTTAATTTGATAGTATGATCATATTTCTATATCATCCATACTAGTTTTCAAATTAATCCTTGAAATCCGAGTTCGAATTGACAAACAAATTATCATCGAATGATCCATTTGAGCACGGCCATGCATTTTTCAATTTTCGCTCTTCAAGGGGCCATCCTATCTCATATAGAAGGACCTTTTCAATCTTATGGTAATCAATACTCCCACTCAATTTTTAGCACAACCTGAATACTGCCTTTATAGTCCCCTTTTACGGCATGACGTTTGACAGTATCAAAGTTATACCAATAATTGGGCTAAGTAATGTTCCACTCATGTCTAAGGAATCTACTAATATAATTTCGAAGTTATAAAACTTCTAAGCAGGTCTAGTTCGACTATGTATCAACTATACATATCCATATGATTGATTAAACATCTCTATGTTTCCATAGCCCATGAAACGGCACTATCAATCAATCTTATATGCTAATCCCTTTAACAAGTCATTTATGTCCAGTTTAATGACTTAGATTAGGAACTTTAATATTCTATGAATTATGTTCACTTATGGTGTTTCATTTATCAAATCACATATTTGACAAAACCATAGAATTCAAGATATATTTTGGACATTTTATTTAATACCAAACCAATAATTAAATAATATAAAATTTATTCTCATAAACATAAATAGCAAAACCATGTCTTTACATTGTAATAAGTTTCTCTAAACCTAGTACAATCTAAAGCCACTCTAACATTTGCTTCAAGCCTATAGCCCTAGCGTGACACTCATGCTTGGGTTGAGGTAGTGGTTTAGTGAGCGGATCAGCCACATTCTCATCCGTGTGAACTTTGCAGATCCTGACATCCTTCCTGTCAACAATCTCCCTAATGAGGTGATACTTCCTCATTACATGTTTGGATTTGTTATGTGATCTCGGTTCTTTTGCTTGCGCAATAGCTCCATTGTTTATACAGAACAACTCAATCCCATCCAGAGCACTATTCTTTTTATCCATTAATTAAATAGTACTCCCTCTATTTTTTTTATCCTTCTCACTTGGAATCTTGACACTATTCATATTTAGAGAGAATCTTCTCAATTTTTTTTTTCAATTTATAAGAAAAAAATATAGTCATGTGGGGTCTTGTTTGATTAGTATCAATTAGTACTTTATTAATATTCAATCGTTATAATTTTTACTAATATATAATGGAAGATATTTAAGTTCAAAGATATGCATTGGGAGACGCACACAGGAAAGTGAGAAGGATAAAAAAACAGAGAGAGTACAAGCTAGCTTTATTACACATTTGACATTAATGTTGTTTCCAATTTTTAGTTTTGAAAGTTTTGAGTCATATGATATAAGTGATATAATAAACTTTTACTTATTTATATAGAAAAAAGGACTTGAAGCTAATTTTTTCGATGTCCATCTTTTTGGTTTTACTTTTCAAAATAATTGGAAGAAAGAAAGCAAGCCCTAACTTGTCATGATAAGAGTTTTTTATTTTCCAAAATTTTAGTACTTCCTCTATCCCATATTAATCATAAAATGCTATTGTGCACAAAGTTTTAGGAAATAGATAAAGCAATATATGACTATTATTATTTTATTGTTAGAGTTGGTTTGATTGAATATAGTGGATAGTTTTATACTTCCTCCGTTTAAAAATAGTTGCACTATTCGACATTTGGTCACTATTTATCAACCAACTTTCACAAGTTTTTCCTCAGTATTATGTAAGAAAAAACATAGTCAAGTGCAATCTTGTTAACTTCGTCTCAATACGGGGATTTCAAATATCGACTTTTTATAATTTTTACTTATACGCAATTAGAGATATTTATGTTCAAAAAAGAGTCTCGACAAACGTGAAAAAGCAAATGGTGCAACTATTTTTGAAACAGATGAAGTATTATAGGTAAAAACCGTAAAATGTGTGGGTTCCTTTAATTGGGGATGTATATTTTATTATTGTTTCATCATTTTAAGTAAAGGTGTAGGGTTATAAAGAGTGAGAAACTAGTGAGTGTCCCGGGCGATGCCCCGGGTTGTTACTTTTCGTATCGTCAAGTGAGGAAAAATTGACATAATGACATGATAAGTAATTGCATGATTTTTGAAAAATAAACCCTTAAAAGTTAGGGATGAAAGTAATAGCTTAACTTTCTACAATGAATTGGAGTAAGAGTTTATGTCTATATAATAGTCTCTTGTTATTATCATAAAAAGGTTAAGTATCTAACTACTTGTGCAAATCTTTTAATGAGATATAATTATAAGACCTTATAATATTTTATTTTGAAATACTAAACAATGATGTTATGGTGGATTAATGGTTAAGCTTTCACTTTTCGTTTCAAAGTCGCGTGTTTGCAATACCTCAGCATTGTACAACATTATTTTTGGGATATTATCTCGATAACCCCGACTTATAGGCGCTTTTTCCAATATAACTTTGACTTTTGCGGCCCTGTCTCCGATAACCCCGAACTTGATTTTTGTCATTAAAGCTGACAGAATTTGTATTTGTTAAGCCACTGCTGCTTGGGTTTGACTTTTACTAAATTCATCTCTTTCTCTCTCTTGTTCTTCATCTATTCTCTCTCTTGTTCTTCATCTCTTCTAGATCAATCAATACTTTGGCACCCAATATGTAGCTTTTTGTGATACAATTGACAAAAATATTAAGGGTCTGTGCTGACCCTGCTCACCACTCAGTTTTGCTACCCTCCTAATGGAAGATTGGTCAGTTGTAGTTTGAACGCCAGGGAAATTTCACTTATACTTTTCTTCTACCCACATAAACTAGAATGGGTTCTTCTTATTATTGTGCTGTGAGCATGTCTACTGTACAGATTTTCAACTACATCTGATAAAAGTGATTGCTTTTGTGAATAATATGTTGCATTTCATGGAGCTAAAACTGATGAGATCTGAGCAAGACTTACCCTCAAGTCAAAAGAACTGGAACTGCTAATCATTGCCCAATGATCGTGGATAAATTTGATTCCTCTGCCTTTATCTTCAAGGCAAGCAAGTAGGCCATGGCAATGTTCTGGCTTCAGCACCACAAATTCATAAAGATAACGCAATGCCCAAGGGTATGAACAAAAACACGCCACTGAAGTCCGACGAGGCTACAATTCTTAAAAAATTGGCTTTAGTGATGAGATGGAGCTAAGGACCCTACATAATCTCATTCTAGTTTATGTGGGTAGAAGAATTGATTGATCTAGAAGAGATGAAGAACAAGAGAGAGAAGAGATGAACAAGAGAGAGAAAAAGATGAATTTAGCAAAAGTCAAACCCAGTTAGGGTCTAGTTAACGGCGTTACAAATTCCGTCCAGTTTAATGATAAAAATCAAGTTCAGGGTTATCGGAGACAGGCTTGCCAAAGTCAGGGTTATATTGGAAAAATGCCTATAAGTCAGGGTTATCTGAGATAATATCCCTTATTTTTTTAATTGAGGGTTTTACTTTAAAATAAAAAGCGTTTCGAATTTAGGCGCCAGAGGAGAGTGCGCGTGGCGCACACAAACTTACTTAGAAACACCTTTTAATATATTAGTATAGATAATAAAAATATAATGGGTCTATGTCTATAAAGGAATTGTTGCAATTAATACTACTACTCCCTTCATCTCTTATTAGCTTACCCACTTTCCTTTTTAGGTTGTCTCTTATTAGTTTACCCACTTCTTTTTCCTTTTGTTTTTGAAATGGACCCACTAGTTCTATATTATTATCTTTTACATAAAACATCATTTTTCTATTTATCAATATCCTTATCTCTCTTGATCCACAATAAATTAATACTTCTCTTCTTCTCTTTAAGGCCATACTCTTACTCCTCCTAAAACTACATGCGCGAAAAGGACTGTGTAAACTAATAAGAGACGGAGGCCGGAGGAAGTATAAGACAGTCGGATATATAAAATGTTGCGATTAATATGGAGCAAAGAATTAATAAAGTAATTATTTTACCATAGGAGAAAGATTCACAAACTCTTAGCGTCATCAAATTCTCATGACATTTTTTTAACTAGTTGCCATTTTTAATAAATTTAGAGAAAGATGTATATATACAAATAACTTTCTTTATCAAGATATTTAGGTCGAATATCAAGATATATAACTAGTTATGTTGGTGACTATTGGTGGATTACTTTTGAGTTTTGACCTTCTCTTTCTTTCTTATTTTTATATATATAAAAAAAAAACCATTTTAATATTTAACTTGGCTTTAAAGCTCCTCACTCACCTCACCACCGCTAATGTCATATATTGGTACGGTGTATTAATCCAGTAATCCTAATTCCTAGTAAAGTACTCCACTTTGGTGCGGTTTTCACTTTTTTAAGACTAAGTAAGCAGTCTTGCACCTAATGACTAATGTACCACTTGAAAAGTACTGCTGCAGTTGAAAATCATTGAAATCATCAATTTTCTTACAAAAAATCTGGACATTTTATTTAATGGTTGAAATTCATAAATTCTAACCTTAAATTCTTTTGAGAACTTGCATTAAGTTTTGGTGTGAAAATACTATTTCCAAATTTGTGTTAAGAATCTTTTATAATTAGTAGTAGTAGAAAATAAGTCTCAAAAATTAGCATCAATATGAATAAAGCCATAAGGATTATTTTACTTTATATCCTCCTTTTGAATTGTCTTATTAATCAAATGGTATTATCTTTAGATAATTTAATTTCAAATGCTAAGATATCTGGAAGAGAATGACAGACACATGAAATTTCCTTTTCCTGATCAATTTTAGAGTTTACTTACATACTTAATTTTAAAGACAAAGCATGGAAGCTTAAGCTCTTTTTCTTTTCATATATTGTGTACAAAAAAAATATGACTTCACGTACACGAAGAAGATAAAGAAAATAAGAGGACTTTATTTGTTCAATTAATTGGTGGTCCTATTGGGATTGGCCTATTAACCAATGTCCTAGCTAGCCCACTCCAATCATGTATGGTTGCCAAAATTACTTCTTTTCCACCAACAAAATTCTCCCCTTTAATTCACATATTATTTTCCACCAACTGTTCTTATCATTATATATAGTTGAAAATAATCCATTTATACAGCAGTACATAAAAAAAGTAATTTTTTGCTAAATAACTCATATTTTCACCACTTTGCTAGTCATACGGGCTAATTTTTGCGAATTATTATTTTTTGCATATTATCAAAAGAAAGAAGAAGTGATTTTTAATTTTTATGTCGATCTTATGTCTTTTCCAAAGAGATCATAGTATCATACCGCTGGTTGAGTTCATAGTTTGTGCTACCTGTTAATGAAATATTAAAAATCCCCCCTCTAGAAAAATGACCTAATAAGAATTGGTACTATTTTTTGCTATACTTCTGATATGTAGTTGGCCCCATCACAAAATCAGTAACATACCCACTATTTTAACTGGGCCCTATACGTTTTAGTGGCCTTATTTATTTATTTGATATGTAAGCCCGTATTTCAATTTGTTGATCCACTGGGCCATCCCTCGTTGTCTACCTTTTTTTTTTTGAAAAGGTTTTCTACTTTATATAAGTGACACACAAAACCTCCGTCCAAGAAATACCTAGGTGGAAATTACAAACATGTCCGGCACACTGTAAAGACTAAAGAGTTTAGCCGTTTAGGTCTAGAAAAGTTTAGAGATGTCCTCCTATATTAGTTCAAGGTTCAAAAGCGAGGAGTACGTTCTCTTCCTGTCAAAATTAAGTTTCACTTTGGATACAAAATTATCTTCAATATGTTCAGAAAAGTTTTAATAACTTTTAGGAAAAATTGACAACAAAGGTCTCAACTTTGGGTGATAATTTTTAAAAGGTCTAAACTATTGATTAACCCGTGTAGGTCCCAACTTTAGAGGTGCCTTAACTTTTAGCGGGCGCTTAGTGACTTGAACCTGGTTTAATAGGTCATCACTTGTAAAACTTGGGTCACACCAGAATGGTTAATTGAGGGAGAGATGTAGGAACTAGGTGAGATTTAAAAAAAAACTTCAATTTTAAGTCGTCGAGGCCCGCTAAAAGTTAAGACCCCCTAAAGTTGGGACCTACACAGGTTAATCAATAGTTCGGACCTTTTAAAAATTATCACCCAATATTCAGACCTCTATTGTCAATTTTTCCTAACTTTTAATAAGTTTTAAATAAGTTCAAAAAAAAAATCAGTGAAAAATCAACATGCCAATACTTTACCCGAGTAGCGTGCGATCAAAGGTCAATGATCAATCCAATGATCATGTCAAAAGAAAGTATCTAATCCATCACCAACCATTTTCCTCCCTCTTGAGTTTGCAATACTTTTAGCCACTGGAATTTTAAGGATTGTCACACATATACCACACCAAGGCCACCCAGAGTTCGGGATTGTAATGTCTGATATTGAAAGAGAAGGTGGGTATTTGTATTTGGCTTGTATTATTTGGCTCCATAAAGATTGAGGTTCATTGAAAAACCTCCAAATCCATTTAAAAAGAAGTGCAATGTTCCAATGCATGAGATTTCCTATACTTAGTCCCCCAAGAACTTGGGGAGTTCGACCACTTCCCATCTTACTAGGGGAAGATATCTATGCTCTTGGATACTGCTCCACATAATTTGCCTCTGGATCCTTTATATTTTGTCTATAATCCCTTTAGGAATGGGGAAAAATAGACATATAGTACAAAGGGACACTTGAGAGTGAGGCTTTAATAAGAATCACACGCCCTCCAATAGAGAGTAGTTTTCTTTTCCATGAAGTCAATTTTTCCCCATGCGATCCAATATTGTATTCCAAGATGAGTGGGGGCTAATTGAACCACCAATGTGAAGGTCAAGATATGTGAATGGAAATTTAACAACTTTAGAAAGTAATAGTTTGCAGCATTTTGTCACCAAGAATAATCCACCAAGTTGATGCTAAGAATACTGCTTTTATGGAAGTTGACCTGAAGACCTGAGGCGAGTTGAAAAAGTATGAGCATCTTCTTAATGTTGAGGAGTTAGTTAAGACGAGGAGGGGAGAAGATGATTGTGTCGTCTGCGTACTGAAGATGTGAAATACTTGGGTCATCGTGGCAACCCTCCACTCCTTCCCATAGCCTCATAAGAGAAGCCTTTTGGATTAGAAGGTTGAGGGGTTCTACAACTAGGGATGGCAGTGGGGCGGGTCAAGTAGGAGACCCGCCCCATCCCCGCCCAAGTGGGGCGGAGATGGGTCAAGGTTTGGTGGGGATGGGGCGGGGATGGGGATTAAAATGATCCCCGCAATGGGTGGTGGAGCGGGTGTGGATTTTATGCTATACCCACCCCATCCCCACTTGCCCCGCCTCACCGCCACCCGCCCCGCATATTTATTATTAAAATTCTATTTATATACTTATAATATTAATAATTTTATCTTGCAAAATATAAATATGTGGGTATGATGCGGGTACGCAGAGGGTGCGGGTACCCATGCGGGTAGTGGGCGGGGATGAAGTGGGTACGACGCGGGTGCGAGTACCCATGCGGGTGGTGGGGCGGGGATGGGTTTAAATATGTACCTGATGGGGCGGGGATGGGTCTGGAAATTTCCCCCGCAATGGGTGGTGGGGCGGGGATGGGGATGAGAATTTTATGCGGGTGCGGGTGTGGAGGTACCATCCTCCGCACCCGCCCCGCCCAATTGCGATCCCTATCTACAACGATATCAAATAGAAAAGGGGAGAGCGGGTCTCCTAATTGCCTAAATCCCCTTTGGAGCTCGCAAGGGGTGGTAGGGCTTCCGTTGATAAGTATGGAAGCCAACGCCGTGGTGACACAAGAGTTTATCCAATCACGTCAATGACTTGGAAACGCTATTTGTGTTAGGACCCAATTCATGTAACTCCATGAAACACTATCGAATGCTTTATGAAAATCTAGCTTGAGCATGCCTCTAATTACATTATAGTTTCTTTAGCGGTTTAATTCAAGCTATTAGTTATTGGATAAGCTTGCAGTCTGCTTTTGAAGACTTAAACGTTGTTCTTTTTTTTATCATATCAGTCACATTACGATTCGATGGAATGCGGAACCAGAAAAATATTTTAAAGGAGACCAAATATATAATTTGTATTTTTAAAAGGGGCCAAATATAAAATTAACCTATTTTATTTAAAAATTTACGTTTTCAACCTTAATTTGTAGGAAAATTCAAAAGCTGGCTGGGGCAGCGACGCCCACCTGCCCCCATGATGTCCCAGCTCTGAGATGGATGAACTGGAAGCTAAGTTGCCATGATGAACTATGGAATTGCTGATGAAAGCATTGCTGGGCCACTAATTTAAGCCCGTGGTAACGGACCAAAGCAATTTTGAAGCAGTTACAATATGGAGGCGGGTTTAGGAAATGACGGCACAGGTCTTGGTGACGTTCCTGGGATTTCGGCAAGACGTTTATGTAAACATTGAGCTAAATTAGCTCGGGCTTATTAGATCGTATAAATCTCTATTATATAAGCTAAGGGAGGAGGTATGATGTCCCCTTTGAAATGACTAGAATACCCTTTAATAATTTAAAACAACGTTTTCTTTTTATAACAAATTAAAAAATGAGAATAAATGCAACTTGCCATATGGAATAAATCAATATGCAATCAGCATTAATAACTTGACAAAATAGATTGACACAATTAATTCACGAAATTAATTAGAATCTTCATTCAAAAAGAAATTAGCGATATATCCTAACAACATAATACTTCGTATTTACAAAGTTCAAACAATATGGTTTATTAACATTTACAATCGTTAAAGAACTATATTAAAGCCGCTGACAAGAAATTATTAAATCATCGACCAAATTTTTCAGTGACGGTATTGAACAGTTAAAAATCGGTCACCTTCAATTTAAAAAAGATAGTAACATCTACAAAAGAACCTCAATAATTTACATCAATACCAAAATAATTTTAGATTAAAAAAATATGTTCATTCGTACATATAGCTACATAAAGTTGTTGACCCACGCATCGCGTGCATATACGACTAGTAGTGTCTATTGTAGCTTATAGTGATTCTTTGACCAAGTTTTATATTCAAACATTCAAAATTAATCAATCGAAGCTACTTATAGATAGTAGTTTCTCTTTACTGCCTTCTATTTTTCGTCTTTTGTATCAAAACTAGTTCTTGTTCCGGGCGATACGCCCCGGATTATTTACAAATTTACCAACGTGCATTTGAAGTCTTCAAAAATAGAAATAGTATCTTGTCTTTAAATGATTTTTTCCCTCACAAAGATCAACATGAGTATTGGAGCGTAGTTGGTTAGTGCATTAGCATATCAAATGAAAGGTCATGGGTTCGAGTCTTGAAACACATTTTTATTGCTTAATGTCTCATTTGATTGTGTAGGGGAGGGGAGAGTACATGTGGCAGCATGGCATTTGTTTGTCTTGGGGTTTAGATATATATATAGATTAATTTGATCGAATGCATTATCAAGTAATTCCTTTCTTAAATTGATAGAGAGAATATAAGTATTTAGTATTCACAATTTATTAATTGACACAGTTAGAATTCACTGGCATTATATTGCGCATTAGGTGAGAGAGATTATTCATAATGCATGCCAATGAAAATTTAATCATAAATGCTGAGTGGTGAATGTTAGGCCCTGTTTTTTTGAGCTAAACAGAACTGAACTCAACTGAACTTTGGTGGAAAACTGAACTGAACAGAGCTGTGATGAACTGAACTGAATTGCACTGCACGAACTGAACTAAACTGAAAAGAACCTCAAAAGAACAGAGCCTTAGTTTGCGGTGCGAATAAAATAACATAATTGTCTTAATGATACGGTAAATTAAGTGGTTAAATAAAAAAGTTATCTCACTGAATAGAGAATTGAAAATTGAAATAACGCGAAGGTGGCGGTGCGTGCCGTGCATGCTGCTTGCATGTCGCGCATTCTGCCTTACTCACCCGGTATGTCGCAAGTCTGCATTATAGGACAGATCGGGCGAGACCCGCCCGATGCCATCGGGTGAGGTTCTCCCGCCCAGGTGTGCAGTTCGCCCGATTGAGCGGGACTCGTCGGGTACCGCCTGGCAAGCTCCTTTTTAATGTGGGATTCAGATTTCTGTGTTTTTTCCTTATTTATTTTGCTTTGCCTAAAGAGTCAATCAGTCTAATAAGTTCAATTCAGATAAGTTTAGATTTTTTCAGGCAAAGAGAATACACCCTAAAAACTATCTAATCAACTTTGGTTGCTACCCTAGTACAAAATGCTTCCCCCTTGCCTTTTATATAGAGGAGTTAAAAAGTAAGCAATGCAACACTTAACATGAAAACTTAGAGCTTGGGCCTACAAAGGTCACATGGCCCTTACATGGACTTCATATGACTTTGTGACACAGTTAGGATCAACTCAGGGGTCGTTTGGTTCACTATTTTTGGGTTTCAAGAAATGAAATCACTTTTTTCGCGTTTCATCATTTTTAGGAAGTACGTTTACGCGTTCCCTTGTTCCCTTTAATTCCATTTCCGTGCAATGTACCGTAATTTGTATAGAAGGGATAATTGAACTTATCAATCTATAATTTTGTGTTGGTTATTCCTCCTTATTTGGAAAAGATCAAATTAGTAAAATAGTAAGAGAAAAAGAATGAGAGGAATGGAAGGGGAGAAAAAGAAGGAGAGTAAAAAGAAAATAAGAGGCAAATTATTTGACGTTAATTTGCATCATTAGTTTATTAGTTATAGGATGATTATAAATATGTAATCTAATTGATTGTTAATTAAAATTCAGAGATAGAATTTATAATCACATTTCAGAAATATAGAAACACTTTACATTTTGAGAGTACACCATCGAATGTTAGTTTATAATTTATAAACACTTTGTGAGTTATTCTATTATATTATAGAGATATAATTGTTAGCCTATTTTGTTTATACACGAAGGGAAAACGAATATTATTTCCGCTGCAAGATTATTTGTGATCTTTCCCTTCGTGTATAAACAAAATAGGCTAACAATTATATCTCTATAATATAATAGAATAACTCACAAAGTGTTTATAAATTATAAACTAACATTCGATGGTGTACTCTCAAAATGTAAAGTGTTTCTATATTTCTGAAATGTGATTATAAATTCTATCTCTGAATTTTAATTAACAATCAATTAGATTACATATTTATAATCATCCTATAACTAATAAACTAATGATGCAAATTAACGTCAAATAATTTGCCTCTTATTTTCTTTTTACTCTCCTTCTTTTTCTCCCCTTCCATTCCTCTCATTCTTTTTCTCTTACTATTTTACTAATTTGATCTTTTCCAAATAAGGAGGAATAACCAACAAATCTCCCCCTTCGACTTATTTGGAGATTCTTGATAAACCCGCTTCAACTCGACAAACTTCAAGGTTTTGCATGGTCAATATCTTTGTCATCATATCTGATCCATTGTGGTTAGTATGGATCTTTTCCAAATGCAACAACTTGGCTTCAAAGACTTCTCGTATCCAATGATACCTTACGTCTATATGTTTGGAACGGGCATGGAAGGTAGGATTTTTCGCCAGATAAATAGCACTTTGGCTATCACAGTAAAGTGTATACTTATCTTGTTTAATCCCTAACTCTTGTAGGAAATTCTTCATCCACAAGAGCTCTTTACAAGCTTCTGTCACAGCAATATACTCAGCTTCCGTTGTTGATAAAGCAACACATTTTTGTAATCTAGATTGCCATGATATAGCTCCCCCTGCAAAAGTCATCATATAGCCTGATATAGACTTTCGCGAATCAACATCATTAGCCATATCTGCATCTGTGTAACCATTTAACACAGGATCTCCTGAACCAAAACATAAGCACAAATTGGATGTGCCTCTTAGATACCTTAGAATCCATTTTACAGCTTCCCAGTGTTCTTTCCCTGGATTTGAGAGGAACCTGCTAACAACACCGACTGAATAAGCAATATCTGGTCTCGTACAGACCATAGCATACATCAAACTACCAACTGCAGATGCATAAGGGACTTTATTCATTTCTTCTATTTCAGTCTCACTTGTAGGACATTGTTGAGAACTCAGCTTAGAATGACCTGCAAGTGGAGAACTTACTGGTTTAGCCTTATGCATGTTAAACCTCTCGAGTAGCTTCTCAATATATCTTTCTGTGATGACCATAACTTCTTATTTTTCCCCGTCACGAGATATTTTCATGCCTAGTATCTGTTTTGATGGTCCTAAGTCTTTCATGGCAAAGAACTTATTCATCGCCTTTTTCAAATTGGCGATTTTATTGTTATCATGACCAATGATTAACATATCATCAACATAAAGGAGTAAAATAATAAAATCTCCCTCTGCAAATCTTTTAACGAACACACAATGATCCGATGTCGTCTTGTGATACTTATGATCCTTCATAAAGGATTCAAATTTCCGATACCACTGTCGCGGAGCTTGTTTTAAACCATACAAGCTCTTATTTAAACGACATACCATGTGCTCTTTTCCCTTAACCTGAAATCCCTCAGGTTGTTCCATATATATTTCTTCTTCCAAATCACCATGTAGGAAGGCTGTTTTCACATCTAGTTGTTCAATTTCTAAATCCATGCATGCTGCCATGCCTAGAACAACTCGTATTGACGTACATTTTCACCACGGTGAGAATATTTCTTCAAAGTCAATACCTTTCTTCCGATCGAACCCTTTCACAACCATCCTTGCTTTGTATCTTGGTTGCGGATTATTTTCTTCAGTTTTCAATCTGAACACCCACTTATTCTTGAGT
Organism: Beta corolliflora; assembly: GCA_947648045.1. Classification (NCBI taxonomy): domain Eukaryota; kingdom Viridiplantae; phylum Streptophyta; class Magnoliopsida; order Caryophyllales; family Amaranthaceae; genus Beta; species Beta corolliflora. The sequence goes on along the minus strand of CANSZD010001828.1, from coordinate 569,706 downwards.
GCTCGTCGACCCTTTGGTAATTGTACCAAATCAAATGTATGATTCTCATGCAAGGATTTTATCTCATCTTGCATGGCTTCCATCCACTCTTTTTGGTGGTTATCTCTTAGAGCTTCTTCATAAGACTCTGGCTCTCCCCCTTCAGTAAGCAACTGATACTCACCACTAGCAAGTCTTGCTGGAAGTCGTTTACCTCTGCTAGACCTTCTCAACTCTGGTGGTGGTGGTGGTTGACTCTCTTGTTGTATCAACTGTTCCACATTGTCATTATTATCATCCTCATCATCATCAATATTGTGAAGTTGATCTTCTTGGTGTACTTCTCCCCCGTGATCATCAATTATATCTGGAGAAGGAACTGGATTCATGATTATAGGTGATTCTTCTGATGATGTTGTAGATTTTCCTGTGTTTTGTATATCTTCAATGGTTTGATCTTCAAAGAAAACAACATCTCTGCTTCTGACAATCTTTCTTTTAGCAGGACTCCATAACCTATAACCAAACTCATCTTCAGGATAGCCAAGAAAAATACATTGTTTTGTCTTGCTATCAAGTTTTGATCTCTCATCCCTCGGGATGTGAACAAAGGCTCTACAACCAAAGACCTTCAAACTTTCATAGTTTATTTTTCTCCCCGACCATATCGTTTGTGGAACATCACCATCAAGTGGAACCGAAGGAGAAAGATTAATCAAATGAACTGCAGTTTTAACTGCCTCCCCCCAAAATGATTTTGGTAACTTTGCATGAGACAACATCGAACGAACTCTTTCAGTAATCGTACGATTCATTCTTTCGGCAAGACCATTTTGTTGAGGCGTTTTTGGGACAGTTTTCTCAAGCTTTATCCCATACTTCTTGCAATATTCTTCATACGGTCCTCTATACTCACCACCATTATCAGATCGTACACATTTTAATTTCATGCTTATTTCTCTCTCTACTTTTGCATTATCAGAAGGTTGGTTCGTATTCTATACAAAGAAGGTAAAAATATGGCAGAACACATGAATGAATTTCAGGGCATTGTTAATCAGCTAACAAATGTTAGCATGACAATTGAAGATGAAGTCCAAGCCTTATTACTCCTTAGCTCATTACCCGATAGCTGGGAAACTCTTGTTATCTCGTTGAGCAATTCGGCTCCGAATGGTAAACTCACCCTTGACATGGTGAAAGATAGCTTGTTCAATGAAGAAGCTAGAAGGAAAGAATTTGCCTCCACAAATAATCAAACTAAAGCACACGTTGTTGAAAGTCGGGGGAGACCAATGTTTAAAGGCTCCCAAAGTCAAGATAAATGGAGAGGCAGATCGAAATCCAAGAAGAGGTTCACTTGCTTTTATTGTCATAAGGCAGGACATAAGCAAAGTGAATGTCGAATATGGAAGCGGGACATGAGATCAAAGAATGACAAGAGTAGTGATAATGAAGACAAGAAAAATGTCATGGCTACAGCAGTTGGTGACGAAGTTTATTTTGTAGGTGATGACTCATGTTATAACCTTACAAATGAAGATTGTAGTTGGGTGATTGATACAGGTGCTTTATATCATCTAACTGCAAACAAAGATTACTTCACATCTTACACTAGCGGCGATCTTGGTTTTGTAAGGATGGGAAATAATGGATCCTCCAAAATTATTGGTATTGGAGATGTTTGCTTGGAAACCAATGCAGGGTGCAAGCTAACACTACACGATGTTAGACATGTTCCAGATATTCGGCTGAATTTGATCTCAGCTGGTAAACTTGACGATGAAGGGTATGCAAATCACTTTTCTAATGAAAGTGGAAGTTGTCGAGAGGCTCGATAATTGTTGCTCATGGAAAGAAGCAACAAACCCTTTATGTCACAAATGGGAAGCTCAGCTCACAGTTGAATGTAGCTGAAGAATGTTCTACCGAGCTATGGCATAAGCGGCTCGGACATATGAGTGAGAAGGGAATGCAAATCCTCACTCGGAAGAAACTCCTTCCTTTGAAGGATGTTCATTTGAAATCTTGTGTTGATTGTTTGGGTGGAAAACAACACGAGTTTCATTTCAAAGAAATCCACCATCTAGAAGACCAAGTGTTCTAGATTTGGTTCACACAGACGTATGCTCTATGACGGAGAAATCTCTTGGTGGTGCATCTTATTTTGTCACATTTATTGATGACCATTCCAGGAAAGTGTGGGTCTATCTTTTGAAGAGTAAAGACCAAGTTCTTGACGCGTTCAAGGAGTTTCATGCAAAAGTAGAGAGAGAAATAAGCATGAAATTAAAATGTGTACGATCTGATAATGGTGGTGAGTATAGAGGACCGTATGAAGAATATTGCAAGAAGTATGGGATAAAGCTTGAGAAAACTGTCCCAAAAACGCCTCAACAAAATGGTCTTGCCGAAAGAATGAATCGTACGATTACTGAAAGAGTTCGTTCGATGTTGTCTCATGCAAAGTTACCAAAATCATTTTGGGGGAGGCGATTAAAACTGCAGTTCATTTGATTAATCTTTCTCCTTCGGTGCCACTTGATGGTGATGTTCCACAAACGATATGGTCGGGGAGAAAAATAAACTATGAAAGTTTGAAGGTCTTTGGTTGTAGAGCCTTTGTTCACATCCCGAGGGATGAGAGATCAAAACTTGATAGCAAGACAAAACAATGTATTTTTCTTGGCTATCCTGAAGATGAGTTTGGTTATAGGTTATGGAGTCCTGCTAAAAGAAAGATTGTCAGAAGCAGAGATGTTGTTTTCTTTGAAGATCAAACCATTGAAGATATACAAAACACAGGAAAATCTACAACATCATCAGAAGAATCACCTATAATCATGAATCCAGTTCCTTCTCCAGATATAATTGATGATCACGGGGGAGAAGTACACCAAGAAGATCAACCTCACAATATTGATGATGATGAGGATGATAATAATGACAATGTGGAACAGTTGACACAACAAGAGAGTCAACCACCACCACCACCGAGTTGAGAAGGTCTAGCGAGATAAACGACTTCCAAAGAAGACTTGCTAGTGGTGAGTATCGGTTTCTTCTTGAAGGGGGAGAGCGAGTCTTATGAAGAAGCTCTAAGAGATAACCACCAAAAAGAGTGGATGGAAGCCATGCAAGATGAGATAAAATCCTTGCATGAGAATCATACATTTGATTTGGTACAATTACCAAAGGGTCGACGAGCACTCAAGAATAAGTGGGTGTTCAGATTGAAAACTGAAGAAAATAATCCGCAACCAAGATACAAAGCAAGGATGGTTGTGAAAGGGTTCAGTCAGAAGAAAGGTATTGACTTTGAAGAAATATTCTCACCTGTGGTGAAAATGTCGTCAATACGAGTTGTTCTAGGCATGGCAAAGATGCATGGATTTAGAAATTGAACAACTAGATGTGAAAACGACCTTCCTACATGGTGATTTGGAAGAAGAAATATATATGGAACAACCTTGAGGGATTTCGGGTTAAGGGAAAAGAGCACATGGTATGTCGTTTAAATAAGAGCTTGTATGGTTTAAAACAAGCTCCGCGACGATGGTATCGGAAATTTGAATCCTTTATGAAGGATCATAAGTATCACAAGACGACATCGGATCATTGTGTGTTCGTTAAAAGATTTGCAGAGGGAGATTTTATTATTTTACTCCTTTATGTTGATGATATGTTAATCATTGGTCGTGATAACAATAAAATCGCCAATTTGAAAAAGGCGATGAATAAGTTCTTTGCCATGAAAGACTTAGGACCATCAAAACGAGATACTAGGCATGAAAATATCTCGTGACGGGAAAAATAAGAAGTTATGGTCATCACAGGAAAGATATATTGAGAAGCTACTCGAGAGGTTTAACATGCATAAGGCTAAACCGATAAGTTCTCCACTTGCGGGTCATTCTAAGTTGAGTTCTCAACAATGTCCTACAAGTGAGACCGAAATAGAAGAAATGAATAAAGTCCCTTATGCATCGCGAGTTGGTAGTTTGATGTATGCTATGGTGCATGCGAGACCGGATATTGCTTATTCGATCGGTGTTGTTAGCGGGTTCCTCTCAAATCCGGGGAAAGAACACTTGGGAAGTCGTAAAATGGATTCTAAGGTATCTAAGAGGCACATCCAATTTGTGCTTATGTTTTGGTTCGGGAGATCTCGTGTTAAATGGTTACACGAATGCGAGATATGGCTAATGATGTTGATTCGCGAAAGTCTATATCGGGCTATATGATGACTTTTGCGGGGAGCTATATCATGGCAATCTAGATTACAAAAATGTGTTGCTTTATCAACAACGGAAGCCGAGTATATTCTTTGTGACGAAGCTTGTAAAGAGCTCTTGTGGATGAAGAATTTCCTACAAGAGTTAGGGATTAAACAAGATAAGTATACACTTTACTGTGATAGCCAAAGTGCTATTTATCTGGCGAAAAATCCTACCTTCCATGCCCGTTCCAAACATATAGACGTAAGGTATCATTGGATACGAGAAGTCTTTGAAGCCAAGTTGTTGCATTTGGAAAAGATCCATACTAACCACAATGGATCAGATATGATGACAAAGATATTGACCATGCAAAACCTTGAAGTTTGTCGAGTTGAAGCAGGTTTATCAAGAATCTCCAAATAAGTCGAAGGGGGAGATTTGTTGGTTATTCCTCCTTATTTGGAAAAGATCAAATTAGTAAAATAGTAAGAGAAAAAGAATGAGAGGAATGGAAGGGGAGAAAAAGAAGGAGAGTAAAAAGAAAATAAGAGGCAAATTATTTGACGTTAATTTGCATCATTAGTTTATTAGTTATAGGATGATTATAAATATGTAATCTAATTGATTGTTAATTAAAATTCAGAGATAGAATTTATAATCACATTTCAGAAATATAGAAACACTTTACATTTTGAGAGTACACCATCGAATGTTAATTTATAATTTATAAACACTTTGTGAGTTATTCTATTATATTATAGAGATATAATTGTTAGCCTATTTTGTTTATACACGAAGGGAAAACGAATATTATTTCCGCTGCAAGATTATTTGTGATCTTTCCCAACATTTTGTTACTAGAGTATTAAACTTATCAAGTTTGGCATACAAGTATCTCATTAAATTGATAATTATCAATAAGTTCATCACAAAGATAAAAGAGAAAAAAAGAAGGTAGTAAGATGAATAAGACAATGTTACCTTTTACAGAGTATATATGTTGGTATACATGTGAATAGATAAGCCCTAGTTCAGGTATATGATTCGTGTTCTCTTTCTAGTCAACACCTGCAATATTGATTCAGGAAGTATATTACTTTAGGAAGGTGAAGCCGAAGAGAAATTTGCTGCTTCAAATTCTACAACTTTAGTCACGAGAGGATGATTAACTTTGGACAGGCAAGCTTGCTTCCAATGTCACATGATGCCAGCTGTTTGCCTCATAACTCATTGCCTGCTGTATGTATCTCCATATGACATATGCCAAAGTTATTCATTCTGATTGACCTAAACGTGTAGACTTATTCACGACTTATTTACAAAAAAAATGGTGCATATAACTCAATAACTCATAAGTAAGGAAAACACATTTGTTATATGTATAGCCCAAGCGGCCGGCAGATGTAAGAACAATTCCTTGAATCATGATGCCAGCAAATATATTCAATAAGAAGTCCCACATTAACCAGTTGATGGCTCAGGCAATGTTCCAAGTTGTTGTTTGTCCTGTAATTGTCGAGTGAAAAACTATTGTTATTATCATTTTACTAGTGGTGTCAATTTGATTCTGAAAAATTTTGTAAAAAGAAGGAAATATATAATTTTATAAGATGCATTTTCACGGAGCTTGTAAAAAATAAGGTATTTTATGACAAAATCTTCATATAATATACTCTTGTTTACCAATATTTTTTTTAAGAAAATAGGTAAGAATATATACTTTGGGCTGTCCTCGTGCAGGTCCCCACCCCTGAGGTCCCCTACCCAAAAAATATTTTTTTTAAGAAAATAGGTGAGAAGTTAGGAACATTATAATAGAATTACATGTGTCTTGGGAGTAATTACTTTTTTACAATACTAGATATAGATATTTTGTACCAAACCCAAAATTTTATCCATACTGTTAAACTAGGACAAAATATAGTTAAGATGAAATGTATGCTAAGGTCCAGTTCGGATGTGGACAGGCCCAACTGTGAAGGTCCAACTTTGTATGACAGCTGGCAGCACTGTATTGGCTCCATCGAATCGGGCAATTAGGAGATTGACTAAGTGACATAACAAACCCATTTCATCATTATCCTAGGTGTCAGGAACCACTTGACACAAGTCTATCTGGCTGAAGGTCAACATTAGACTAAACAAACCCCAAGTGGAGAAACAAAGAACAATTTTGTGCATAAAATTAGTTTTGTTGGTAAATACTTTTTTATTTGTTAGAAAACAAGATCTAGATTATAATTTAACTATCTATATGTGAAACTGTGAAAGAACTTGTAAAAAAGTATAGTGATTGACTTTCATATTTTTTTAATTCATAATATTGACTTTTATATTTGTTAAATCGCTTTAAAGATACGCCTTGAAAACTATGCAAAAATAATCAAGCCTTATATTATGGGACAGAGAGAATTATATCTTTTTTATAAAATTTAATTCATTACCTTTAATTATATCTATGATTTTTTTCTTTAGTTAATTAAAAGTACTTACAAACTTCAATTACATCTATTTTTCTACATACCACCAATATTTTTCAAATGGTCTCACTTATATGCTCCCTCCTGATCCTTTTGTCAAAAGTAGGTTACTTTAATGTATTATGAGATAAAGGGGCCAGGGAGAGCAAAGATGGTTAATTGTTGATATCGCAACTCTAGGTTCAAATAAAAATGCCATACATATAATATAAGACTAGACTGAGGTGCAAACTAAATAGTCCCTCACCTTAAAAAAAACAAAATGACAACAATAATCAAATGAACAAAACAGACCACATACCAAATCCAATAATGATTATCCAAATCCTAGATACATTTCATATACTTATATAGCATGCAGATATTTGATTTTTATAATATGTGCAACACTGCACCACAACTTTTCTAAATTAAGTAAAAGAAAAACCATTCAAGCATTATCCATCAAAATCTGAGTCATCTCCGTCTCAAAAATCATGATTCGTCTCACTATCCCCTCCCTTTTCCTTATCCTTTTTAGAAGTATTATTCACATACAATCCATACACGTAGGAGCAAAAACCCCATGCACATGATAACCAGTGGCGGAGCCACGTAGTAACAAGGGGTAGCACGTGCTACCCCTGTTTTTCTATAAAAAAAAAAAAAAAAATTCGAAAAAACTAAAGAAATGCTAAACCTAACGCTGCGCCGTTTCCTTTCTCTCTCTCTCAAACTCAAACGTTGCTCTCAACTCTCACTCTCACTCTCACTCTGTCTCTCTCGTCGTCGGTCGTCTGTCGTCGGTCGTCGGACGTCGTCTTCCTTTCACTCTCTCAAACTCAGTTACTGGCGACTGCGCTCGAAGCCTCAACTTAAGTGCTTACTGGGACTGCACTCGAACTCTTACCCTCTTCGACTTCGATTACCGGCACGATTAGCACGACTTCGATTTCGATTGCCGTTTTTCGTTCTTCAACGTTCTTGCTTCTTCGCCGTTCAAGTACTTACCGGCGACTGCGCTCAACTCTTGCTTCTTCGACTGAGTTTTTTTTTTCATTTTCTTTGATGCTTCAATACTCTGGATCTGCTTTTAAATTGTTAGTGAATCTTCTTTGATGGTTTAGTATTTCATTTCTGGCGTTTGGTGAATTTCAATTGTTAGTGAATTTTAATTTTTAATTGTTAGTTAAGGATTTATTAGTGATTTATTGTAATTGTGGAAATAATTTTTAGTGAATATTTGATTTTGGGGGGGTAATTCGAGTTGAAAAGCTACGGAAAAACTTTTTCCTAATCAAGGTTTAGGAGCCCTTCTTGTATTCTTCTCCAATTACAATAACAACTCTTTGCTTTTGGGTGTTCCCTTGTTTCACATTATCCCGGAGTCTTTCTCTGAGTTGAGAGTGTGGTTAAAAAGACTGCAAATTTCTAATACATTATCTTGGGGTTTTAGGTGTTAGGAATTGGGTTGGATTCATGAATAATATATATAACCTTGACTTTGCAGCCGTGAGAGGTGGTTAAGGACTTGAGGCTATGATATGTTATGATGTAAAGTTGTTGAATTTTGTTCGAGTTGTAAAATGATGTTTTGCTTAAATTAAAAGATGTAGACTCCAAGCTTTAATATCTAATGTTCAGTGTTTAATGGACTCCTTTTGTAGTTTGGACTTCTTTGATGTTTTGCTGGTAGTTTTTCTTACAATCAAGGTGTGATATCGGATAATTGTTGGATCTGATACAAATTCTGTTCTAGATATTAGATGTAAATTTTGCAAGGTCTGGTTGTCATGAGTGGCTTCCATAAAATACCTGTTGTTTGCGCCCAAAGTTCCGGTGTTGCGGCTTCGGTTTAAGTCTTATAGGTGATGCATAGTAGATAGTAATGTTGAAAGTCGATAATGATTGAAATTTCTGCATTATGTAAGTTAATTATTGCATGTTTTAGCTTCATTAATTTTACTTGGAGCGTAGTAGATAGTATCACAAAATTACGCTACCCCTGACTTCGAATCCTAGATCCGCCCCTGATGATAACACGGTGGAAACGGCCTTTACGCCACCAAAGTAGTCCCGTAAACGAGGACCCCGCCAACGACGTTCATGGCTAGGAGGGTCGTTATGCACACACCTCCTGTCAGCAACGTGATCAGGAACACCATGTCCGCGGTGCCCATGAAGCACAATTGCCAACTTACCACGCGTTGGCTACCACCGTGAGGGAGACATCCTAGGGCCTAGTGTTTCGGTTGTGAAATGGGTGACCGCTTTGTGTTGGAAGTTGCGGCCGCGATGGAAAGCCTCTCGCGGCCATCATGGAAACCCTGCAAGACAGCAAACGTAAAGTACCCCCGGGGATGTTGAGGAAACCCCCTCTGATCCGACGCTCAAGTCAGTATTATGTCCGCGAAGGATTTAGAGAGAGAAAGTAGTATTCACAAATCTACCTGCAGAATAGTACCAAATGACTATTTATAGATGTACTATCCTCTGACAGGGTGCGTAATCCTTGTACACGTGTATGGCTGTGATGTGCCTGACATGAGGAAATATTCCTCTATTTTGTCTTATTAGATGGCCGCAAACAGTGTTGTCGGACAACTTCATGGAACTAACTTCAAGCGTTGTTATGGCTGCCTCTTGATCGCGTCCTGGTATGATGCTCGCGGATATGCTAATGTGTCCGCTGGCATACTTGGTACTACCCATACACCTAGGTCGAGTACTATTTTACTATCCCTCTTCATTTCACGGAAACTGCCATCTGATGCCATTCCCATAGTGGCGAGCATAGTTGCTGCAATCTTCATCATTATTCACTAGCTGCATCTCCATCTCCATTTCGTAGCAATGCATCGATTTACATAAAGAGCGCATATATATATTTGTTAGGGTGTAAATTTTTAAGGGGAAATTCCTCAGGTACCCCTGAGGTTTGGCGTAATTCTCAAATTACCCCTCACATTTGGGGAATTCCTCAGATACCCCTGAGTTTTGTATTTGGGTCTAAAATACCCTTACTATGGACGGAACCCTAACGCCGTTAAATTTTCCCCTCTCTCTCCCCAATTTTCTCTCTATCCTCCCACCATCCTCCATTGATGAACCTCCAAGCTTTCTCTCTCCTCCCACCATCCTCTATTTGTGACATTCTAAACCTTAGATTTTTCTCTCTCTCCTCCCACCATCCTACCTCTCTGTTTTTCGGTACCCAAAACAACCCCATTCACCACCTCGCACGACCACCCGATCGCCGCCCCACCGACGAACACCACCTGCACTGCCACAGTGCCGCCAAGTCGCAGCACCAGCCACCCCACCTCCCCTCTTTCTCTTTCGCTGCTCATCCCGTCATCTCCCACCACTCTCACCGTACCCCACTCTCTCTCCTCTTCGCAGACCGCCACATCATCAAGCACTTCTCGCCGCTATTGCCTCCTCCTTGTCGTCCTGCCGCTGCTGCGAACTGCCGCCCCTCTTGCCAGCCGTAAAGCCTCAAGCAAGCAGGGCGAGAGAGAAAGAAGAAGAAGGCAAGCAGTGCTCTAACGGTGCTCCAAGGGGTGCTGCTGTTTCTAATTTTCCGGTGGCGTTTGTGGCACAAAGTCAGAGAAGAAGAAGAGATGAGTGGTGAAGAAGATATAAGGAGAAATGAAGAAGATGAAGATGGAGAGGGGAGAGGAAAAAAAATTAACGGTGATAACCTACCGTCATTAGCAAGGGCATTTTAGACCCAAACACAAACCTCAGGGGTATCTGAGGAATTCCCCAAATGTGAGGGGTAATTTGGGAATTATGCCAAACCTCAGGGGTACCTAAGGAATTTTAGAACAGGTACAATGTTACTTGAATACAAGTACTTGATTGAAGAGAATTACAACATTTTTTTCGATTTTTAAGGGTCTGTTCGAGAGTAAGAATTATAATGAATTTAAAATCACTAGTAGAATAATTGCTTATTGCGGTGGTCATTAAGTGGCCTATTGCTGCGGTTTTAGCCGCGCAGCAATTAAGGGCGCAACAATAGGTAAATTACCTAGCAATACGTCAACTTATTGCTGCGGTTTCTTCCCAAAATCGTAGCAATATGTATTTTTTATATTAAAAAACGTACACCTATTGCTGCGGTTTCTTCCCAAAACCGCAGCAATAGGTGCAATTTTTTAAAATTTTAATTTTCATGTTGAGTTCAGCCTTGCAGTGTAATACAACCCAAAAATAAGAAACAATGTCAACAAATTTTACATACGTATAGCAGATTGAAAAGCAGTTTAATACTTGAATTCATATATTCAATAGTATTGATGTATCATTACAAATTTTAATTATAAATAATATATATATTATAAAAAAAAATCAAAAAGAATAAAAAAATTGAGCAGGAACATCTTGAGTCCTGCTTACACACAAACAAACAATAATGAAAACCGGAGATCTGGTGCGGAGAAACGAAGAAAAATGAAAAAAAAAACTATGGATGGCGAAGAGACAAAGAAGGAGATCCGGTGCGGAGAGAAACGAAGAAGGATGTGCGAAGAAGGAGGTGCGAAGAACGAGATCTGGTACGCTGAAGGAGACGCGAAGGAGGAGATCCGGTGGTGACCGGTGCTGAAGGAGACGCGAAGGAGGAGATCCGGTGGTGAACGGTGAGCGAAGGAGGAGCGTCGACCATGGCGTTGTGCGACGCTTGCTGTGTCGGCGTTGTGCGAAGGAGGAGCGAAGAAGATGGTCAACGTTGAAGATGGCGATGGTCAGCGTTGAAGATGGCGATGGTCGGCGTTGAAGACGTTGCAGATTGAAGGTGGCCGTGTGTGAGAGAGGTTGGGAGGATTTCTTATTTTGTTGGCGACGAGTGAGAGAGGCGTGAGTGAGAGGGAGGCGTGAGTGAGAGAGAGAGGAGAGAGAGAGAATCAGTGGGTTATGACTTTATGAGGGATGGAAACGGCGCTCAATTATAAGCCTCCCCTATTTTAAAAAAAACCCTAATGACCCTATTGCTGCGGTTTTTCCAAGAAACCGCAGCAATAGATTAAAATATTATTTTTTTAATAATAATTTAATCTATTGCTGCGGTTGTTGGTGGAAACCGCAACAATAGATCTGGTCAAACCAGTCAATAAATTTTGAAAAAAATCTCGTTGACATCTATTGCTGCGGTTTCCACCCAGAACCGCAACAATATCCTTATTTTATATTTTACCTTTTCTTTTCACGTGATTTATTGTTGCGTATGGGTAAAATCGCAGTAATACCACCGCAGCAATAAGCAATTATTCTACTAGTGAATTACGAGTAGTTGTATTTAAGGTATGTTTAGTTCACCTTATTTTTTTACTTATTTCATATCAAATCAGATCAGATCAGACCATACAAGATCAGATTAGACCAGACCAGATCAGATGAGAAAAAATAAGTTCAGACCGGCCATACCATACCAGATCAGTTCAGATCATGCTTATATTTAAAACTTATTATTATTGTTATAATTTTTGTTACTATTATTATTATTGGTTTGATGATTATTATGATTATTAGTATTACGAATGCTATTATGATTGTTATAATTATTGTTAATGCTATTACTACAACTGCTGCTGCTACTAGAACTGCTCGTTTTTTTTATTAGAGGCTTGTGATTTAGTTTTTGATGCATCAAGTAGAGGAAAACAATTTTGAATTGTTGGAACAAAAAATAAAGCCGCTAATTCAGCAGCACGAGCTGCAATAAGGGTTCACTGTCGTAATCTTAATAAAAAGTGGCTTGGAGGTATGTTAACGAATTGATCCACGACGGAAACGACGAGACTTTATAAATTCAGGGTCTTGAAAATGGAACAAAAGGTAGGGAGACTCTCTCGTCTCCCAAAGAGAGATGCAGCCATGTTGTCTATCTATGGACATCGTTGCGGTAATGGTCGTAATGCCAGAGGAATCATTACCGCAAGGCATAGAGATGGAGGTCATAAGCGTTTATACCGTAAATTCGATTTCGACGGAATGAAAAAGACATATATGGTAGAATCCAAACCATTCCCGTTTTTTATTTTATATCAGGAATCCATTTCAGCGTCATAATTTTTTTTTCATAAAAAGAGACTATTTATATTTGAAAGAATACAAAAGAGCTTTCGTCCTTAGTTTTGAATACTCCTATTAAATAAATTTTTGATGAGTTAACTTTTAAAGAAACCCTTGTTATAATTGGTGTTTTTATGAATTAGTTAGTGTTTTGACTTTTCTTACCTTCTTATAAAAAAAAGAGGTCATACTAATTTGCGGTAGACAATCCGTAGATGTTGGTATGAGGTGTAGGATGAGCATCCTACACCAGCTCCAAAACGCAAGGCAAGAAGAATAAAACGCACCAATGAACATGCAAAAAGTAATTGATTTGACAGCCAATGTACATTCCCTTACTTCCAGTGTACATGTCGAAAATTTAAAAAGTAACTGATTTGACAATTACTGTTTCACCATTTAATAACTGATTTGATGACTTCTTATTATTTACATTGTTGTACATTAAGTGAAATTGATTGTACATTACTGGGATGTTTGTTTGTACATTCTTGTTATTTACATTGTTGTAACTAGGATGCCAAATGAATACTTTTATTCTATTATGTTTCTTTGTACATTCTTGGCTTCGTGGTTGTTCATTAACAAAATCAAAATGTACAATGACAGAAAGTAACCCAATTCCTGAAACTGATGTCAAGTGAGTAATTTGCAATCTTTATTTCTTTGTACACTGGTGTGTTGATGTTTGTTCACTGATGAAATTCAATATGTACAATTCAATATGAAATGCAACTATAGGTAGAGCTAGTAATCAAAAAAAGGTACAACAACCAACGCAATAAGGATAAATCACAATGTACATTGATGGTCATTACTTTGATCACTGAAAAAATACAAAATATACACTCGTATATTATTGTACAACAAACCATATGCATTTGTACATCAAAAATATTCTTGCCCACTTTCAAAAAATGGGAGAGGCCACCCACTTTCAAAATATCGCCAAAAGTCACCCAAATGTTTGGCTCTCCTAAAACTAATAAAACGACGTCACTTAGGGGAAGGTGTAGGATGCTCATCCTACTCCCCATTCCAGGATCTAATTTGCGGTAGAGTAGACTGTTTTTTTTACCACAAATAAGAGTTTCCATCATTTCATGTGATGCCATAACTTTTAACAAGTCATGCAAATGCCAAATGGATTTAATTTGTTGCCAATTATGTTTTTTAATTAAGTAGATAATCGTAGAGAATATATTTAATTTTCTATCACACAAGATAAAGATTATAATTAGAAGATCCTCTTTTTAATGGGAAGCTAACAACTAGATAACTATTCATGTTAAAGAGAAAAAGTCATAAAAGAGTTAATCCCATATTGAAAGAGAAAAAAGTAGCAAAAGATGATTGAGATATAAGTTTAGTGAATTACTGCACTTATTGACAATTAGTTTTAGAATGAAACCCACCCTAGTTTTATACTGTCAAACATTCATCCAATTAGAATCAAGTAAAGAAGTTATTCTTCCACTCAATTAAGATAAAGTAATGAAGTTATTGTTCCACTTAAAATAGTAATTACAACCACAAAATTATGAATGTGTGCATGTAAACTTTGGGCGAGGTTAAATTATTTCAGCTATACGTAACACTTTGAATCGTGTCACTTGGTATACACTGTATACTCCAAGGATGATCAATGAGGTAAATTCCACAAGTGCATTTGGGTAAATTCCACACTGTATACTACGCTTGCTATAAAATGTCTCTAATTGCTATAACTAACGTAAATAAGACCTTATGTAAAAGATTGTACTATATTATCACGAATTCAAAGGTGATATTGAAGAGTAGTATATTACAAAGGCATTTTATGTTATAATAGGCAAAACTATGCATATTAGAGATTTTCCCAATATATATGGGGTGTTTTGGACGCTAATATTCTCTTTTTATCCTCAAGAATTACAAATTGTCATTGTGATATCAAATATGCACTATTTACATATCATGATGATAATTTATTAGATCTTTTTTCCCGCCCTTAGGCTCTGGTTCTTTTTATCTTATTTTAGCTTAACTCAACTTAGTTTTGCTTATATAACTTATTTTTGCTGAAGTTAATTAATATTTTTTTTACTGAATTTATTTGAATAAGTTGAAGAAAACAGAGCTTTAGTCACTGTGCAAACTTATTTACCTTCAATTGCATTGTAATATCTTGAACTCCCCTAAAGGCTTTAGTAAGTATCCCCGTTTCACAAAAAATATTTAATTACATCATGCTTTTAAGTTTTAAGGAAATCAAGTTAGGAGCTATATCTATACATTTTTTTATGATAGGCTTTAATAATACACTAAGTAAAATTAATTTTTCAGTTGGAGAAGATCAATCTATTCCACTTCTTTGGATTCTTTAATCTAATAACGCAAGATAAAATATGGGTGCTATAAATGTATAATCCTTTTATCTCATTTACAAAATACTAGCCTTACATGCATACTATGCCTGCAAAAACAAATAAAACACTAATTTTTTTAATTTTAGAAAAATGGTGATGAAGTGAAAGAAAAATTGTTACGCAGTTCTTTAAATCACTATATTTATTTTATTTAAAAAAAAGACTCAATAATTGGAGAAGTTGTAATTGCTTTTTCAATATGGGTTATAATTGTACAAGAGGGTGAAAAAAACTTTTAATGAATAACTAATTTAAACTTTAAAAAAGATAATATATCATTCTATTACAGACGTTAACCTTGGATAAACAAACTAAGAGAGCTAAGTAGTTTCAATAAACATTATACAATTTAGAAATGGTCAAACTATAAACATTTAGATGATAATAACGTACTTTGATACTTTATAGTTACTTTGAGCCCTATACATTAACAATAGGTGATTGTTATGGTCAAAATCTGCATGACATGACGTCAGATGAACAACATCTAGACAATAGATTAGTAACGTAATGACACCTGGAAAGACAGTTGAGTCCGTCTGGACAACGAATGAATGACGTCTGGATGACAGTTGATTCCGTCTGGACGACAGTTGAGTCTGTCTGGACGACGGGCGAATGACGCTTGGACGACAGGCGAATGACGCTTGGACAAGAGACGAGCGACGTCTGAACGACAGAAAATAAACGTCGTGACGACAAGAAAGTGACGTCGCGACGACAAGAAAGTGACGTCGCGACGACAAGAAAGGGACGTCGCGACGCAAGGTGAATATCGACGCGACGCCCGAAAGCCAGCAGTCGACGCCCAACAACATAACCAACTCAGAAGAAATCCCTAAATACTAGGAGGCGGTTACCAACATCAAAAGAGAGCCAAAAGTTGTTCCTATGTTTGTGGGATCATAATTTCCACTCACTTGACTATTCAAATGACACATGGGATAAAGGATTACTTGGCAACCAAGGTCAAAACAGTTGGAGAGAATCAAGGAGCCAATCAAGGACAGTTATAACTGATTTATACTCTATGTGACGCCAGCAGTACTGATCGACGCGACGGATGCAGTCAGCCGACGAGAAGGAGCAATAGACCAAACGAAGTTGTTGCAACCGTTCCTATAATCAAGGAAGCACTTACTACTACCCTAGAGCGTGTCAAAGCAATATACATTACTTGGAGGAGTCCACAAACAACAAGAAGACTAAGCCATAAGTACAACCACTATGTCCTACATTGTAGGAGGCACATGTCTCTTTGGTCAACCACTCACAACCGCCTAAAGAGCTATAAAAGGAGAACACATCAGCATTATTCAGGGGCGATTCAGAGGAGACAACCTAGAAAAAATACATCATCAAAGGCCATCCTCACTCAATTACTTTTCACTCCACGATCATAAAAAGTAATTATGTTTTCTCAAAGATACTCTTGTATAACTCTTCCCTTAGTCAAATACTTTAGATTATCAATGATTAGCATCGTGTAAACATCCAATGTCCATGTATTCAACGTGGCTTTAACGCCGGCATCATAGTGGATTGGTGGACATGCAAGCCACCCGCGGTTTTTACCATCTTCATTGGGTTTTCCGCGTCACCATTTCTTGTCTTCCTTTTCTTTATTTTTGTCATTTGAATTTCGTCCTTTGTTTCTCTTGCTTTAATCTAGTTATCGACGTCCCAACCAATAATCGTCCCTTGTGCGATTTTTGGCATAAACAATTTGGCGCCCACCGTGGGGCCGATGACTAGATTTTCCCTTTAGGCGCATATCCACAAAAATCCTTTCAAAACACAAAGTCCTGTTTATGTGTCATATAGCTTTATTTGAAGCGTCAGTATCAAAGTGGTAATTCGTCATCTTCTTTGCGTCACGACGGTGTGCATGGCGACGTTAGAATATGTCTTGACGTCCAGACGCCGATTGACATACGAAAATTCAGCAAAATAAAGCACAAAGTGTCGTCATAGTGTGACCGAAGTTCAAGCATGAGCCGACTCAGTCATGAAGTTGAGGATCAACAGTCACATTGGTGAAGTCGATCCAATTAAGCAGATGTTGACTGTGATGACGCAAAGACCTTATTTATCGTTGACTTCCCGACTTCACGACGAAATAGGTAACAAAGTTTTATTTGTTAATTTCTATTTGTCTTGCTTTTTCTCGTGGAGATGCAACAGGTATTGATCCTAACATCGTGACCAACCAAGCACGCATTTACCGTGATGTAAGTATATGTTAATGACTTATTCGAAAATTCAAAGTCGTTGTGACAATCAAAAGCCTGTCGTGACTAAGAAGATCGTCGCGACCAAATGATGAAAGTCGTCTTGTCGTCGCGTCGGAATGAAGAAGGTCGTCGTGACAAATTAATAAGTCGGTCGCGACCAAAAAGTTCATCTGGACAAATGAAGTCGTCGCGACAAACAGTCCAACGTCGACCTAACAGTGACGTCATCTTAGTGCCAGTCTTTAACCAAAGACGTCTCCTCTGTCACGAACCGTCACCCATGCAACACATTAGTAAGTTCTTTTTACTTGGCGTGACAATAAGGTAATTCTCTTTAAAATTACTTACATTTGTTTTGGTAAACTACAATTTAACATCATGGTATCAATTTAATATGTTTCGGATTCGGACATGACTAACTACATCAATTTGTTTGTTTTGAGATAACGCAAGTTTGTCAGGACAAATGGAGAATATATTATAGTGTCAACGTTCTACACTATCAGTTACCGCCCAAGAACAATTCTAAAGTCACAAGCGACATCTAATTTTGTGGCTAACTTCAGTCCAAAACTAAGTTCCATGTGTGAAGACCTTTGTTTTGTCCTAAAGTCACCACAGGGGGACATGATAGTATTATTTGATTGTTGCGACTTTTAGATTATAACTTATCATATTTTTGTCATAACTTCGAAAGTGATTAACAATTATGCTTATAGAATTCGAGTACAGGTATAATATTAGTCAACGACATATGTGTCATGGGGGCTCGACGTCAACTATGATTATGCACTGTCACTCAAAGAAGTCTACAAATCTTAAGCAGGTAAAGACGCTAGAAACTTTTGGTGTCATCATGACATGAAAGACATCCAAAAAAATCAAGCAAAGATCACATTAGGGGCTGATACCAGCATGACAAAATTTGACATTCGAATGTCTTTGACCATTAACGTCGTCGAGTAAGTTGCAACTTGTAATCATTGTCGATGCCACATAGGTGTGCTACAAAACTCTTTCAAAACTTTGTTTTCTATGCTATGGTTTAGATGATTGTGATGAAGACTTATTACGTAAAGTATCCGTCACACTTAACCATAACGTAATTACACTATCATTTACTCTTGTTTTGTTTATTACCCCATTGACAACTCTTCTGTGTTGAAAAGTGACAAAGAGGTTACTACTTTTGCTTGAACTAACGTCAATTGCAGGACTCAATTCTTTCACCAAGATTGCTTATCAACGATAAGACATTCAAAGCTAACATCAAAATGTAGATTGAAAATCGTTTGACACAATGATGACAAGTTTAATGACAACGACGCTACGGTCACGATAGTGATGACAAGAATAAATTGATGAATGGACCTGATACCCACACTTAGCACTGTGTTGATCCATGCAGATATCAAAACATCATCAACGAGTACTCAATCGTAAAGTCACTCAATCTTATAGTACTTTCGTTCCTCCTTGATTGTTGATTTTCTTCGTTTCACTTTATTCCTTGCAATTTTTGTCTCTGTTACTTATACCTTTATGATTCTCATCATCTCTTACATATGTTTCGACGTTTTGACAATCCCTTGTTTATAATACATATATTTTTGTCATACTTATGAAAGTACTTTTTACTTACACCTCCAAAGAGAGATTGCATTTACAACTAGTTTTACAGGTCAATCGTGTAGCAATGACATTGACAAAATTCTGATTCTTGAGAAGTATCCTTGTCCATTGACTTCAAACGCCAAACATCAGTTGTTTGACATTATATAAGGCATTCATCACTAAAACCAGCGTTCGTTGTCAACGTCAAGAGCAGTAGACAACGAGTATGTTAAAGGCAAACGAGACCATATATTTGATTATGGTAGATGACATAGAATCTTAAATATTACAAGTCTTAGGGGACGACAACGTAGACTCAACAGCTGAAGCGCTACGACGAAAACAAATCATTGGTGTACCATGACCAGTCACTGACGTTGCTAAAACTCATGACGACAGTTAAACAATTCCTAATCTATTTCTGTAATTTTTACTCTTATCATTGACTCCTATGAATTACTTATTGCAAACATTTGAACGCTTTATTCTGTTTCTGATTTATTACATATATTTTTATTTGTCCTTCCAAGCACTACTAACTTGGTTACCACAAGAACATTCGTTGGTGTATCCTTTCTTTCGCAGAATTAGTGACCGGCGACACGATGACAACGTGACACATGTCCCCATACGACGTGACACTTGTCTCCAGACGACGTGACGCTTGTCTCCATACGACGTTACACTTATCTCCAAACGACATGACACCTGTCACCTGATGATCGAGACGACGCCCGTCAAAAGACGACGTAACGCCTACATCCAGACGACGCGACGCTAGCCAAAAGACGACGCGACACATATCTATACACGATACAACGTCTACCACTAGAGGATGCGATGATAATCGCTGAGCACCAGCTTGACATAAGAACCAACCATGATGTCACAAACGTGGATTACACGAGTTTCCAAGGCATGGAACATGCATCGAGTCAATAGCATCACATGACATTAGTTCACATGATCTACTAGCTATGACGACATAACAAAGGTACTCATTTTTTGTCTCACATGCATCTACTAAGCACATACAGTTTAACGCCAGATATCGGCAGACCGACTGATGATCACTTCATTTATTAAAGTTCAAACATTACATCGTGAGGTAAAAATATACACATGTTCACACCACACGTAGTATTTACACACGACGCTTAAACGACACACATAGACATACACGGGCGCATTTAGACACACAATATATATTTCAATGATGAAATTTTTATATGTCATGACATTTGTGTTTCAATGTAAATTAAGTTTCGTAACAATGGATAATGAATTAGCTAAGTGACACTAAATGACATGGTTTGCTATGATGGAATATTGGCATGGAACTGTATTTATGCCTAAATTCACTAAAGCACCCAGTAAGACCTTTGAGTTTAACACTGTATATATATCAACAGATGCACCTATAATTATTTCATTTAAGCTATTCATCTTGAGCTAATGCATGCATATGTTCAAACACACTAAGCGTCGATACGTATGACGACATGCATACATGCTTTTTAATGACGTATAAACTATGACATAACATCTGCATCATGACACAACAAGGTTACACATATAAGGCGACCTGAAAAGCAACTTAATGATTACAAAAGAATGACTATTGTTATACTAAGATATTGGGTAGGATTTGACGCCAGAATCTCATGCTTTGAGATCTTGAGCGGCTTCATCGCCAGACTTCGTCCCACAACAATTTAGATGGCCATGTCGCCACAATTCTTTCTACGACATCGTCTTAAGTGGCCATGTCGCCGGAATTCTTTCTTCGACATCGTCTTAAGTGGCCATGTCCCCCGAATTCTTTCTACGACATCGTCTTAAGTGGCCATGTCGCCGAAATTCTTTCTACGACATCGTTAGTGGCCATGCCGCCAGAATTCTTTCTACTACATCGTAAGTGGCCATGTCGCCAAAATTCTTTCTACGACATCGTAAGTGGCCATGTCACCAGAATTATTTCTACGACATCTTAAGTGGCCATGTCGCCAAAATTTCCCCCTATGATATGTTATCTGACATATAATTTAACTTCACTCTATGTATTCATTCTAAGAGTCTTTTATTGGTCATGTCGCCAGCAAACGTACGATGACAAAAGTCACCAACTGACAATCATGCCTCGATAGTCAATGATGCGAAAGAACAATAGACATGACGTTCAAAGGCAAAGGCTATTTTCCTAATCTTCAGCATGCTTCAATTAGGAAAATGGGGGCTAACTGTTATGGTCAAAATCTGCATGACATGACGTCAGATGAACAACATCTAGACAATAGATTAGTAACTTAATGACACCTGAAAAGACAGTTGAGTCCGTCTGGACAACGAATGAATGACGTCTGGATGACAGTTGATTCCGTCTGGACGACGGACGAATGACGCTTGGACGACAGGCGAATGACGCTTGGACAAGAGACGAGCGACGTCTGAACGACAGATCATAAACGTCGTGACGACAAGAAAGTGACGTCGCGACGACAAGAAAGTGACGTCGCGACGACAAGAAAGGGACGTCGCGACGCAAGGTGAATATCGACGCGACGCCCGAAAGCCAGCAGTCGACGCCCAACAACATAACCAACTCAGAAGAAATCCCTAAATACTAGGAGGCGGTTACCAACATCAAAAGAGAGCCAAAAGTTGTTCCTATGTTTGTGGGATCCTAATTTCCACTCACTTGACTATTCAAATGACACATGGGATAAAGGATTACTTGGCAACCAAGGTCAAAACAGTTGGAGAGAATCAAGGAGCCAATCAAGGACAGTTATAACTGATTTATACTCTATGTGACACCAGCAGTACTGACCGACGCGACGGATGTAGTCAGCCGACGAGAAGGAGCAATAGACCAAACTAAGTTGTTGCAACCGTTCCTATAATCAAGGAAGCACTTACTACTGCCCTAGAACGTGTCAAAGCAATATACATTACTTGGAGGAGTCCACAAACAACAAGAAGACTAAGCCATAAGTACAACCACTATGTCCTACATTGTAGGAGGCACATGTCTCTTTGGTCAACCACTCACAACCGCCTAAAGAGCTATAAAAGGAGAACACATCAGCATTATTCAGGGGCGATTCAGAGGAGACAACCTAGAAAAAATACATCATCAAAGGCCATCCTCACTCAATTACTTTTCACTCCACGATCATAAAAAGTAATTATGTTTTCTCAAAGATACTCTTGTATAACTCTTCCCTTAGTCAAATACTTTAGATTATCAATGATTAGCATCGTGTAAACATCCAATGTCCATGTATTCAACGTGGCTTTAACGCCGGCATCATAGTGGATTGGTGGACATGCAAGCCACCCGCGGTTTTTACCCATCTTCATTGGGTTTTCCGCGTCATCATTTCTTGTCTTCCTTTTCTTTATTTTTGTCATTTGAATTTCGTCCTTTGTTTCTCTTGCTTTAATCTAGTTATCGACGTCCCAACCAATAATCGTCCCTTGTGCGATTTTTGGCATAAACAGTGATTATTCGAAATTATGAGTTGGAATTGGACTGCAATATTGTATTAAAAGCCACACAATATAGCATAACTTTTCACTTATAAGTACATATCCACAAGCAAGAATTGTATCTAATATTATTGCCAAAAATCGAAAACAACATATGATTTAATTTTACCAAAAAAATAACGATTTTGAGCTTGATTGACCGTAAAATTAACTAATCTCGATAAAAGATGCCAACTATCTCATAATTATCCAAACAAACAAAAATCTAAATAGAAGACAATATATAGTCACTACCACACACGCTTGTTGCCACTAATTACTTTTAGTACCAATTAGTAAATTAAGGTGCAAATTAAAATGCACGTTCTACTTATTATAAGACTAAAGTTATGTTTATGTACTTTTATTTTTGTTAGTATAGAGTCAGACTCCATACATGCTTCTGGAATCCTAGCTTCGTGACTGATCTTGAGATATTTATCCTAACTAGTCGTGAGGATTCAAATGACACATGAAATTATACTTTCCATACCTTATTAAATAAAATGACAACAATAATCAAATGAAGAAAACGGACCACATACCAAATCCAATAATGATTATTAACCCTAAGACACATTTCCATATATATAACACACACTAATTTGATTCTCACAATGTGCAACACTGAACCACAACTTTTCAGATTAAGTACAAATAGAGAAAAAAATCACTCAAGGGTTATCCATCACAATCTGAGTCATCTCCATCTCATGATCCGTCTCACTAACCCCTCCCTTTTCCTTATTCTTTTTGTTGTTCACATACAACCCATACACGTAGGAGCAAAACCCCCATGCACATAACACGGTAGAAACGGCCTTTGCGCCACCAAAGTTGTCCCCGTAGACGAGGACCCCGCCAACGACGTTCATGGCTAGAAGTGCCGTCATGCACACACCGCCCGTCAACGACGTGGTGAGGAACACCATGCCCGCGGTGCCCATGAAGCACAATTGCCAACTTACCACGGTGGCTACCACGGTCAGGCAGTACATCCTAGGGCCTAGGTCGAATAAAATTTTACTCTCCCTCCTCATTTCACCAAAACCGCCATCCGATGCCATTCCTACGGTGGCCAGCACAGTTGCTGCAATTTCCATCACTAGCTGCATCTCCATCACCATTTCGTAGCAATACACTTCTCTACATAAATAGCATATATCTGTTTAAAGTGTAAACTTATAATGATATTTTTTCTAATTTAGAAAAAGAGATACTTGAATACGTACAATTACTTACTTAATTAAAGAGCATTACATGAACATTTTTTCAATCTTTTGGTAATTACTTCTATAATTAATTGGTGTATTGACTTTTGTTACTTTCCTATAGAAATGTTAGTCATATTAACGCGTAGGGTAGACTGCTTTTCTACCACAAATGAGAGTTTCCATGTGATGCGATAACTTTTAACCAATTATGCAAATGGATTAAATTAGTCGACAACTATATTTTTTCTTAATAGATAAGATAAAGATTACAATTAGGAGGTCCTCCTCTCGAGTGAAGTTAACAACTATGTTAAAGAGAAAAATTTGTACTTCTATGAATTTATCCCATATTGAAAAAGTAGCGAGATAATGACTAACATATAAGTGTAGTGGGTTACTACATTTAGGCTATGTTCTTTTGGACTGAATAAATGGAAATTCATTTTAGTTCAGTTCAGATCAGATCAATTCAGTTCATACCATTTCAGTTCAGTTCAGATCAGTTCATTTCTGACTTATTCATTTCAGTTCAGTTCAGTTCAGACTACAACTTATTATTTTTATTTATATTATTATTATTACTATTATTATTATTATATTATTATTATTATTATATTATTATTATTATTATTCTTATTCTTCTTATTATTATTATTATTATTATTATTATTATTGTTGTTGTTGTTGTTGTTATTATTATTATTATTATTACTATTATTATTATTATTATTATTATTATTATTACTATTATTATTATTATTATTACTATTATTATTATTATTATTATTATTATTATTATTATTATTATTATTATTATTATTGTTAAGATTTTTGGCAATGTCACTTTTAAACTTTTTGGAGGGTACTTTTTGACCCATTGAATATAAAATAAGGAGGACAAGTGATAAAAAGAGTAATTTTTGGTGAAAGAAGCGAAAGATAGACAAGTAATACTCCCTCCGATTTATTTTGTTCCTATTTTGAATAGTTTTGTGAGAGGAAATTGGTTAAAGTAGGAAGAACTTTTGGAAACGGAGGGAGTATTACTTTTTGGTGGGTGAAGAACTCCAAATAAATAAGTTTAAATAATGTAGCATATTATCAGTATTAATATTATAATTATTAATATTACTCAATTCATAAGAATATTATTATTATTATGCATATTATTAGTATTAGTATTAATATTATTATTAATATTACTCAATTCATAAGAATATTATTATTATGCATATTATTAGTATTAGTATTAATATTATTATTATCATTATCATTAATATTATTAATTATTATCATTATCAATGATGATAAAAATATTATTCTACTTGTAATTATTAATAATACTCAATTTAGTTCAGTTCAGATCAGATCAGTTCAGTTCAGACCAATTCAGTTTAGACTTATTCATTTCAGTTCAGTTCTAGTAGATCCCACTTGAAGTAAAATAGTTATTTTTGTAGAGAAAAATATAGAAATTGTTTACTAAAATTCTCACATGGGCCCACAGCTTTAGCTCAAGCAAATTGGCTTAGTTAAGCTACATTGGTTAGCAAATGAAATTTTCAGCTACTCATTCCAATGGTTGGGCTAATTGCTTATTTTTTTTATTTGCTAGCAAGTCCCTAATGCTTACCATTGGAGTTGCTCTAAGCAGAATTGCTATACTTGCTATAAAATGTCTCAGATTCTTTTAAGGTCACTAAAACATTTTTCATGAGGTTGTACTAAATCTTCAAGATGAGATTGAATAGTAGTACTCCCTTTGTTTTTTATGCTTCTCACTTGGAATCTTGACACTATTCATACTTAGAGAGAATCTTCTCATCTTTTTTTCAATTTATAAGAAAAAATATAGTCATGTGGGGTCTTGTTTGATTCGTCTCAATTAATACTTTATTAATATTCAATCGTTATAATTTTTACTAATATATAATAAAAGATATTTAAGTTTAAAGATGTGCATTGGGAGACGCGCACAGGAAAGTGAGAATGATAAAAAAAAACAGAGGGAGTATATGACAATGACATTTTATATAATTTTGGGCAAAATTATGGACATTTAGGGATTTCACCAAAAAAAATATGGGGTGTTTTCGGCACTAATTTTCTCTTTTTTTTAATCAATAATTACAAAATTGTCATTGTGATATGCCCTATTCACATATCACAAAAATAATTTGTTTGATTATTTTCAACCCCGAGTCACTGTGATAACTTATTTAGCTCTGAATTGTAATATCTTGAAGTCCTTAATGCTTTAGTAAGTTTGGCCATTTCAAAAAAAAATATTCACAGCATGCTTCTAAGGAATTCAAGTAGGAGCTATATCGATACATTTTTTGTCTCATAGGCTTTAACCATACACTTTTTAGTACAATTAATTTTTTAGTTGGAGAGGATCAATTTATTCCAATATTATATATTTTTTAATCTAATAACAAAGGGGTACTATTTTTTTTTTTGTTTTTTTGTTCAGGAAAGATAATTGGTCCGAAGACCAACCTCTTGCAGCTACTAGCCCGCGGCACACCACCTCGTTAGTCAGGTAGTGGGGATTTATACCCACAAAGAAACATTTAAACAAACAAACTCCCAAAGTGATGAGAAATCGAACACCCGACCTCGCGGTTGGGAGGTGGGAGCACCAACCATTGGGCTCCCACGAGGACCTCACAAAGGGGTACTATATAACTATACTCTTTATATTTCTTTTTGGAGGACAAGGCAAACCATTCAACCAACCCACTATCTTTCACTATATAAATAATTAATAACTTATTATGAACAAACTATGCTTCAAATTTATGCCTAATAAAACTATCTGTATATTCATGTGAAAATCAACCAATCAAAACTAAAATAAAATATTTCACCAAAAAAAGAAATTGAAATAAAATCTCAATTAATAATATATAAACTTTTAGAAAGATTGAAAAAATATATAACTATGTAAAGTTTAGGAGAATAGAAGAATAGACTTTAACTTTGTATAAACAAACTAAGACAATTTGGTACTCTCCAATATATAAATATTTCCTATATGTACATTTTTTGTTTGATAACTTAAAATATTATACTATTGAGAAATGCTCAAAATATAAACTTTTTAGATGATCAATAACGTACTTTAGATTTAATTCTTAGGCCCTACACATTGGAGGAGATAAAAATGGAGAAATTATAAGTAATTATATATTGAATTTGGACTAGAGTCTAACATTAAAAGCCACATTTTTTTTTTTGAAGGGACATTAAAAGCCACATTATATAGCATAAGTTTTCACATATAAGCACATATTCACAAGCAAGAATTATAACTAATGTTGCCAAAAAAGAAAAAAAAAATTGTACCTTATAATTAATGAAAACAACATATGGATTAATTTTACCAAATATTATATGATATTGAGCTTAATTTACTTTGAAATCAGTTTATCTCGGTGAAAGATGCCACCTATCTCGTAATTCTCCAAACGAACAAAAATCGAAACATAAGACAACAGTCTACACGCACTTTTTGCCACTAATTAGTTCTAGTACCAATTAGGTAAATAAGGCAAAATTTCATGTATAGTTTAGAATTGCTCACGAGTCAAACTTTATCAAGAATAGTTTATATCATATCTGCGCGATTTTTCTGTTTGAAAATTCGGGACTCGGTTATGAACTTATGCCTAACTCGGGTTGGGTTAAAGTTTCCCCTAAAAAAAAAGTTGGATTAAAGTTGATCAGCTATAGTTAATTTAAAAAAATGAAAGGTATGAGTCGTAAATCTTTTAAAAAAAGACGAAATATAAGGATTGCGAGCATAAAAGTAAAGTCAAGTTTCTCCTACTTTGACCAATTTTCTCACACAAAAAGATTTCAAATAGAAACAACAAAAGAAACGAAGGGTGTAGTACCTATAGATTTTCTCCATGATGGGAAGATAAAGAGCGAAGAGCAAGCCAGCACCAATTGTACAAAAATAGCCAACAAAATACATGGCCTTGGTTATACCCTTGGGACGATCATGGCTAGAAGTCAAAGCCAACAAAACAGAACTTAAAGTTAATAAGATCACACAATTCAAGTTATTAAAAGTGATCTTTTGCTTCACAATGAGGCAAGACAAGATTAATGTGAACCCAAGTTGAGAAGATAAAAGCAAAGAAGATGTTGAAACTGGCAAATAAGAAGTACCCCAAGAAAACAAGAGATTATTGACACCCAAAAGAAGGCCAATAACTAGTGAAAGTGCCAATATTTTTTTGGTGAATTTAGTGAAAGGTTTTCTTTGGGTAAATTTAAAGAAATAAGGGACTAAAATGGGGAATACAAGGATGGGAAAACCGGCACATTGGACCCATGTGGAGACCCACCGGCTAGAACCTTTGTGGATGAAGTAAAATTTGGCTAAAAGTGATGAGGCTAAGGAGCCCACAAAAAGAGACAAGTAGTTTAAGGCTAATAACACCTTGTAACGCTTATTGTTGGTTGTTTTATGTGATGGTAAGTCTTTTAATGGGGTGGTTTCGCCCGTGGCGGGCGGCGGTGGAGGTGGAGGTGGTGGAATTTGGCCTAGATGGTCCATTTGTTATGGAGGGGGAAGAATGAAGAGTGAAAAGAGAGAGAGAAAGAGGGAGAAATTTTGGTTGTTGAGAGAATGGAGGGGATTGAAACGTAGTGATCAACAAATTACAAATGGGAGTTAACGTTTGGGGTTTTAGGTGTGCATGTCTTGTGAGTTGTGTGACTGTGTGTGAGTGTGACTGTGTGAACCTTTTTCAGGGGTTTTGGGAGTTTGTTGTGCCGGTTTTAATTGATGATTTCCTCCCTTTTTAGTAGTACTATAAAATTTCGATTGTTTGGATATAGAACAAACAAATTATAATCCGTTTCTTCTGTTTTTTTGAGAAATTTATTCAAAGGCAATGTCATATATGATTCATTACAAGTCTGAACGTACCCATGACCGCAAACTTGAATATATGCAAACTACTTCCTCCGTTTGGAAATAGTTGCACCATTTGCATTTTTTTTTTTAAAGAGCAATTTCATTAATTGAAGGTCAAACGGCATCTACAATAAGTATTAAAGAAAAACAAGATATAATCAGACAAGATCAAATCAAATTCGTCTTCGAAGAAACTACAATGAACCAGATCGAACAATACAGCGCAGCCCCCTTGTATTTGCTGAATCACGCAGCTATTGATGGGGAAGTCTATCATTCTGACATAGTTTGGAGAAGAAAATTCTTGATTTAACCATGTTGACCGCATCCTAATTTCCAATACTTCGATGTTGATGGTCTTGAACTTCAACCAATGGGAACAATTCCTCATACCAATTTTTAAACTTCCACGTGGGAAGAGAATAAAACCACACTCCAAACTCCCATGAAAGGAGAGAAAAGAAAGAACCCAAAAATTAGGTAGAAAACTCTCAAAAAGAGAGAGAATGGAAGATTATTAATAACAAAAATAATGAAAACTAGAAGAAAAAAGAAGAATTGGGGGCTTACCACCATCAAACGGATGATGGCAACCCCAAAACTGGAAGAAAAAGATTAGGGTTTTTTGAGGAGGAAGAGGGGAGAGGAGGAGGCTAGTTGCACCATTTGCATAGTGTTTGCTATATATTCACATCTTACACTTTGATTTATATTCACCATTAGTATGAAATTATCTTACATGCTCTACTCTAATGATAATATAAAGAAAAAGAATTAAACAAGAATCTAGCCGTCTATTTATAATTTTATTTTGAGATTTTGTCCATATACATGATTAAAAATACGGTTTTTTCACCATATACCCCTGACAAATTTTTTTTTACACCGTATACCCTTTCAACTTTCCAAATGCACCATATACCCCTCACGTTTGAAAAAATACATCGACATGCCCTTATGACTAACGGAAGTCTAACACCGTTAGTCATTAACCCTTAATCCCCCTCTAACCCTAATTTAACTAACCATTAACTAGCCTAAACCCTAACCCCTAATCTAATACCCTAACCCTAACCACCCAACCCCACCCCATCCCTCCCCCCCTCACCACCCCCGAATCCCCCTCCCCCCCCCCCACATCCCCATGACCCTCCTTCCATCGACGGCGATATTTCCTCCTTTCTCTCTCCCCCATCCTCTTCCCTCGCCTTGTCTCTCTCTCACTCTTCTCTCTCCTCTCACGAACGCCCCTAAGCTCCCCGCCACTCTTCACTCTTCTCTCTCCTCCTCACGGAATCCCCTTGCATCTCTCCTCCTCTCTCCTCAGCGACGAAGAAAACAAAGTGATGAAGATGAAGCAACGATCTGGGCCACGGCAAGACGAACAGAGGAATACGGAAGAAAAGAACGATGAACCAATTCTGGGCCATGACGAGACGAAGATGATGAAGAGAAGAAGGACTAAATTTGATTTGATTTTTCTATTTTTAGGATTTAATCTCGTCTTTCTTTTGAGTTATTTTAGGTTTTAACATTGCAATTTTTTTTCCGATCTAATTTCGTTTGTAATTTAGGGTTTAGATTTGTTATTTTGTGGATGTTTCATTTTAATTTGTTCGATTTCGCAGTTCAGTGCTGTTCGATTTCGTTGTTCATCGTTGTTTCATTTTGTGGATGCTTTGTCTAGCTTCAAATGGTGGTGTTTTTTTGTTGTTGATGCGTGGGAGGGGGCTGCGGGGGATGCATGGGAGGAGGAGGGGGCTGCGAAGCTTCGGGGAGGGGGCTACGGGGGTGCGGGGAGGGGGACTTCGAGGGTTGTGGGGAGGGGGGCTACGGGGGTGCGGGGGAGGGGACTTCGAGGGTTGTGGGGGGAGGGGGTACGCGGCGCGGTGGAGAAGGGGGAGGGAGGGGTAGCGGCGCGACCGGCGGGGAAGGGAGGGGCGGCGGTGGAGGGTGGAGGGGGCTGGGTGGTGGGGGCGGTGAGTGGCTAGGGGTAAGGGGTGGGGGGAGGGGGGCGGGTGGTAGGGCGGTGGGTGGCTAGGGGTAGCGGTGGAGGAGGGGTGGTGGTTAGGGTTAGGGTTAGAGATAGGGTATTAGATTAGGGGGTTAAGGATAGGATTAGGTTTTGATTTAGGTTAGTTAATTAGGGTTAGGGTAGGATTAGGGCCTAATGACTAACGGAAGTCTAACACCGTTAGTCATAAGGGCATGTCAATGTATTTTTTCAAACGTGAGGGGTATATGGTGCATTTGGAAAGTTGAAAGGGTATACGGTGCAAAAAAAAATTTGTCAGGGGTATATGGTGAAAAAACCGTTAAAAATATTATCCATTCTACAATTTTGGTATCACCATAGCCTAAAACTAGTGAGAATATATTAAATAATAAGATTGTTTATTGATTTTAAGGTTGGTTTTTTTTATCAATCACTAATTTACGGCCAGGTTCAACTAATTTAATGCTATCTCGATTAGGAAAAAAATCTCCTGTCCTGTTCGGCTGTTCCACTTATATGTAACATTAACTGTGTCACTCAATCTTATGAGTTGACGTCAATTATTTTTTATCTTATTTATTTTTTATAAAATAATTAGTTTGTTTAATCTAATAACGTGGACCAATACTATTTAGGCATACATCTATATAAATATATTAAAAGGCGTTCATAAACAAGAGACGGTGCCATATGACACTCTCTCCAGGGGAGTTTTACTTCATGTAATTCATGTACAATAAAAAAAATTAGAAATTGCATAGTATAGGCTTTGATCTCGTGACCTGAAGTTCATATACTAAAGTCTTAACCACTAGACCAAGTGGTATTTAGTGTTATTATTTTAAAGTTGATATTAATAAATGAAAATTTCCTTACCCGTGGCATAGCCCGGGCCTAAGAACTAGTTTTTGTATAAAAAGTGGGACTGGAAATTTGGACTCGATTGATTGAGGGTTTTGTTATTGATTGGCATTTCTAATATGAATATAATGAATGGGTGATACTTATAACAGAGCTTTTGTTTATAATTAAAAAAAAACCTAAGTTTTAACCATCATGAAGATCATCATCAGATAATAGTTTTTCTTTTTGGTGTTTGCGGATTTTTCATAGTTTCTTTCTGTAAGCTAAGGTGATAGAGTAATTATATATTTATTATAAAATTGTCAGATTTTGATTTGTTAGAATTTATAAATGTCCCATATACTTTATGTTTTACACAAAAACTTATGTGGTAGTACTTTTTTTGGGCCCCACCAGGGAATCCTTGGGTAAGAAGAAGGACCCTACTGGACCAGCACCTCTCGTTGACCAATCAGCCCAACTACACAGGTCAACGCTTGAGAGTAGAGAATATATAAGGGAATCTCTACTCCCAAGCACAATTAGGTAGTGGGGTTCGAACTTGTTCCCCACCACCTCTACCAAGCAAGCTTGGTTATGTGGTAGTACTTAATACTTAGTTCCTAGTAGTACTACGGTACTACCTCTATTTTTTTTTATCTACACACTTGTAGTTTGGCACTATTCACATCTTTATTGTAACCATCATTTGTGATTTATATATAAAGTAAAATATAGTCATGTGAGATCATGTTAGATTCGTCTTGACATACATTTTTCAGATTACAACTTTTTATAATTTTTGTTTATTCGTAATTAAAAATATTAATGGTCAAAGTCTGCATTCTTAAACATGATTTCAAACTATGTAGATTAAGAAAAAAATAGTAGTACTTCATTTATATAGAAGTATATGATAAATGTGTTGTACTCCATTTATTTTGTTATCTTTCTCATTTTGAATCTTGACACTATTCACAACTAGATAGAATCTTCTCAATTATTCTTAATATATAAGAAAAAATATAGTCATGTGGGGTCTTGTTTGATTCGTCTTAATGTGTACTTTATTAATATTCAAACGTTATAATATTTACAAATAATTAATGATTATTCAAAATCTAATAAGTACATTAGCAAACCCGCACAGGAAAGTGAGAATGTTAAAAAAACAGAGAGAGTATATGATTGGAATTTGCCACCCTAATAAAAGAAAGAATCGCCATTTTACAAATTAACTTACATATATATGTGTGTGGATTCACCATATTGGAAAATGCTTACACAAACACTCCGTTTGCAAATTAAAGAACGAAAATCCTGAAAAGTACTCCTGTATGGGGGCTGCACAAGTTCCCTACCGGTCCAGTTAGACCGCCCTTGACCGTTATGGTCAACTCAGTCTGAAGAACCTCATTTTATTGGTTGTATGTGCGTCGGATACCGGCACATATTTCTTGCCGGTTATATTCGTATACCTTATCGGTATTTATCATCTGGGCCATCGTCAAATGGGTCTGGGCTGATCTAGTACTTACTCAATGCGCCTGTGGGCCTAAAGATAAGTATCAGAAGATGATAGAAATAGATCCAACCAATAGGAGCAGTGTCCTACCTTGTTAAGGACACTGCCGGCTCCTATAAATATCCCCATGATCTGAGTCATAAGGTACGCTCACATAAATTGATACAATATACTTGAGACATCCCGTCTTTACTCTTTACTGACTTAGGCATCGGAGGGGCGTTCCTCGGATCAACCCCCGAGGTTAGTTTACGTGTTCTGTATTGCAAGACATCAAACCGGCATATTAACCAGAGGAGATACCGGTTCACTCCCACACAAATTACTCCATACCGGAACAACTCCCTCTACATTTTTTTTACTATACTCACAGACTCCAATGCACAGACTACAACGCACAAACTCTAATGTACGTCTTTGACCATTAATATATTTAATTACGCATTAGTATTAGAAAATAATGAAAAGTTGATATTCCAAAAGTTTACATTAAAACGAATTCAACAAGATCTCACGTGACTATATATTTCTTACATGTTACTAATTAAACGTACTTCAAGTTTTCCAACTCTTACTTAGATATCTAAGTGAAAAGGAAAATCCAGCATCATACAGTATGTTATTGCAAAATGATATTCATAAAAGATAGTTTTCTGAATAAGTGATTTTTATATTGTATTTTTTTGGCAAAAATAAAACCAAAAAAAAAGGGAAGGGAAAAACATGTGTCTATCACGTGACGGTCAATATCGAAAAAGTTAATCAAATGTCAAAAATATATTATAGGATAGTTTTTTTTTTGTTAAAAGGTCATTTTTTTGAAAAAAGTGAATTTTATAAATAGATTGCTAATGATAATATGCTAATAAAATTATCAATCAATTTGTTATTTTAGAATTACTAGATAAGGTCAAAATAGTAAAATACATAGATTAAAATTTAGATAAAAACAAGATAGTCCTTCCATCCCAAATGTTATTTTAGAGTTCAGTTATTCATATTTCAAATTATCTTCTTACCAAAATGAGCTATTAATCTTCTTTTATAAAGAACTATTTAATATAAGATATAAATAAATATGAACATGTCCTTTTATCTTATTTTTATAATTTTTGGCTAATTCAATAATAATTGGTTTTAGCAATATATATACTCCCTTTGTCTTTTAACATGCTTTTTATTTGCTTTTTCTAAAGTCGAATATTGTGATTTCGATATAGATAATGTTTATTCATATGAGATCTTATTAGATTTGTCTATAAACATTAAATGGATCAGTTTTTATAAGTTTTATCTATACAAATATATTAAAAGTCGTGCCTAAGAAAGTCTATGTGCCACGTGGCACTCTCCTCAAACTTCTAATGCAAATGCTTAATGTCCATGTGTACTCCTCAATTAAAAAATATTGTGTAATTGCAAAGTCTCAAACACGTGACATTTGAAATGAAAAGTAAGAGCTTAATCATCAATACACTATGACTTTATTGTCTAATGTTTGAAATAAAATATGATAAAGTCTTATAATAAATATACTTGACTAAAAAGACTTAAACAAGTATGTACATCTCTAGCACTCTAACAAGAGACTATTCATGTCATATTATCTTACCACAATTCCTTTTCAGCTATTATTTTTAAACTTAAACCTTTCAGTTTTTTTACTTATCACGTCATGACATAAACTTTTCAATTTCTTAATGGACAAAAAATACGAAAAGTGGCAAAATAAATTAGGAAATTTAAGAATAATAACATATTTATTTATTGTAACTTAAACGAGGCATCGCCCTGGCCAAAATACTAGTTAATAGGTAAAAACCGTCAGGTAGCTCCTTCGACCGTTATGTAGCTCCTTTTTAGCTCTGAAGTGGAGTACTTCTTTTAACTTTCAACTATTTTCAACGGGATGCATTAACTTCCTGCTAAAAAAAAGCAAATCGTGCAAAAGATTTTCCGGCTATGAACTACGAGTCTATGATGCCTTGAGTTATTATCTTATTAGCTTTGCAGTTGTATCAGATGTCTACGCTTCTCAAGCTCTCATAGGTCTCGTCTCAATATCTATATTATTTTTGAATCCAATATAGAGTCTTGTTGGGAGTCATACTCTTTAGAAAATTATATTTCAGAAATGTAATATTTTATTTGATTGATCACGAGAAGTAAAGCTATTTAAGAAGTTCCACTATGACTTTTATAGGGGGATCTTAATCTAGATTAGTAAGTCCATAAAATTGCAGTTATAGATTGTTAAACTTTTTGACAAACTCCACTTTGACCATATAATCTATCTCTATTATATAAGTGAAGGGGAAGGCATGGTGTCCCCATATTAAATGACTATATTACCCTTACTTTTTTAATTATATCATTTTTATTTAAGATTTTAAAATAATAATGGGTAATCAATCAATCCCAATATTTGCCATTTTTAAAAACTACAATTAGAATAACTTAAATTAGGTTAAAAAAAGGAAAGACTAAAAAAATTTACAAAAAAACAAAAGATAACAAATTCATTTAAGAATATCAAAATCTTGCATCAAAAGGAAAAATTGCCAAAATAAAAAAATCAGCAATATACTTCCACAACATTATAGTCATGTAAAGATCATTTAAGTAGGTTTATATAATTTCAATTTGTGTAAGTCAATTACATAAAGGATAATAAGGTCAGATCAAGAAATGATCTAAACTTATTTTTGCTGAAAATAACTTTTAAGAAGTTGAACAAAACAGAGCATTTATTGAAATAAATGTCAACTTAAACTATTATAATTATAAATGTTTGTTCGAATCAAAAAATTTGTAACACTGATGAATAACTAACTGAGAAAAAAGAACGTTAATATGACACGCACGCATAGCGTGCAAAAAATGCTAGTACTAATATATTAAAAGGTGTGCCTAAACAAGAAACGGTGCCACGTGGCGCTCTCCCTAAGGGAGTTTTACTCCATGCAATCTACAACAATAGAAAAAATTAGAAATTGCGTAGTATAGGGTTTGATCCCGAGACCTCAAGAACATATACTAAAGTCTTAACCACTAGACCAAATAACATTTAGTGTTATAATCTTAAAGTATAATATTAATAAATGAATATTTTCCTTACCCGGGGCGTAGCCCGGGCCTAATAACTTGTTAATATATAAAACAATTGTAGTTAACTAAAACATTATTAAACTTGTCTCAGTATACATTTTTAAAATATTTGCTTTTTCATAATTAGTGATAGAATGATTAAAAATATTAGTATCGTATAGGAACTAAATAACATATGGAAAAAGAGAAAACATACTTCCTCCGTTTCATATTAGATGGTACACTTTGAGAATTGCGGACTCCGAGGCAATTTTTCTTAGTGTACAATTAGATGAGAAGGGGTATGTGATTAGATTAACTAATAATACAACTAATACTTTACACCAACACCTAGGATCCACCAACACCACCCTACCACCGCCAGCCGCCACCACCCGCCAACATCGCCACCACAACCACCCCGCCAACACCACCGCCACAACCACCCCACCACCACCCCGCCAACACCACCACCACAACCACCCCGACACCACCATCAGAACCACCACCATCTTCCATTTCTTTCAAATCCTTCTACCAAAATCCACGAAAACTTACCCATACCTTCTTTCAATGTCGTGCATCTCTCCAATCGCAAATCCTTTTATCTCCTGGGATTCAGTCAACCTCGAACTCACGACCGATTCAGATCCACTAGTAGTCAAGCCCTCAACACCAAAATTTCCACAATCGCAGGAGAGAGAAACTCTTCTTTCGTCTTTGCTTCGTCGACGTTTCTGGTACTAGCGCAGATAAAGAAGAGAAGAGAAAAACCATGTGTTGGGGCTCGATTGAACAAGTATTCGCATAAAAACTTACCCAAAAACCATATGGAGGAAGAGAGAAATGAGATCGTGGACTTGGAGGAGGGATTCTTCAGAGAGGAGGAAGAAGCTAAGGTGAGAAGGGTCGGGAGGAGAGAGATTAGAGGTGGGAGTTACGGAGGCAGAGGAGACGGTCAGGGTTGTTGGTTGGCAGGTGGTCGGCGAAGGAGAGAGGGAGAAGGAGGGTTGGCTAATGGTCGGTGAGGGAGAGGAGGGAGGAGGGTTGGCTGGTCGTCGGCGAGAGAGAGAGGGAGGAAGGTGTGGTGGCCGGTGGTCTTGGTTGTTGGTTGTGGTGGGTTGTGGGTTGTGGGTTGTGGTTGTGGAAGAAGAGAAGAAGTTAGAAGGGTGGTGGCTGGAAGTTAGATGGGTGGAGGCTCAAATTAGTTTAATTGTTTTAGATTAGTGTAGATAATCAAAACTAATTTTATAAAGTAAGGGTATTTAAGTAATTTCACAGCCCAAAACTTACCAAATGAGGAAAGAAAAAAAAGTGTAGCATCTATTATGAAACACCCCTTAATAGAAACCGTAGCATCTAATATGAAACGGAGGAAGTATTAGAAAATTTCTAAATACGAATTTTACTTTAAAGTTTTGATCTTAGTTTTTTTTTTTCTTTATACTAGTCTTATATGCACGCGATGCGTGCGAAAGCATATAAAACTCTTCATATATAACAAAGATAGAGATATGGTGATCTTAATTTTTTTGTTTAATTAAAGTAGGTAGTTATACTTTTTTTTTCTTTTTCTATATTTTATTTTTTGGTGTCCCCCATGTGTTGCCATATATAATACAGATTTGAATTGGTTTTGTAATATTTGTTGGTAGTTGGGGGTATTTAGGTAATTAAGGGTGGACACCAAAGGGTCAAGAGTTCACATATAGAATAGAGATTGTTAGTCGGAGAAACAATCATCAATTTGCAAGAATCAGAAAATTAGCTGCAATATGCATTGAAGATAATAAAGGGGTAAGGTAGTGCACATAAGTAAAGTCGACTATCTAACATGCTCATCACTAGAGACTCTCTCTGCATGCCTTTGCATGTAGGGCTCTGGGAGTGGCTGTTTAGAATAGAAAGTCCATAAATTTTTTCTTTTTCAAGATTTAGTTAGCTAGGTGAGTGCCTTGTTAATCTTTCTTTGTTAGATCGTCTCTTTCTTTGCTTTAGTTTGTTCAGGTATTGTTGTATCTTTCCATGAACCATCAGGAGGCTCATGTGGATGCAATGATGGTTTGTGTTCCGTCTAATGGTATTAGTCAGGAAGCTGATCCTCAAGATTCAGAGTTTATTGATGTAGAAGATATGGATCAAGATAAAAAAAATCATAAATCTGAAATTGATTTGGGTCTTAATAGTTTAAAAGGGATTAATGGGAATATTAACCCTGGTGTTCAAAGGATGGAACAAGGTTTTCAAAAACCATCCTTTAGAGGTATAGTTGCGGGATCTTCTCAATGGTTCAAGGAGGCCAAAAAAATTGTTGAATCCACGGTGGAATGGGTGGATGAGGAGATTGAGGCTCCAGAATCAGAGCATGTTGTTAAATTTCCAAAAGAAACTCTCAGGAGGCTAAGAAATCTCTGGCAAATGACAATAATGGGTAAATATTTTGGTATCAAGGTAAGACCTCAGTTCATGGAGCAACGGGTCCGAAGGATGTGGAATCCTAGAGGAGGTCTAGAAGGTCATAGATGTTGGTCATGATGTTTTTTTCTTCAAATTTAGTTTATTGGATGATTTGGAAAAAGCCCTTTTTGGGGGGCCTTGGTTCATCCTTGACCATTATATAATGCTTACAAAATGGAAACCAAATTTCCGTGCATCCATAAACCCATTTGAATCCATCTCAATCTGGATAAGATTTCCTGAACTTTCGATGGAGTATTATGAAAGAAGCATTGTTCTTGATAGCGGAAAAGGTAGAAAAACCCATTAGGGTTGATTATAATACTGATAAAGCTGCAAAAGGGAAATATGCTAGGGTTTGTGTGGAGGTAAGCCTGAATAAACCCTTAGTTACAAGGGTATGGGTAGCTTCGGCTTGGCAACAAGTGGCATTTGAAAATGTCAATCTTTTGTGCTTCACATGTGGACGTATTGGTCATGAAAAAGGAAAATGCATGGTGACTAAATTGATTAGCCAGCAGGTTTTAGGAAAAAAAGATGGTAATGTTGCAAGCATGCAGATTTAAATTCAGAAGGTGGATGTTGCGTTAGAAGAAAGTAAAGATAATGGAAGTAATTCCAATGCTGTTAAAACTGTTGATGGTTCGTTAGCCCAATTAGATAGTGGGGTGGTTACTCAAAAGGGAGAAAATCAAGATTCAGTCACTTATGGGCCTTGGTTAGTGGTGAGTAAAAATAAAAAAATAGGAAATGGGATCCAAAATAAGTTAGCTTATGAAAAAACATTACCTAAAGGTAATGATGATGAGGGAGGGAAAAAGAGTAATAAGAGCATTGGGAAAGTAATTTACGAAGGAAGTGGGAGAGGTGAGAGAAGAAATCAGGGAGTGGGTAGCGTAAAACAAGGGCGTAATTGGGATTTACTGCAGCATAAAGAAGATTTGCAGCAGCTAAATGGCATGATTCAGTTAGATAAGGGGGAGAGAATGAGAGAAAAAAAGATAGAAGGGGATTGGGGCAGACCTTATCGAGAAACGAGGAGTTGAACCAATGAAAGAAAAACGGGTAGTTGGAGTGCAAGCGAAAGTGAAGAAGGCTCTTCAAGTTGTCTATAAGAAGAAGGAAGCCCTAATAGAAGATCAATCGACGAAGGAAAAAAGAAGTGACGGGAAACAAAAGCAAGCTGAGCTTGGGAAGAGTGAAGAAAATGGATCCGCAGAAAGAAATGTCGAAGGAAGAAAGTTGGACAAATGCACCACCATCTTCTCAGGTGAGTGCAGTTCCAGTGGCTTCTCTACCCCTAATCCAAAGCAACCCTTTACCATCTCCAATTTTCATCTCCCCACCACTGTCATCTCAAACTCAATCCAAACCGACAATAATTTACAAGCCATTTCCACAAAAACCACCTCTCCCCATGCCATGGAGCTCGAATCCTCGCTCCCAAACCTTGAAGAACAACCTAAGGAATCGAGGCTTTGCTCCCTCAAATGTCCACATATTTGCGGACCATCATTACATATCGAACCTAATTCCTCCAAAAACATTGTCTATGTTCCCAACATTCCCAACTCATCAAATGTGGAAGTTGTATGCGGCAAGTCCAGTCCCCAAGGAGAAGATTGCTCTCTTGGCAGCTTCGATAGACTAACTCACAAAACACCAGCAGTGTCTATCCGAAGCAGAATTAGTGTCGGACGAAACCTTACCAAGTATTATGATTCTCCCACAAAAAAATCCACCGGAATTTCTCATTCGATCGCAAAGCGAAAGCATCGATGTAGCAAAATTTTAAAATCTGCTACCTCTATTTCGCCTCCAAGACATGCAAGTAGGAGTGCAAGTAGAAGCGAGGTATGTAGGGGGGAAGCTTTATCTTCGGAGATAATAGCGATAATGACTCCGCTCCTGCTGTCGGACATCGGGGCGTTGGGACGGATGGAGGAATGGAGGGAGTGGGAGACGGATCACCCGTACGTGATTCCTCGGAGCATGCCATGGAGTAGACTTGATCTCAATTGCTTCCCAAAATTTAGAGATATGACGGTAATGCTATGGAATATTAGAGGAGCGGGAAGTAATGACTTCGTTCGTAATATTATCAGTTTGAATCAGGTGTATAGTCCGGATATTATCATTCTTCTCGAAACAAAAGCGGGGGAGGATCGTGCCATGCAAGTCATTAAGCATCTAGGGTTCCATGACTATAAGGTGGTTCCTCCTGTGGGAAGAAAATGAGGAATTTGGGTTTTATGGAAGGATAAAGTGACTGTAATTGATTTTGTGGGTCCTTCGGATAGGTACTTTCACTCTCTTTTCAAATTTTCTCCTCACAATCCTGAAGTTATGATTACTGGGGTCCATGCTCCATGTTCTAGTAAGGACAAGAACAAGCTTTGACAGGAGTTTAAAGCTGACTCTCCGCCGGCTTGCACTCCGTGGATGGTGATTGGCGATCTTAATGAGGTGGTGAATCAATTCGAGAAGATGGGAGGTAAAGCTGATTCTGCTTCTCAGGGCAAGGATCTCCAGGATTGGATGGATTCGGCTCATATGATGGATTTAAATTATCAAGATGCCAATTTTACCTGGACAAATTGTAGGGATGGAGTGGGTTTAATTAAAGAAAGACTAGATAGGGCTTTAGCCAATGCTGACTGGATCAATACCCTCCCTCATACTCAGGTATTACACCTTCCTAGAACTTTTTCAGATCATTGTCCAATATTGGTTAAGTGTTTTGATAAGAGTTTACCTAGTAAATTCCCTTTTAGATGCAAAGAATCATGGATTCGTCACGATTCGTTCGCACAATTTTTTTCGAGTAGTTGGGGTAAAAGATCAAATAACTTCCTAAAGAGTAGGGCTTCTTTTATTTCAGGAGTTAAAATTTGGGCTAAAAATGATTTTAATAAATTGCTTAACAGTAAAAAAAAAAATTTTAGCCAGGCTCAAAGGGATCCAAGAATATCTTTGCAAAAAAACATTCAAATTTTCTCTTGAATTTAGAAAAAGATCTTCTTTCAGAATTTAATAAAATTATTAAACTGGAAATAGTTGTTTTGGCTCTGAAAGCAGGATTGAATTGGAGGAAGTATGCGGACTGGAATACCAAATATTTTCATATCATTTCCAAAGTCAGGAAATCTAGGTCTAAAATTTCAATGCTTAAGAATGATTCTGGGGAGTGGATTAATGATAATAAATTACTTCAGGATCTTGTTGTTAATCACTTCTCTAATTTTTTCATGTCCACTCATACGTTTTCAAAGATGCATTCTTCTGTTTGTAATGTGGGTGGGTTGAGTCAAGAAGCTATATCCTCTTTAGGCAAAATTTGTGACCTAGATGAGATTTGGTTTGCCTTAAAATTAATGCACCCAACTAAAACTCCAGGTTCTGATGGGATTCAGCCCATTTTTTTCCAAAGATTTTGGGAGGCAGTGGTTGAATCAGTGGCTGACTTGATCAGAGATTGTTTCATCAACTCTTCCATTCCTGAGGGTATCAATGATTCTTATATTACTCTGATCCCAAAGGTTGACAACCCTAGTTCTATAAAGGAATTAAGGCTTATAGGATTATGCAATACTATTTAGGGATATTATCTCAGATAACCCTGACTTATAGGCCTTTTCCAATATAACCCTGACTTTGGCAGGCCTGTCTCCGATAACCCTGAACTTGATTTTTGTCATTAAACTGGACGGAATTAGACACGGTGTTAACTAGACCCTAACTTGGTTTGACTTTTGCTAAGAAAAAAAAACAATTTATCTTCTTCATCTCTTTCTCTTTCTTGTTCTTCATCTCTTCTCAAGCATTCATCAATGGTTTCCACCATTTTTTCTCTCTTCAACTAAAACGCTCAAATCATTTCACTACCCTCGGCCCATCCCTCCAACCGGAACTCCAGTCAGCCCCGAACACCCTCGGCCCATCCCTCCCTGAAACCACCACCGCCAATTCTTCACCTGCGTATTCAACCATTGTAGCCCCAATAAACTTCGATATTGGAGGTTTCAGATCTGAAACCTTGCCCTATTCTTGATGCAAATAACAAATCTTCATGGGTCAATTAAAAGTTTTTTTACAAAGACAACATGAGATCCCCCATTTTTAACATCAAAAACCTCTTTAATCTTTCGCTAATTTTCTCTCTCCTCTCATAGCTGTCGAATTTTCTTGGGCTGCTGAATTTTCTTGCTGTCGAATTTCTGTTGGGTCATGTCATAACTAATTTTCTTGCTGCTGAATTATCAAGCATTGATCCGAAAGTTTTGATGGCAAAATCTTGTTGAATATTGATGACTCATGTTACGTTAATCTGAATTTTCTAATGTTGCTATACAATGTACCTGGTGAAGATCTTGATTAGAAATATCAATTGCTAAGTCTGCCACATTCTCAAGTCAAGTGGAACAATGGAAAATCTTTCACTAATTTTAATATTCCTACTATCATTTGAAACTTTCACAATGGAAAAGATCAGAATTTGGGCTTTTCTTGGTCCTGCAACAATTTTTTTAATTTTGTTTTATTTTTTTTTATCTGTGACATTATGGGAAGATATAATTATTTCTAATCTGATCTGGCTATCTTCAGCACTGGATTTGTTGTTAATTTACAAGAATTTAGCTGAATTTACAAGAAGTTGTATGCAAGTGGGATGAAGAACAAAAGAGAAAGGATGAAGAAGACAATTTGTTTTTTTTTCTTCGCAAATGTCAAACTAAGTTAGGGTCTAGTTAACGCCGTGTCTAATTCCGTCCAGTTTAATGACAAAAATCAAGTTTAGGGTTATCGGAGACAGGCCTGCCAAAGTCAGGATTATATTGGAAAAAGGCCTATAAGTCAGGGTTATCTGAGATAATATCCCTACTATTTATAAAGTTCTTTCTAAAGTTATTGCTAATCGTATCAAGCCTTTCCTTGATGAAATTATCAATCCAGTTCAATCTAGCTTTGTTCCTGGTCGGAATATCCTTGACAACATTTTGGTTATTAAGGGAATGACTCATCTTTTTAAGAAAGCTGAAAAAAACACTAAAATAGTGGCGATGAAAATTGATTTGTCTAAAGCCTATGATAGTCTAGAGTGGAGTTTTATTAAGGAGTAAGGAGACCTTGGATTTTTTCTCTTTTCCTCCAAGCCTTTCCAAATTGATTATGACTTGTATTTGTACACCTAGAATATCAGTTTTATGGAATGGTGAGATAACTGAATCTTTTATCCCTTCTCGAGGAATTAGACAAGGTGATCCTATTTCTTCTTATATCTTTGTGCTTTGCATGGAAAGATTGTCTAGGCTGATTGATGCTAGGGTTAATGATGGTTCTTGGATTCCAGTTAAAATTTCATCAGATATCCAAATCTCTCACTTATTCTATGCTGATGATGTGTTCCTATTTGGAAGGGCCACTATTGCAAAATGTTAAAAGAAATTTTGGATACTCTTAATTCTTTTGGAATGGAGTCTGGACTTTTTCTTAATACTCAAAAATCTAAGCTAGTGTTCCCCCCTAAAATGGCTCCCTCTTATAGATATTTGATTAATAAGGAAGTTGATATAGGGGGTTCAACAGACTTTGGAAAATATTTGGGAGTTAAGATTAGTCCGAATAAATTTAAAAAGGGGATTATGCTTTAATGCTGAATAAAACGAAAGACAAAATAAGGGGTTGGCAAGCAAAACTTATTAATATAGCTGGGAGAAGCAAATTAATAAAGTTTGTGTTGAATATGTATCCCTTATATTCCTTCCAATCATCTCTCATCCCTATATCCATTTTAAAAGAATTGGAAAAAAGCTCCATAAATTTTTTGTGGAATGTTGTTGATAAGTCTCACTACCTTCCTAGAATGAGTTGGGAAAAGGTGTGTGAACCTATCAATTTGGGAGGATTAGGGTTTCGTGATTTGAGAAGTTGGAATTTGTCTTTTATGGCTACATTAGGATGGAGTATAATTCATAATGATAATAAACTTTGGGTTAAAATATTGACTGCTAGATATCTTAAAGTGTCCTCCTTCATGAATTGCTCTCTTAAACAAGGTGATTCTTCTCTTTGGAGTGATATCCTTAAAGGAAGGGAGATTTTGGAACAGGGGCTGATTTTTAGAGTGGGAAATGGTGCTGATATTTCTTTATGGTTTCATAAGTGGGTTGGAAAGGTGGAATTATGCAAAGAAGTTATTAAACCAATTCCTGACTTCATGGAACATTGGAGGGTGAATAGAATCATTGGGATGTTCGTTTGATTGAAAATATTTTGCCAATTAATATTATTAATATGATCCTTGC
Organism: Beta corolliflora; assembly: GCA_947648045.1. Lineage (NCBI taxonomy): Eukaryota > Viridiplantae > Streptophyta > Magnoliopsida > Caryophyllales > Amaranthaceae > Beta > Beta corolliflora. The sequence continues at coordinate 524,820 of CANSZD010001828.1, read as the reverse complement.
TATTCCTCTCTCTCATACTGATTATGCCAAGGATACTCTTGCTTGGGACTTGAACAATTCTGAAAATTTTGATATTAAATCTGCGTATCAAATTGCCCATCCTCCTAAACATTGTTTTCAATTGGCTCCCTTTGCTTGGAAAAATATTTGGAAAATGAACCTTCCTTTTAAATATAAGATGTTAATCTGGCACCTGTGTTAGGAAATTCTTCCAGTGGGAAGTGTCTTAAAACAAAAGTTGCAGACGTTGGATCCTACTTGTACGAGATGTTTAAGATGTGTAGAGGACCATCTACACTTATTTTGTGATTGTGACTCCTCAAGAGCCCTATGGAATATGGTTTTTAGTTCTAATAAAAACTATCAAATCCCCAATTTCAGAGATTTTAATGTCATGAATTGGTCTAACTGGCTCTCTTTAAATCTCGGCAATGGCACAGCTTGGGTTGTTGTTTTTGGAACTTCTCTCTGGCATATTTGGAAAATGAGGAATGAGTCAATGTTTGACAAGAAAATGTGTCCCATCGCCTGCGTTTTTAACAGATTAACGTCTGATTTGCTTGCAAATGTTAATACTTTTCAGGGTAAAGGCAAAGAGGAGGGTGGAAGGAGCACAAGGGAACAATGGACACTTCCGAAGGCATGCTATCACAAGATCAATACGGATGGTTGCTGGAAGAGTAGTGATAAGGCCAGTGGAGGATGTGCAATACGTAGAGATGATGGCAGCTGGTATCTGGGGTACTCCTTCTAATTTCACGCGAGAGATCCAGCTCATGTTGAACTGTTAGCAGTGAAGAAAGGATTGTAGCTTCCCAAAGAATTTGGACTAAGAAAGATCCAAGTTGAAATGGATGCGAAGATGATTATGCAAATGATTAGGGAGGTAGAAAATTATAAGCTGCACAATCTTGGTATGCTGCTTCAGGAGATGGCTGGTATGTTTACTCATCATGATGATGAACATCTTCTTCATGTTAAGAGAGAAGCAAATTCAGTTGCACACAAGTTGGCTAAATATGGTCTTCCGATGACAGATACCTACCAGACTCATGTGTTGCCTCCGGAGTTCATCAAGGAAGATTTGAAGAAGGATTCGATGGGAGTGACTATATTGGATGAATGATTGATCATATGCGTTTAAATCTGATTGTATGGTTCCAAATTGTGCTGAAGTTGGTTTTTGGTTAGCTCGGCTAACGTGTTTTCTAGTTAGTATTGTTGTTGGTTTTATGAAGAAACTTGTAGGTAAGGTGGTTGTAATGAACTTTATGTTTAATTAATGTTAAGCTCTCTTTGATGTGTTCAAATAAAAGGTAGTGCACATAATTGCCTAATTATTAATGTTAGTAAACAAATATTCACAAATAGCATCATTGGAATTATATTTATCTTCGTAATTTTAGTTTATTAAAGGTACTTAGAGTTAGATGAGTTTATTTGTTTTGTCAATGTTTTGTTTTAGACGGTAATAGCTAAAAGTATTGTTGCATATCTTTATAATTTGAACGACCAAGCAACTTACATGAATTCTTTAAATTGCTTGCACTTATGATCTATTTTTTTTATTTGTTTCCTTTTTTATTTTTCAAAGTTAAACTGTATAAGTTTTGACCGTATTTAAACATTAATATATCATGTATAAATATACAATAGAAAGAACATTAACCGAGATCATAATACACCTCAATTAATTTTATACTTGTGAACTTCTTGTAAAATCCAGACCCAATTAAAAATTGACCAGCTATAGCCAATTAATAAATGACGAATTACCCGCCGATAAAAAAAGTTACTTGGAAACTTGGATCCTTTGAGGCTGAACCACAACTATGATCAATTTCAGGACAAACCAAGGCTCTAGTAGCCAGCCCATCTCAATTATTCGTGATTTTGTACCCTTTTTCTATAGGTAGGTCTAGTTTCTTACCTAGCGGGTGAGACGCATTTACTCCACATTTCTCATGTTGAGCGTGAGAGCTACCCAAATATGAATGTGGTATTATTTTGAACAATATACTACTATTACCGAGTAGTAATGTATTTCTAAATGTTATATTATAATAGGGATGATCAATAGTGTGAACAAACTTGAGGCACAATAGGTGGGTTTTGAAAAAAGATATAAGCATAGTAAAGTTAGAAAATTTAAGTTTCACCGTACCACTCTTATTAGTGCAACCATTTTAGTTTTGCATTATCTATTTACTAATCTTAATAGAAAATCAATGACTAATGTATAAAATAAACTTTAGTATATAAGATTTAGATATATCTATATGTTTATATAGATATTCTTTTTTTTTTGCTAATATACAAATAAAAAAAAATCCAAGCGTGAGAATAAAAAACTAGTAAAAAACGGATGAAGTATCACATCGATCATGGATACGACTTTAATTTCCTCTAGGGGTACTTTAAAGGGATATTGAATAGCAATCTAGCAAGTAATAGCAAACAATAATAGAACAACGAATGAACGAAAGTAATAAAAGACACAAGAGAACTTTTAACGTGGAAACCCGAGAACCGGGAGAAAAACCACGAATATGCACTAGGAATCAAAGATGAATTTTAATGGTGAATACAAGCTCTCAAGGATTTCTCCTAAAGCTCTCTCACTCTCTCTAATATGAGAATAATAATAATAACTAGGTTAAAAATAACCTAAAAGAGTATTTATATGATGGGGTTATAAATTAACAATCCTAGTAAACCAAGGAAACTAATTTAATGAAGTATAATAGAGAAGAAGTTTCGACAAACATGCTGCCACGCTACAGCATTGGTGTTGTGCGCCACTTCCTGCGGGCGCAGGTACAAACCTGCGGGCTAGCAGTAAGTTTGGGCTTCTTGTCTCGCCCAAGCCTGCGGGGGAAGGATAATACATGCGGGAGCAGGAAATCACGAGCCTTCCTTGCTGTGGCTTTGTGAACTCGATGCGACTGCCTCATGCACACACACACTAAGCTACACTCCACACCAACACGCCTCTTCACATCTCCATCAACACAAGTCTTCCAACTGCCTTCTCCACACACACCATTACCCAACAATCTCCCACTTGGAGATCGGTAAAAGTGAAGACACCCCATAACAATATAAACATCATCACCATCACATCATCTTTTCAATTCCTAATACACCACCTCCTTCAACAATCACCGGAGGCCAACCAAGGTTCTGCACAACCTTAGTTTGTCAGTACTCACACTCTTGGTAAGCATATCCGCTGAATTCTAAGAACCCAACACTTTCTCCAAACACAACACATTCTCCTCCACTAAACTCCTGATGTAGTGAAAGCGCCGACGAATGTGCTTAGTCCTACAATGATACATGGGATTCTAAGCCAAATGCACTGCACTTTGACTATCACTGTAATGTACTACTTTCTCCTGTTTAATGCCCATCTCTTCAAGAAAACCAATAAGCTATTTCATCTCCTTACCTGCCTCAGACATAGCCACATACTCAAACTCTGTTGTAGACAAAGAGATACACTTCTGCAACTTGGACATCCAGCTCACTGCAGTACAACCAACAGTAGAAACATATCCTGATGTACTTTTGCTTGTATCAATATCTCCACTGAGATCAGCATCAACATAACCCTCAAGCTTCACTCCTTTCTTCCAAAAGCAAAGCCACATACCTGAAGTGCCCTTCAAGTACCTTAGTAACCACTTCACATCATCCCAATGTTTCTCACCTGGATTAGAAACAAACCTACTCACAACTCCCACTGCAAAAGCAATGTCTGGCCGTGTGCAAACCATGGCATACATCAAGCTACCAACCGCCGAAGCATAGGGAACAGTGGCCATCCGCTCCTTTTCTTCTTCTGTAGTTGGTGAGTGCTCCCTTATCAATTTGAGGTCGCTAGGAAGCGGCGAATTCCTGAGTTTTGCATCTTCCACATTAAACCTCTTAAGTACCTTGAGAATGTAATCTTCTTGAGACAACTTCAACATGCCAGTAGACTTGTCTCTGAAAATCCTCATACCTAAGATTTGTGTAGCTTCACCCAAATCCTTCATCTCAAATTTTTCTGACAGTTTTCCCTTCACATTTTTTATCACCTCCATACTCGTACCAGCAATCAGCATATCATCAACATACAGAAGTAAGTAAACATAGTCATTTACATACCTCTGAAAATAGCAACAATGATCGTTATCAGCTCTCTTGGACCCGCTGCTACACATGAAAGTGTCAAATTTTATGTACCACTATCTCAGAGCCTACTTCAACCTATATAAGCTCCTCTTGAGCTTGCACACTAAGTTCTCCTTTCTCCGAACTTTAAAGCCATCCGGTTGCTTCATGTAGATCTCCTCATCCAGATCGCCATGTAGGAACGCGGTCTTAACATCCATATGTTCTAAGAACAGATTATCAGCAGCAACAATAGCCAACAAGATATGTATAGTAGTCAACTTCACAACTGGAGCAAATATCTCGTTGTAGTCAATGCCCTCCTGTTGTAGGAACCCCTTTACTACTAATCTCGCCTTATACCTGACACTTCCATCAGGCTCTTTCTTTAATCTGAAGATCCACTTGTTGCTAAGTGCTCTCATACCTACAGGCAATGCAGACAACTCCCATGTCTGATTCTTTTCCAGGGACTGCATCTCATCTTTTATGGCTAGCTCCCACTTGGATGAGTTGATCAAATTTATTGCTTCTTTATATGATTCTGGTTCACCTGCATCAGTTAGTAGCAGATAAAACATAGAAGGAGAATATCGGTTAGGTGTTTTGGACACCCTTGCGGATTTTCTCAAGTCAACTTGAGAGACTATTCTCCCTATACTAGAACTGGAGCCTCTTGGTGGCGTGCCAATAGCACCATCTGAATAACCATGATGTGAGTTATCTGACTCATCTGAATCAGACCCTGTAGGAGTCTGAAGCTCATCTCTATGTTGCTCAATCCGTTCTGGAACAATGACATCTCTTCCATCAATGCCTTCAGTCTCCACAAACTCCTCCTCCGGAACTCCCACTGGCTCAGTAATCTTAGATTTATCACCATAAACATCCTTGTACACCTTAGTCTCATCAAACGTGACATCACAGTTTCTCAAAATCTTCCTACTCTTAGGTTCCCAACACCGATACCCATACTTCTCATAACCATACCCAATAAAATAACATTTAACGGCCTTTGGATCTAACTTGTCGTGTTTCTCAGATTGAACATAAGCAACACAACCAAATAATTTCAGAAAAGAAAGATTTACCTCCTTCCCACTCCAAACCTCCTCTGGTAGCTTGAACTTCAATGGAACTGATGGTCCCCTGTTGATCAAGTAAGTTGTTGTACTAACTGAATCTGCCCAAAATGTTTTAGATAGCCCTGCATGCAACCTCATACTTCTATCTCTCTCAGTCAGTGTCTTGTTCATCCTCTCTGCGACTCCATTCTGTCGAGGTTTCCCTGGAACAGTCCTCTTCAGAACGATGCCATTCTCCTCACAGAGCTTTGTGTACTCTGTCAATTCATACTCACCTCCATTATCAGACTTAATGCACTTAATCTTCTTTTCGGTCTGATTCTCTACCTCAGCTTTCCACTTCTTGAAGGTCTCATGAAGCTCAAATTTCCTCTTCATGAAATAGACCCATACCTTCCTGCTGTGGTCATCAATGAAAGTAACAAAGTAACATGAGCCTCTAAGGGATCTGACTGTGGAAGGCCCCCACAAATCAGTGTGCACCAACTCTATCTTCTCAGTTTTCAACTCTTTCTTGGCTTTTGTAAAAGTCACCTTTTTCTGCTTGCCATAGACACAACTCTCACAAAATTCCATGTCAACTGATTTCAACCCTGACAACTTGCCACTTGAAGCTAAAATCTTCATCCTTTTCTCACTCATGTGACCAAGTCTAGTATGCCATAACTTAGTCTCATCCACTGTAGCCGCAGCAACCATGTTTGTACACCCTGCAATAGTGTATAGAGTTCCCATCTTAGTACCTCTAGCCAAGATCATGGAACCCTTTGGAGATTTTCCACTTCCCCTCACAAAACACAGTCTTTTAGCCACACGAGTCCAGTTGACTCACAGAAATCAGACTCTTCGTTAGGCCTGGAATGTACCTAACATCTTGCAATTTTAAAGTTCCCCTGTTCGCAGTCCTGACCACCACGTCTCCCTTCCTCATGATGTCCAAGGTCTTGTCATCAGCAAGATATACATTTCCCAACCTCTTTGCTTTAAAGTCATGAAACAGCTCCCTCATAGGTGAAGAGTGAAATGATGCCCCTGAATCAAGGATCCACGACTCTATGGGGCTATCAACACTAAGGACCAAAGCATCCTCAATCTCATTTGATGCAGAATAAATCGATGAGTTATCATTATCCTCCTGTTTATCATTGTGATCAGACTTTCCACACTTCTTCTTGGGATGTGGACACTCCCTCTTTGGATGACCCTTCTCACCACAATTCCAACAGGTAATACTAGCTCTGCCTTTTGACTTACTCCGGCCCCTTGACTTCGATCTTCCCTGAAAGTTCCTCCCTTTTCCCTTTTGTTTTCCCCTCCCTCTACCCTCAGCACTGTATGCTCCAGATGATTCTCTACTCTCCTTCCTTCGAATGCTCTCACTCAAAATCAGATCATGGACAACATCATAAACCAATTTTTCTTTACCAGAAGAATTATTTACAGCAGTTACTACAGTTTTCCAAGCAACAGGTAAGGAGGACAACAAAATTAGGGCTTTCACTTCGTCATCAAAATCAATACTAACCGAAGATAATTGACTTATTATTGAATTGAATTCATTAATATGTTCCGCAGCAGAACTACCATTATTCATCTCTAAATCAAATAAACGGCGCATCAGATATACCTTATTCATGACCGAGGGCTTTTCATACATATCTGAAAGAGTTTTGATCAATCCCGCCGTTGTTTTGATATCCTTGACATTGAAAGCCACAATCCGAGCCAATGTCAATCTCACCACCGCTAGTGCTTGCCTATCGAGTACCTTCCACTTTGCCTCATCAATGTATGTCGGCTTCGTCTCAGACAAAGGTTGATACAGATTCTTCTGATATAGGAAGTCTTCGATTTGCATCTTCCAATACCCAAAATCTGTGCCATCAAACTTCTCAATTCTGATCTTCGCATCCTCCATTGTTAATCACTTCTAGATCTAGACAATAATCCGACCTGGCTCTTGATACCACTTGTAGGTTCTATTGAATAGCAATCTAGCAAGTAATAGCAAACAATAATAGAACAACGAATGAACGAAAGCAATAAAAGACACAAGAGAACTTTTAACGTGGAAACTCGAGAACCGGGAGAAAAACCACGAATATGCACTAGAAATTAAAGATGAATTTTAATGGTGAATACAAGCTCTCAAGGATTTCTCCTAAAGCTCTCTCACTCTCTCTAATATGAGAATAATAATAACTAGGTTAAAAATAACGTAAAAGAGTATTTATATGATGGGGTTATAAATTAACAATCCTAGTAAACCAAGGAAACTAATTTAATGAAGTATAATAGAGAAGAAGTTTCGACAAACATGCTGCCACGCTACAACATTGGTGCTGTGCGCAACTTCCTGCGGGCGCAACTTCAAACCTGCGGGCTGGCAGGAAGTTTGGGCTTCTTGTCTCGCCCAAGCCTGCGGGCGCAGGAAATCACGAGCCTTCCTTGCTGCGGCTTTGTGAACTCGATGCGACTGCCTCATGCACACACACACAATAAGCTACACTCCACACCAACACGCCTCTTCACATCTCCATCAACACAAGTCTTCCGACTACTGTCTCCACACACACCATTACCCAACAAGAGGGTATACATAAGTGTCAGATCTCATCTCAACGACGACGGTTTTGCCAGTTTAGAATTTTATTTGATCAAAATTGTTATGTATTTGTATTTGTTAGTTTTGTTTTCTATTATAGATGTTATATAACTCTTTCATTAATGAATTGATTTTACATTTAAAAAAATCCTTAATATACTGCTAAAAATCTAAATTACAACTTAATACTATATCAGTTTGTCATGGGATTTTATTTAGGAGTTAGGACAATTTCAATTACACTGTCAACGTGCCTTTTTTTTCCAAAGAGAGCAGGTAGAAGTAGAACATATGGTAATGGTACAAAATATAGCCACTGCCCACTGATAGTTCTAATACCTAACATTCTAGCTAAGCGTATCACTAATAGTTAATATAACTTATAATACATTACATTAGTACAAAATCAGCCTAAAAGTTAAGGATCACTCTCCTAGATTGTAAAATACTATGAAAAAGAAAAAAAAAACTGAAGTAAAAGAAAGAGCGATCTAGGCTTAATTAGAAGTCTAGAAGCAGCAGCTATGTAGGAAGTCGTCACTACGGTGATCAACCCATGAGATAGATTGGCCTTGGTTAGCTTGTTTGCCACCTGATTGCAACCAAATCCCTGACCTCGAACTAGATTTAGCAGCTTCTACACTAGCTCCTGCCACCTTTGTCGCCGCCACCGCCGCTGCCGCCCTTCTCTCCATTCTACGCTTAATCACATAATCTTCCGGAATAAATACATCCATAGTTTTATTGTCTCTAAAAGAAAGTTGGAAAGAAGCAGTTATATTATATGTAGTGAGTAGAAGATAATGTACTTATGATCAGACACGCTAATTTAAGGATGTAAAAGGTGCCTATATAATTAGGCCAATGAAAGGGAAATATAAGTACATTAATTAGTGAAGCGAATAAAGGTGGCACACTCATAAATAGAAGATACTTGGGAGCTTTGGGGGTATAAATTCTGTGGGTTAGGCACTTAGGCTGCACCCAAGGGTTTTACACCAAAACAGGCAAAGTCATCAGTTTGGCCTTGTACTCGGAATTAACGAAACTGCCGTTTGTTTTTCTCTTGGCAAAATGTGCGTGTAAGTTGTACAGCTGGTTGGTTTTTTTATGAGAGATTTATATACTTCGGGCCTGTTCTCCCCAATTTATTTGTTCAGTTCAGTTGCAATCAGTTCAGTTCAGTTCCAATCAGTTCAGTTCAATTCAGTTCAGTTCCGTTGTTTTATGCCGAAGAGAACATGTCCTTCCTCCATTTAAAATAAATGGAACACTTATCATTTTAGGTCGTTTTAAAATATATAAAACATCACTTTATTTAATATTTACTTCTCTTTATCTCTCTCCTCATCACATAAATCTCTCTTTTTCTTTCTCTCTTTTTCTTTCTCTCTATATCTCTCTTCTCCTAAATTCTTATGTTAATCCCCTATGTGTCATTTAAAACAAAACGAAGGAGGTATGAAACAAGGGAGGAAATTTCATGCCAAATTAACGAAAAGGGAACATATACAAATATCATAAGACAAACCGTTAATTTCTTGCATGTCTACCAACAAGGCAAACAATGATGGAAATTTCTTTCCATGTGACTATGTTATATATTTTATTTAATAATTTAATTAGAGTTTGGACCAGATTGACACAAGTTGGACATATGTTATATTACTATCCCGGTGATGGGCCGTGGGCCTTTCATGTATACTATTTTCAAATTTTGGCCCAAATTCGATAGGCTTGACCGTCTCCTAATCTGCTTATTTTCAACAAAAAGGTAGAATTTGTAAAGTTCAAAAGGGGGCCGCTGGCATGCCCATGCCTTTGAGATCTTGGCACAAATTCGTGCCTAGTTGTTTTTTTTTCCATCAAGCTTTAGAACATTATGTGGAGAATGGAGATGGCTACTGCCTCCCCTAGCAGTCTAGCACTTCAATTCGCAAAATTACAATATTAATGTTTCAAAAGATTTGAAGAGACAAATACAAAAATATTTTGTTAACAAGAATAGTTCTTTTTAAAAAGAAAGCATATGAAATTTCTAGTTTTGCGTTGAACTTGAATCTTTGATAGATTTGACCTCTTTAAGTTTACGGTTTGTTTCCCCTCAAAAAAAAAAAGTTTACGGTTTGTTTGGTAAGAAATAATAAATTTTACTAATGGTTAATACTTTTAGTATGATTTTATAGGCAAGTCTTGTGTCAGTGTTTATTGTAATGTAGGTCAAACTCAACACTTCAATTTTCTTCATGAAATTTAGTTTCATTACCATCTATGACAACTTTGAAAAGTGGTGCCGAGTCGTGTGCAAAATTTCTAAAAAAAAGTATGTGGAGATGGATGTTAATCTGTCATGATCATGAACATTGACATGGAGTTTTTTCTTACAAAATTTATTATTGTCGTTATTTATTATTGACTATCACTTCAAATGACAGTAACAACTAACAATGATACTATAGTTTTGAGATTTTATTTTCCCTCAAAGCCAAACACAATCTTGAATGGGCTTTAAACCCAAATAATCAAATTTTAAAATGGCATATAAAAAATTGACATGTGATTTTAGGTGGATATAAGATGGGGTAGTGGGTAAAGAATATCTAGATATGTGGAAAAAATTGACATGTGATTTTAGGTGAATGTAAGGGTGTCTTCAACGCGGGTCTGAAGAGGGAGTTTGAGACACAGACTTGGTGAGTCTTGTGCAATATTCTTCGGTAAAGACTCAGAGAGTCTTGCATGTAGTTTTGGATTCCAAAACTCTAACAAAGACTCTCTTTGTCTTTGCTGGCAGCATATTGCCATCCCACCAGAAAATATTTCCAACGGCTATAATTTGTATTAACAAAAAATATGAACTTAGTTCCTTCCCAAACACAACAACTATAATTTGTAACGGTCATTTGTACAACTTTATTTTATAATAATTTATAATAATGCCTATAAATAACACTTTGTGTATAATTTTTTTTTTACATTCTTTCATATCAATTTTCCTTTTTTCTCTATCCTCTCAAAAAAAATCCATCTATTATATTTTTAATGGATCCAAATTAGAATTTTAATTTAAACTCCCTTATGAGTTTGTTTCAAAATAATCCCCAATTTCATACATTTTTAGCTCAACAAAATCAATACCAAAATTCCCAAAATTCAAATTTTTCTAACCCCAATCACAACAGTATGGGTAATGCACAAGTGCAAAGTTTTACTCAATTTCTCCAAACTCCAAATAACCAATATACTCCTACTAGTCAAAATATTGACCAACCTCCTTTTACCCCCCATTAGTATTGGGTCCAATTTCGACAACGCATTTGTAGATAATGCGGGCATTGAAGAGGCGGAGAATATTGATGTTACTACAACAACTCGTATTGCTACTCGTACTATATCACGTCGCAAAGTAAGTCAGCCTAAAGAGAAAAAAGGGTTAACTTGGACGATAGAAGATGAAACATTCTTGGTATTGCATGGATTAATACTACCAAAGATGAAGTGAATGGCATTGCACAAAGAGCAGATGCACACTGGGGGAAATTTTGTGCATTCTTCAATGAAAATAGGCAAACAAATCAAGCTGAACGAGAGGTAAACCCTTGCAAACAACATTGGTGAGCAATTAATAATGCACTTGGAAAGTTTGCAGGGTGTTATGCCAAGTATGAAAAGAGGAGTGGGTTTAATGAAGCTTTGAAGCTCTCAGAGGCTCGTGCACTTTACCAAAGTCTCTACAATTCCAAGTTCTAATACGATCATGTGTGGAGTATTGTGTGTGAAACTAATAAGTTTAAAGCTAAACTAAAGAGCAATCGTAAGAAAGACAACGATAGTGATTCGTCAAAAAGAAACAAGATCAAGTTGATGAGCCCCGACCAACAGGTCAACAAGCTGCAAAGAAACAACTAGCTGCCCAGAGGAAGGGAAAAAGCATCCAGAGTGAAGCCATATCAGTTGCAAAAAATATTTTAGCAATTATATATGCAACTAATTATGTTTATGAATGCCTTTAAATTATGTCATTATTTCAAATATACTCAATTTGTGTCCCATAATTTATATAAGATTAAGGTAACCTTAAAAATCTTAAATAAATAATTATATAAATTATAATTATAATGATATAGTAATCGGTAAATATTTAAACTATATATTCTCATGACATATTAAGTTAATAATGTTATAGAGTGTAAAACTGGAATGAGTCTGGAGTGAGTCTGAAGAATAAAAAGTAGGTAAAAGTTATTGGAAAACTGATGTGGCACAGAAGTTTGGGTTTGGATATGAGGGATAAACACACCCTAAGATAGGATAAAGGTGGGTAAAGAATATCTAAATATATGGTGGCACAATTGTCAATTTAGGGTTATACCCACGTAGGACGTAGGCAGGTATGTATCTTGGATTTGTACCTGTTATGAGTAGTGGATTAGTGGTGGTGTGAATAATTTTTTTTGGGTGCATATGGGTATAAAGGAGGGCACAATCACTAGGGGTGTTCATAAAAAATCGAAACCGAAAAATCGTACCGAAATACCGGTTAAAATGGGTGGTAATCGTACCGGTAAAAAAATATTTTAACGGTACGGTTACCGAACCGATAAAATTAACGGTTAAACAGTACGGTTACGGTTATGATTTTTGAGTGAACGGTTAACCGAAATACCGATATATCTTTTTTCTCTATTTAATTATTGTGAAACATTTTCAAACAATTATATTAATTCTAATGGAAGTATGTGATTATTTGGAAACTCTAGTACTAATATAATCACTATAATTAGGAAATGGAGTGAATTCTTAGTGTTAATTATGTTTTCCAATAGATTTATTATCTACTTTATAATACATTTTATATTAGAGTATATATAATATTAAAATATATGCACTAAAGAAATAAAAAATATATATGTACATTAAGTAAAACATAATAGTATAACTTAAATAACGGTTAATGGTTAACCGAAAAACCGTACCGAAAAAACGGTTAACCGCTTAAACGTCTAGCGATTCTGATTACGGTTCGCAAAAGAAACAACCGAAATGTTGTTTCGAGACGGTTAACCACCCATGAACACCCTGTCAATCACATCCACTCTATTTATTGTCATACCTAGTTTTCTAGTAGAGGATGCATTAGTATTTCCTTCGTTTTTATATATATATTTTATATCTTATTGCTTCTGTTTTTCAAATTACGATGTTGTAATTTCTAGAGTATCCAATGCACATTTTGGACATTAAACTTACAATTGCACAATGCGAATCTAAATTCACTAATCTGTATTTGATCCAAGATTTTTTGTCATCTATCTCTAAAGCAGGAGGGAGTACAATTTTAAAGATAAAACTTAATTGGGATTCAGCCCAATTAGCATATACTATATGGACACAGGCATGAGGCATGTATGAAGTATGAACAGAGCGCTTTTCGACCAGCAAAGCAATAGAATCCTGTCGCTTTTGGGATGTGAATAGGATTTTATTAATATTTGGGCTTCATGTCACATGAGAAATGAGACTTCAGCCCAAGGAATTTGGACTTAGGTAAGCATAGAACTAATATGGGGTGCATAGCCCACACTCCGCAGGTGCAAGTACGAAGTATTAGACAGGAAATCATAACAAAAACTCCAATATACTTCTTCCATTCTTATTCTATTGCAACAATTAGGTTTTTACAATTCAGTATTCACTCACCACTTTTTCACTATTTATTGTAATTTTTACATAAGGGAAAATATAGTCATATGGGGTATGGTTAGATTCGTCTCGATATATTCTCTCAAAATATCAATTTTTTTTATCATTTTTACTAAAAGTAATTAAAAATATTATAATAGTTAAAGTTGTGCATAGGCAAGCGTGAAACTCAATTGATGCAATAGAAAAAAAATAGCAGAAGTATATCATATATGGTTTGGAAAGACAAAACTCCAATATTTATATATAATGATGTCAATTTTTCCTAATTTATAAATACCGAAATGTAGTTGTTAGGACATGACTAATAGTTATAGACAAATGCCCTGTTTGGCACTAGCGTTTTAGGTAGCGGGTAGCGGGACAAGAACAAAACGCTACTTAAGAAAATTTTGAGTGTTTGGTAAGGTAGTGATTGTAGTAGGCGATAGTGGTTGGAGTAGATTATAGGTAGCAGTTGTAGAACGTTACTACAAGTAACGTTTGAGATTTATAGGTAGCGGTCTAGCATATAAACACTTTATAATAGCATAAGATAGAATTATTAACCAATGTTTTTAATTTCTTATTCCTTTTTTGTTTATTAATTGCTTTATTTTATTGCAATTCATTGTTTTTTCTTTACAATATATAGCAGATCTGTGATTTAAATATATATTTTAAAGATTAGATATAACTAATATTTCACAATATTTTTTACTCCTCATTCCACAAGCATTTTAGTTAAAGTAGGTAATATAAATTTATTGAGGGTTGAATATTAACTTAAATTTATACATTTCTTTGAGCAGTCTTTTTGCATAAGTTCTTTGAAAAAATAAATATTGGATTTAACTATTGAACGAACATATGAAATTTGCTGTAGTTCATTTTATATTTGAATACATGTCATTTATTGACTTTTACAATTTTAACATTTATTTTTACCAAACACTTCTAATTAAACAACAACTTTAATTGCTAATCGCTAACAATTCTTAGTAGACAATTAGCATACCCCTAACAACAAACAACAGCTATGACAGTAATAAATTTACTAGAACCGCTAGTTTTGCCAAACATGCCCAAAATAATCACAACCTCCGTCTTTCTCCTACATATATATATATATAATACTACCTCCGTTTCTTTTAATTGTTACAATTTGACATTTTATACTGTTCACAAATTTCACTTTGATCGTCGTTTGTGATTTATACGTGAAAAAAAACATAATCATGTGGGATCTTGTTAGATTTATCTTAATATGAATTTTATTGAGTACTTTTTATAATTTTTACAAATACAAAACTAGTGATATATGTCCTTAAAGTTTTGCATTAGCATACGTGAAAAGTGTAAGTGTAACAATTTAAAAGACGGAGGGAGTAGTTTATTACTAGGGTTGACTATATTATACTTAAGGATGTGCACTAGTGAAAATATGCACATTATGCGATATACTCCCTCCGTTTCTTTTTAATCTACGCACTTCCCTTTTTAATCTATTTCTTTTTAATCTACACACTGTTGTTTTTTCTTTTTTGGGTAACATATCCCATCTACTTTCTCCTCTTTTTCCACCCATGTCATCCCCTTTTTAATATTTTAACCCATTTTTTAGTTTCTCTCACTTTTCAGTTTCTCTCTCCACCTTTTTAGTTTCTCTCTCATACTTTTGGACTTTCTACTTGGTTCTCCCCCAAAATAAAGTGAGTAAATTAAAAAGAAACGAAGGGAATACTACTTATATATCTCATACTTCTCATTCTTTTAAATAAAAGTTTCATATATCGAGTATATATATACTCTTCCATTATCTCTTTTCTAAAATTAGATTTAGCCAACGGAATACTGTCATGCATCAAAATTAACTGATATAGAAAGAAAATTAAGGTGAAGGATTATTTTGGAAGAGACTCCTGAAAGTCATGACCACTTTGAAATGATTAAAAGTTGAGACCCTTTAAAGTGAAACGGCCAAGTTGGGACTGATCTAATTAAGTGCACACATAAGGTGAAATTAGGGTTAATCAGTTCTAATAGGTTCAATTCAGATAAATTCGGGGGAAAAGAATGCACCTTAAGTTTATTAATCATATAAATTCAGTTCATAAAAGTTATGAAAAATAAAGTGATGATAATGAACCTTAAAGATCTGGCATTCAATGACTTAATTAGTATGAGCTCTAATTTCAATATTACTTTGTAAATTGTACACCCATGAAGAAGGATGAGTGATATTTAAACGAGTTAAGCATACAATAAGGACTCGAACTTTTGGGTTTTTCACTGTTTAGGACCTACAACTTTATTTTTCATTAGTTTGGGACCTCAATTTTATTTTCTGGTGAAATTTGACTATCGTGAGGTTAAAAGAGTGGATCCTTGAGTTAAGAATTTTTTTTAAAAATAAAAACTGAATAAATTATTCTTAAAAAAAATTCTTCTTCATCCATTCAATAATCCTCATAAACATCCACCATAAAAACCCACCACAACCACCCCCGAAACTACTGCGTAAACCACTAACCACTCCGAAAATTACCCAAATCACCACTGGAACCACCCAGATCAGACCACCCGAAAAACAACTCTAGACACCCCTTAAACCACCCCACCACCTCGAAAACAATTCCAGTCACCAAAATGACCCAACCCAACTCAAGAAAACCACCACACCCATCTGAAAATAGCCCTTAACACTAGAAAAATCACCCTATTCAAGTTGAAACCTTACCAACTCAAGTCGAAAACAACCGTAAATATATAGCCCATTAAAATCACCCAACACAATTAGATCTAGTGAGAGATGAAAGAGAGAAGTAAAGAAAATTGGCGACGGTGAAGTAAAGTGACGACGGTGGTGTTGATAGAATGGTAATTTGTATCACTATAAAATTATATGAAGTGAAGAGGTAGTGTTGATTGTTTGAGGGAAAAGTGGTGATGGTGGGTATTATTGGTGATGGAAGCCCCAGAAGGGTGTTGAGTACCTGACTACTGATATATTGAATGAATAGGGTTTCTTTATTCTATTTTCTTTTCTTTTCTTGAAAAACATGATTAACTAATGTTATTGTTGCAAAAAAATATTTTTTATTACATGTGTGGTTAATAGTGGGTTTATAGTAGGTTAGTTGACCAGAAAATAGGAATAAGATCCTAAAGGGTGAAAAAAAAAATTACAAGTCCTTAAGGGTGAAAAGATTAAATTGAAAGTTTGGGTCGTGATTATAGACTTAACTCATATTTAAACTCAAGTGAAGTATTGTCCCAAAACCAATTTTGAACGAGTGATATTTGAAATTTTTAGGTTAGAAACTACCTCTCATCTCTACAATATAAGAGAGCTCGCTACATTACATTTCAAGCCTTCCAATTTCTATTACTTGCTCATCGTTATTTTTTATGGCTCACAAAGTCACAATGCCCACATTTGACCTTCAAACAGTTCCATATTGTGTTAGATTGACAAACATACTCTACCGACATGATATGATCTTTTTATGTTCTAGGACTTCAATAAGGAAATGCTCTTGAAGTTGATAGAGATGTAGTTTGTTTTTCTTGTATTTTAGTTATGCTTTCTATATCACCACGATTAAGGAGGAGAAAGATGAGCTAGTCCAGAATTTTCCAGTAGAAAGAATGCTTAAAGGAGCTTTCTTTTTAGGTGGCCAAATATGCAGTCATTAGTGGAATTGCAACAACTCAAAAGCATCTAATTAGCAAGTGAATCTATAATTTGTGGAATTTTATAATTTTTTTGTGGACGTAGAAGTGGAGTGTAAAGCAGAAAGAGGTCATTTGCCAACCCAATAACTGGGTCCCACACTTTTGGGCCAGTGGCCCAGTAGATACGGTCAAAGACGAGCAGGCCACATATGATATCTGATTGATTAGCTACAATAAGAAATATCTAGGGAGAAGTAATTTCGGATAAAAGAACCACTGAATTTTTTTCTTTGGACCACGGGGAAAATTTGCATTAATTAAAAACTGGAGTACAATTTAAGGCTAATACAAGCAAACATAAACAACCAAACTGTAACAAGTGATGTATTAGCTCGTACATACGATAATGAAAAAAAACTAATCGTTTTAGGTCAAAGAAGTTTTTGGGCAGCAGGATGGGTGAGGTTGGGTAATATATCTTGATAAAAAAGACCTGATATGAGAGGGAATCTGTTGTGACTAATAATTTTTGGGACACATTTACTTTCCCTTGGAAAAAAACAAAGGGTAAAGAGAGAGAATCCTAGGGACACCTAACACCTTTCATGCATTTTACTAGCATTGATGCATATTGTGGGCCGACATGCTTGTTTTAATAATTTCGTCGCCCTTGAGTCCTTACATTTTAGATTATTTTAAAACGAATAGCACAATATATTATATGCGCAAATATTAGAATAAATTAAGAAAACTCTAAAAATAAGTCATGATTATACAAATATACAAGAATTTAAGTACTCTCCCCATTTTTTTATTAGTTTATCCATTTTTATTGGGCACATAGTTTTAAAGGACCATTTTAAAAACAGAAAAAAGTGAGTAAACTAATAAATGACATCCCAAAAATGAAAGTGGGTAAACTAATAAAACCATAATTCATTGTGCGATATTGGATGTGTCTAAGACATAATCTTGTTTGATTTATTTTTTAATGACATTAGGACCAGGTTAGACTATACAGGCTACAATTAGAGTCTTTCCAACCCAAATTAAGCCCAGGCATCTTGAGGTTAGGAGAAAGGGTATGAAAATCCCACTTCTAAAGTATCTCTAGCAAGACGTAAACAACAAAACTCCTCATAATAATACTAGGTTATTTTCTAAAATAGTTTAAATATTTATTGTAGCTATAATTCAACGTTCCGTCGGTAATAATCCTCTCTTCCTATCAAAACGATATAGTGTTTGCCTAATTAAATAATTCAGATTATGTTATAGCTCATTAATTAAATTATCATGCAAAAAAATTACAAAATTAAAGTATTCAATATTCCCTTCCAACACACAAAAAAAGTAAAGCAAATTTTTTGCTTTAGATAAGGTTATAATTAATTAAATCTAACCCGTGGAGTTACTATTAAAGGAAGATTATCATTTCGGTTCGGTTCGATTCGATTCGATTGGTTCGTTCGATTCTAAATGATAATCATTACTTATTAATTAGTTATAATTTAATTGAATTCAATTGATTCGATTCGCCCGCGATTCAATTGTTTTATGCAAAAAACAGGCCAGTGCCTCATGCAACAAGCCAACACTTGTTAGTTGTTACAGTATCCAAATATCCCATACTGACCCACATCTGAAAAAAGAATATAAATAAATATAAAAAATTGATTTTGTATAATTACAAAAAATAAATTAGTTTTGAAAATCTCAGCTGTATCTTTGATATGCCCTCCTGGCAATCCATAAATTATTATATACTCCTAATTCAACTTGGCCCCCATCTACTTTCATCTCCCACATATCTTTATCATCATCATCTTCTCCTTTTTCTCTTCAACTACCAAATTCATTACTCCTATTTGTTTTCTGGGTATTTTTTCTTCATTCTCCATAATTAAACCAAATTGTGAATAATAAGTGTAATCCCCAAAAAACAGAAAAAATGGCTGAAGAAGAGCCAAAGAAAATAGTAGAAGAGAAAGTTGAAAAGAAGGAAGAAACTCCAAAAGATGTTACTGAAGAGAAGAGTGTGGATCCTGTTTCTGATCACAAAGACTCTGACTCCAGGCCTGCTGCTGCTGATGAAAGTAAATTTTTTTCCACTTATTTTGATATTTTAGTAGTATATAATTATATATTAGCTGGGTCATTTGCAATTATATATATATATATATATAAGTTTAAGTTCATATATATAGCTTCTAAATTCTCGAAATTAATTTAGCGCCATCTTCTGTAGAATTACTTGATAGTTTTTGATATATGCGGGCCTAAAGGCTAATTATAAACATTAAACTAGTTATTAGGATAACACTAATATTATACTTTCATTTATTAATATTGTACTTTAAAATGATAACACTAAATACCACTTAGTCTAGTGGTTAAGAATTTGGTATATGAACATGAGGTTGTGGGAACAAAGCCTATATTATGCAATTTCTATTTATTTTTTTAAAGACAATTTCTAATTTTTTCTATTGTACATGGATTACATGAAATAAATCGCCCTTCAGGAGAGCGCCACGTGACATTGTTCCTTGTTTAGTAACGCCTTTTAATATATTAGTATAGATAATTTAGAAATGTGTCAGGAAATCGTGCGTCGATGGATGTTATTAATACTTAATGACTTAATATTTTTACTTTTAGCTTCGTATATCATTTTCATTGACTGATTATTCAATTTCATGATATGAGTAAGTTTAGTCTAAAAAAAGTGGTTATTTTTGGTAATTGTGGCAGAGGCTATAGTGCCAGTAACACCACCTCCACCAGCTCCAGAACCTGAGAAGAAAAAGCCTTTAGGGGGTTCATTGGACAGAGGTACAGTAAATAACAATATGTTATAAAATTAAATTCCTGCTTTAAAAAATCAATATGAATTAAAAAATAAAATTCTTGTGAATTTCAGATGTTGTGTTTGCTAATGTTGAAAAAGAGAAGACTTTGGCCCTTGTGAGAGCATGGGAAGAGAGTGAAAAATCCAAGGCCGAAAATAAGTATGTGATTCTTGTGAATTTCAGATGTTGTGTTTGCTAATGTACGTTTTGTATTTTTGTTCATGGTTGCTGCCTTGTTGGAGGTATACATTTTGTCGAATACTCGAATTGTTTGTATTATTTTGCACATATTAAGAGAAATTTGAAATGCATAATAAAATTGAAAGGTTCTATACAACCAACTAAATTTTATCCTAAATCAAATTCAAACATCAGTTTGTTTTAAGTGAAAAAACTAAATAATTACACATTTGCTTGACAGTTGATTTTTTCATATTGATGAACAAAATTTGTTTTGTGTCAAACTATGAAGCTCCCCTCAGAATTATAACATTATTGTTTTGCCATCATAAATCTTAATAATGTTTATATACGCTTAATAAACCAACAAATAAGAAGGGTGACAACCAAATATACTAAGGTATACCGTGTGAATGATGATGTTACTTGAGCTTATTCTTTTGTTCAATTAATTATTAGTAATTAGATTATTGTATTGAAAATATAATATCCCAAGTGTAGCTGGCTCAAAAACCATAAATTTTCTACTACGTACTAAGCACTAAATTAACGAATCTTATTTATTAATAATGCTTTTGTTGCAAGTTCTGAGAAGTTGATAATTTTATGTGAGTTGTCCAAATTTTTTTTTTTTTTTTTTTGAATTACTTCATCCTAACTTATGAAAGTGGTAATTGCTACACTTTGTAATTGACAAAAATTAACTTTGTCGGGTTTTATGAACAATGAACAGGGCATGTAAAAAGCTATCAGATGTAGACTCATGGGAAAACAGCAAGAAAGCTAACATAGAAGCTCAGCTCAGAAAGATTGAGGTAAAATTAATATCCATTTAAAGCAAAATATTACTCCCTACGTTCCCTTTTGTCCTTCCTCCTTTGTTCGATGTCAGATAGGAAGAACAAAAAGTAACGGAATAGTAGTAACATAATCTAAACCTATGAAATAAATTTCAGGAAAAATTGGAGAAAAAGAAAGCAGAGTATGCAGAAAAGATGAAAAACAAAGTGGCAGAAGTTCACAAATTAGCTCAAGAAAAGAGGGCAATGATTGAATGCCAAAAAGGAGAAGAAGTTCTTAAAGCAGAAGAATGTGCCGCAAAATATCGTGCAACTGGCAACATACCCAAGAAGTTTCTGGGTTGTTTTTAGCTGCTAATATTTCATTAATCAATTTGCAAATTATTACTGTTGAAAAGAAAAAGTTTGGAAGTGGTTTTGTGTAATTTATTTTAAAGTCATTTTCAATTGTTTGGTGTCTTGATTTTGATTGTCAATGTGTACAGTAAACTTTTTTGTCTTGTGTGATTATTAGTACTCCACATTATGCCAAGTGTTTTGCGTGTTTTCACATTATGGTTATTTTAGATTTTTCTTTGCTTGAGGATATTGGAAATTAAAGATTAATAAAAAGTTGCCGACATATGCTTTCACCATGTCTTGTCTCAACGATACTTTAGAGCTGCCACTTTAGCATCAATACCCCCCCGCTATCATCCGCCACAAAACATAGTTTTCACCACAAATGCTAATTTTTTTTCTAAGGGCTACTTTCAATGGGTTTTCATTTGCCTTAGATTTTTGCTAAACTAAATATCTAATGGCCTTGTTTGGCACTAGCAGTTTAAGTAGCGGGTAGAGGTTAGACAAGGTCAAAACGCCACTTAGGGAAAAAACGGGTGCTTGGCAAGGTAGCGGGTATAGATTAGGATATGTTATAGGTAGCTTTTGTAAGACGTTAGAATAGGTAAAGTTTGAAACATAGGGGTTGTTTGGCGATCTATTTGTTGGTTGTTGAACTTTTTGGTTTAGTTGGCTTGTTTGGTAGGTGGAATCATTGGTTAGTATGTATTGGGCTTTTTAAGTTGGCTGTTTAAGCCAACTGCTAACAAAGATTTGGCGAAAATTAATTGTGGTGTTACTGTTTATTAGAGAGTTTGTGGGCAACAAGGCCAAAAGTCAAAAAAATTACTCCGGCGCAGTTTTTTCATTTTGACTTAAAAGCAACTTTTCAATCAACCAAAAAGCCAATAACCAAACACTTTTTTTGTTTGACCAAATTAAAAAGCCAAAAAATCAATAAAAAGCGCATTTACCAAACATGGCCATAAACTAGCGTTTGCTAGCAACTTGCATTGCATTATGCTTGTGCTTACTAGTTGCACTACTTTGGAACTATTTGTTAATTTTTTTTTGCTTATAGAAAAGGGATAGCTAAAGTTTTACAATATTTTATGACCCAAATTTCACAAGTGTCTAAGTTCAACTAGCTATTATAAACAAGATATATGCCCTTTATCTATGACTATTAGTGTTATTAAGATCGTTTAGTTTACATATATATTTAAAAAGAAAACGGAGGAAGTATGTTTTATAAATGATGACCATTTTGCAAGGGTTGAAGGACTATCCTAAACTTGTACATTTATTTGAGTAGTAAAAGTTGTATACTCCTTATATGTAAGTTTCATTGAAAAATAATCATTGAGTTTAATTATTAAACTAATTAATCAAATTGTTATATTTAATTCCATAAGTAAATATACGTCATTTTTGTTTTTTTGCAATTCTGACAGCTACTTTTGTCAAACACTTATATTTTAAACAACTACTTTGAACGCTAATCGCTAACAACTACTAGTTGACCGCTAATAGCTACCTCAACAACTAACAGCTACTACAACAGCTAACAGCTACTGCAACTCCTAGTTTTGCCAAACATTAGATTAATGTTTATTATAAATGAGGAATATACAAATACAGATTTCAATAGGTGTGTCACTTCGCAACTCATATTAAGATTATATTTAATATATGGAGAAGATCTAATGTAGCTCCGACTAGGTATAGCTACCAATTCAGAGTGTATCTAGTTAGAGTATGATTCAATACAAATTCTTAGGTGCTAATGGGAGCACCTAAAAAACGATGTACTCTCAAGCATATTATATTGCACATTATTGTCATATAATTTGCTCAAATGAGAAAAATGTAAAATATGCAGATATAAAAGGGTGTAAAAAATGTAAAAGAGAATACCTAGTTCTTGGTACTCCCATGAGTACTATGGAGGCTTTGATGATTCAATCTGGAAGATTATGAGAAAGTTTGTTTTAGAAGATTTCTTTTTTAGGGGTTCTTGTTGTTCTTGGGCCCTGTTCTTTTGAACTTATTTTCAGCAAAAATAAGTAAAAATAAGTTCAGTTCAGCAAAAATAAGTTCAGTTCAAAAAAATAAGTCAGGTTCGGCAAAAAAATAAGTTCGATCTTTGTCTAATGTTGTAATTATTATATTTATTTTCAATATTACTATTAATATTGTTATTATTATTAGTATTATAATTATAATAACGATGAATTTGTATTTTTTTTTTCTATTTATTTATTATTTTTTATTTATTATTTATTATTTATTATTTTTTTTATTTTTTATTATCATTATTTTTTTATTTTTTATTTATTATTTATTATTTTTTTATTTTATTATTATTATTATTTTTTTTTTTTATTATTATTATTATTTATTATTATTTATTATTAATTATTATTATTATTTATTTATTATTATTATTATTATAATTATAATTATTATTTATTATTATTATTATTATTTATTATTTATTATTTATTATTATTATTATTATTATTAGTATTTATTATTTATTATTTATTATTATAAAATAATAAAATAATAATAATTGATGTCTTGTTTATTGCTTTACTTTTTGATAGTTTTTAGTTGGTATTATAGTTGTTTTTGAGTTAGTTTAGGCTAGTTTGTTAGCTATTTCCTTAATTTGTGCAATTTTCCTTCTTGTATGCACTTTCTTTGGGCGATTTATTTTGTTTCAGGATTTAGGAGCATGCTTGGAGGACACTTGCACAACCCCGAATATTAATATCAAAGAGGAAGGTCAAGGAAGCATCAAGGAAGCATAACCGAGTTCCGGGGGCAAATATAAGAAGTTTTGGAAGGGTTTGTGCACAAGGGTCAACTTCAAATGACCATAACTTTCAGTATACAAAATATTTTTGAGCAATTCAAGTTGGAGATGAAAGCTTGGCTCAATATCTTTCCAACGAGTGGTCATAAGCTCAATTCCGATGAAAAACGACTGAGATATGGCCGTTTGAAAATGAACTGACGAAACTGATTTCAGTTCTGACGGTCCGACCCGCCCGGGTCACTCCACCCGCCCGGGTCGCTGGGCTTTTCCGGAAATCTTTCATTTTAAATCCTCTTTTTGAATGGGGGTTAATTTGTAATTATGCCTAGTTTATTTTAGGACTATATAAGGCAAACTCCTCTCATTTTAGTGCAAGCTAATTTACATTATATTTTAATAAAGTGAGATTTGAAATTCTTAGAACCCTAGGAGAGAGAAAATTCCATCTTCTAGAGAGAGAAGTAAGAGAAACTTGTTGAAAGCTTGGAATTTGAAGAATCTAAGAAGGAAACTTGAAGATTTGGAGGGTCCTTGCAACTTTAATGAGAATTTCTTACTCTCTCTCATATTTTATTGCTTTATTTTCCTATTTTCATGTCATTTTCACTCTATTTACTTGTTCATCCTAGATTATTGTTTTAGTTCATGTTAATAGTTGTTAATGTCTTTTAGTTTATAATTTATCATGATTTGTGAGTAGCTATTTCTTTGGGAAGGGTTTGAAGCCATTAATGAGTTCATGAACCTCTAAATCCAACATTGGGTTTTGAATTGGAATAATGTTGGTTAATTGATTTGGCATTTTCATAAATGTTTGTGTGATTGGCCATCATAGGAGCATAATTTAGGTACCCTTAGTGAAGGATCGAGAGATGAAGTTAAGGGGTTGCCTCAAATCGATTATTAGGCTTGAAGGACCATGAGAATAGGGACTACCTAGCCTAGGGGACTTAGTTTGCTTGTTTAAGTTCATCATGTTTATGGATATGCTTGGTTGAATGCCTTAGCCATGAGAATAGGTCTTTGGTAAGAGACTAGGCCAATCTAGCTAGCTCGAGAGAGTGGTTAGAGTACCAATGGATGAACAATTCCCCTCAATTGATCCCCATTGTTGATTCCCATTGTGATTGCTTGGTTTGTGAATGAGTTGATTGGTGGATACCCCTTCCCAAAGCCATTTTTCTTATTGTCCTTTCATCTATAAATCTTCAAAAACATAGAGTTTGCTTAGCTTATCATAAATCGATACTTATTGGTGCTTCCCTTAGTCCTTGTGGATTCGACCCTTTACTTGCCCTATATTGGGTAGTTTAGGTATTTTTGACGTGTTTACAACGAGCGCGTCAAATTTTGGCGCCGTTGCCGGGGACTTTGGCTTGCATTGATTCGTGTTGATTAGATAAGTCTAGGCTATTTGTGAATATTTTTTTTCTTTCTTTTTGTTTTGAAAAAAAATGTCAAATACTTCTTTTCCTCAATACAAAAATGAGTCTTTTTGGGTTTACTTTGAGAGACTTGGGGAATTTATAAAGTTTCATGGCTATGATATTGAGGAATCTTGTGAGATTACTTATTGGGGACTAAATGAGCATACTAGAGGAGTTGTTGAAAATATGTTTAATGGTGATTTTCGAGCGACATCTTCGGATGAAGCTTGGAATTTTTTTTTGTGGTTAGCTAAGGACACTTATGATTCCGACTTTTATGCAAATTGTCATGATTCCTCTAATATGTGCATGAATTTCAATGATGTGTCACATGTCCCCAATATTGATTCTCATATGCTTGATTGTAATCCCTCCCCCAAAATTGATTTTCAAGGTTCCTTGCATTCTGAATCATCGAAATCCGAATTGGAGCTGACTCTTGAGCGATATCTTATTGGGGCAAATTCTAGTGCCAATTATGAACCTCTCCCTAAAGTTGACTCCAAACCCATTGATGATCTCTTTTTACAATTGAAAAGTGGTTTGAATTCGCTTGGGAAAAATCGGGGTTGCAAAAATGATATTCTCAAGTTTGATTATGTTGATTCGAGGTATATTGAAAATGAAAATCAATTGGAAAAATCCCATGAACTTGATGATGGTTTTTGGAGTAGTGATGATGAGGGGCATGTTTTTGATGAGAAAAGGCCCATTATTGAAGATATTGTTGAAAGTGAGGATGTTTATGAGTCTCATGTATCTACATCTAGTGGATTGGACCTTACCTTCCCTCCTTGTGCTTTAGAGCATCCATCCTCTCCTACCCCTTCTTACTTGAGTGAAGATCTTGGTCAAGTTGAGGGTGAGATACCTCATTTGGTGATTGGTGATGATTTTGAAGTTTTGATGGATAATGAAAATGTTGTTGATAATAACTCATTGGTGGAAGAAGTCTCCCTTCTTAAGTCTTGCGATGTGAGTGAAGTGGTTAGTGAAAGCTTTATTTCTATCTCTTCCCCTCATATTCCATTTACAAGAAGGATTGACATTATTCCCTCTACTCCCATTTCATATCCATTTTCATCTCTCAAAACTCCACCTCTTGATGAGTTTCTTGCCTCTTTTGACATTCAAGTACCCAATTTGGTTGTTTTTGAGGAAAAGAGTGAGATTGCCAAGCAAAAAGAGTTTGCCGAGGAGAATTTACCGACTTTTTGTTCATTTTCTTATTATTTTGAGTCTTCTTCTTCCTATTTTCTTGATTTTTCTTTTGATTCCACTTCTTTTAGGCATCCCCCTCCTCAATTTTTGCATAGAATTACACTATATTTTGTGCATGCTTTTTATTTAAGTATTGCATATGCTATAATAATGGAAATGTGCGCCAGTGCATTTGACAAACTCTTGCGATCTTTGAATTGCTATTTACTAGAAAGGTCAAGCTTAGGACCTTAAATAAGCCTTTCTCGGGAAGTAACCCGTGATTTATTGCTTTCATTTTTTTATTTTAATTTTACTCATTTTTTTTTCTATCTTTACTTTTGATTTAGGTACATAATTAGAATAACACTCGTTCTCAATGGTACATGGAAAGCGAGATAATGGTTTTGAAGAAAGTTGATTACAAAAGGAGATATTGGGTCATTTGCGGGTATTTGCACCCACCTACTATCCCAGGTAGTTTCCTTCCTTTTGCTCTTTCTTCAATGCTCTATGATTTGTGGAACATATGCTTGTTGGTTGAATGTTTCTTCCCTCCCTCCTTCCCTTTGATCGTCTTGTTCAAGCATTGAGGACAATGCTTTATTCTAGCTTGGGGAGTAGCTATTTGCTAGCTTGAGGGAGGTGTGTATAGTTTATTTCTTTATTTTTCCCATTTTCACAAAAAAAAATTAATTATCTTCTTTCTTTCCATTTCATTTATTTTTCTTTCGAGTTTTGATTTCCTTCCCTCTAGTTCAAACAAAGTCAAAAAAATGAAAAAAAAAATGAATGAATTGAAAAAACAAGAAAAGAAACAAAAGAAGCGTTAGATATAAATAAAAATTTGGTTTGCTTGCCCAAGGAAGATGCTTAGTAATGATATGATGTGGAATCCTTGCTTTGACTTTGAGTATATGTTTAGAGGCTTCTTTTGGAAGAGTGTGAACATGGGTTAAGGTGTTTTAGGAGTTGATTAATCTTGATTGCATTAGAATCTACTAAAATGAAACTAATGAATGCTCAATTGGATGCCTAGTCTTGAACATTGACTAATTTGCTCATGCTTGGATAATTTTAGCTTCAAATTTGCGGTCCCTCGTGTCCCTAGATATACTCATCATGTCCCCAAACAAAGCTCAACAAGAAACTTAGTTTTTATTTCTCTTTGTATGCAATAAGTGGCACAAAAAGCCACAAGTTCTTATGTCTCTCTTTAGTGAGTAGTTACTTCATCTTTGTATAGAAAAATTCCCATAATAAGGGAAAAGAAAAAGCCAAAAACAGTCAAAATAGGCGTGAAAAACGAAAAAAAAAGTGAATAAAAAGGAAAAGCACAAAAAAAAAAAAAAGAAATTCAATAAAAGAGGTCGATTTGTGGATGCCTCCCACACTTAGTTCTACTTTTCTTAAGTTTCAAGTAGAGTGGAGTCTAAGGCCTATTTGTGTGTCTAGGGAAGGTGGACTAGTGATTTAAGCTTCTATAACACTTGAAGAGCCCCGAGTCTTTCGGATAGCAAGGTATTCCTCTAATGACAAGTAAAAGGTCTATTTAGGTGTTCTATTGCAATCTTGATTAGCATCTTTCTCTACCCATAACCCATGAATACACTTAGAAATTAGTTGTCTTGAAAGTTGCTCTTTATATTTGCTTGTGAACCATTTCATTACTAGTTGACTTGGGCATAAATTTTGAAAGTGTCGAATAAAAAGTTGATGAAAAGTTAGAGTTGTGGGTTTAAAACTCTTAGGAAACCCTCGCGAGATCCCACTCGCCCTCTAGAGCGATCTAGGGGTTTAAAGAGCTTGTTGCATATGCTAAATGCAATCGTGATTCCTACGAAAATGAGTTAGTGTAGATTCTCTTTCTTTCTTCTTATTCTTCCTTTATTCTTTCCTCTTGATCTTGTTTTCTAATAATCTTCATTCTCTTACCCTTGTGTTTTATTCTATTTTGCTTGGGGACAAGCAAAGATCTAGCTTGGGGGAGTTTGATGTCTTGTTTATTACTTTACTTTTTGATAGTTTTTAGTTGGTATTATAGTTGTTTTTGAGTTAGTTTAGGCTAGTTTGTTAGCTATTTCCTTAATTTGTGCAATTTTCCTTCTTGTATGCACTTTCTTTGGGCGATTTATTTTGTTTCAGGATTTAGGAGCATGCTTGGAGGACACTTGCACAACCCCGAATATTAATATCAAAGAGGAAGGTCAAGGAAGCATCAAGGAAGCATAACCGAGTTCCGGGGGCAAATATAAGAAGTTTTGGAAGGGTTTGCGCACAAGGGTCAACTTCAAATGACCATAACTTTCAGTATACAAAATATTTTTGAGCAATTCAAGTTGGAGATGAAAGCTTGGCTCAATATCTTTCCAACGAGTGGTCATAAGCTCAATTCCGATGAAAAACGACTGAGATATGGCCGTTTGAAAATGAACTGACGAAACTGATTTCAGTTCTGACGGTCCGACCCGCCCGGGTCACTCCACCCGCCCGGGTCGCTGGGCTTTTCCGGAAATCTTTCATTTTAAATCCTCTTTTTGAATGGGGGTTAATTTGTAATTATGCCTAGTTTATTTTAGGACTATATAAGGCAAACTCCTCTCATTTTAGTGCAAGCTAATTTACATTATATTTTAATAAAGTGAGATTTGAAATTCTTAGAACCCTAGGAGAGAGAAAATCCCATCTTCTAGAGAGAGAAGTAAGAGAAACTTGTTGAAAGCTTGGAATTTGAAGAATCTAAGAAGGAAACTTGAAGATTTGGAGGGTCCTTGCAACTTTAATGAGAATTTCTTACTCTCTCTCATATTTTATTGCTTTATTTTCCTATTTTCATGTCATTTTCACTCTATTTACTTGTTCATCCTAGATTATTGTTTTAGTTCATGTTAATAGTTGTTAATGTCTTTTAGTTTATAATTTATCATGATTTGTGAGTAGCTATTTCTTTGGGAAGGGTTTGAAGCCATTAATGAGTTCATGAACCTCTAAATCCAACATTGGGTTTTGAATTGGAATAATGTTGGTTAATTGATTTGGCATTTTCATGAATGTTTGTGTGATTGGCCATCATAGGAGCATAATTTAGGTACCCTTAGTGAAGGATCGAGAGATGAAGTTAAGGGGTTGCCTCAAATCGATTATTAGGCTTGAAGGACCATGAGAATAGGGACTACCTAGCCTAGGGGACTTAGTTTGCTTGTTTAAGTTCATCATGTTTATGGATATGCTTGGTTGAATGCCTTAGCCATGAGAATAGGTCTTTGGTAAGAGACTAGGCCAATCTAGCTAGCTCGAGAGAGTGGTTAGAGTACCAATGGATGAACAATTCCCCTCAATTGATCCCCATTGTTGATTCCCATTGTGATTGCTTGGTTTGTGAATGAGTTGATTGGTGGATACCCCTTCCCAAAGCCATTTTTCTTATTGTCCTTTCATCTATAAATCTTCAAAAACATAGAGTTTGCTTAGCTTATCATAAATCGATACTTATTGGTGCTTCCCTTAGTCCTTGTGGATTCGACCCTTTACTTGCCCTATATTGGGTAGTTTAGGTATTTTTGACGTGTTTACAACGAGCGCGTCAATAATAAGTATTGATAATATTATGTTAATATTTATTGATTATTATAATAATAAGTATTGATAATATTATGTTAATACAGTTTAGCTCACCAAAAATAAGTTCAGTTCAGCAAAAATAAGTTCAGTTCAGCCAAAATAAGTTCAGTTCAGCAAAAATAAGTAAAAATAAGTTCAGTTCAGCAAAAATAAGTTCAGTTCAGCAAAAATAAGTAAAAATAAGTTCAGTTTAACAAAAATAAAATAAGAAGTTCAAAAGAACAGGGCCTTGGTCTCCAAAGTAGTGTTTGCTAAAATATATTGTTTCCGGCATCAATTAGCGATGTCAGTTTGGTTGAAAACCGATGGTTAAACTGCAAACTGTTGACCAACTGAACTGAATAAACTGAACTGAATTGACCCAAAACTGAAAAGTTAAAAACCGATAAGTCAATCAGATTAAAGTAAACTGCAATTAACTGAAACTGAACTGAAACAAATTAAACTGAAAATTAACTGCATGGAAAACCGATTTAAACTGAACTGAACTGAAAATGAACTGAATTTAACTGAAAATTGTTTCAAACTGTGTTTTAACTGAACTGAATCAAACTGAATAAACTGTTTTTAACTGAACTGAATAAAACTGTTTTTAACTGAACTGTATAAAACTGAATAAAACTGTTTTTAACTGAACTGTATAAAACCGAATAAAACTTTTTTTAACCGAACCGAATCAAACTGAATAAAACAATATCAAATTGTATAGAATAAAATTGTCTCAAACGAAACTGTTTCAAAATGTAACACCTAATTTCGTCATTGTTTTAATTTACCTAAATTATTGGCGTATAATTAGACAAAGATAAGAACACATGATTTCAATTTTCAACCACTATTTCTATAAAAAAGATGAATTCTCAATGGTTAAAATTCAATACACAAGACCTTTGTGTATGTTAATAAAGAAAAATACATAGTTGTATGGACTATGGCGTTATGATTAACTAATTTCAATAAATCAAAAACATCATTTGTTTCAAGAAATGTTATGAATCTTCAAATATAATTCATGGAATCCATCCTTATTAATAAATGTTAATATTTCTGCCATTACATACTCCACTTTAATTGCTAATTAATTTGTTCTTATTTATCTCCTCAATGTTGCTTTTACCATTATAATTATTTGAAAGGCGATTTAATAATTTCAGAATGTTTAATGGTCTATTATAACAAACAATATAGAACAAAAGAAAACAAAATTGTACCCAAATATCACGGATCAAATGTAAAATACCAAGTACAACTTTTACTTTATATCACAATGTAATTTACAAATTATAACTAACCAACAAATATAAGAAAAAAACATATGAAATATTTCTCTTTACTTTACAATATATAAAAATCTTGAAGACCTAAACCTCACATATCCACTCTTTCTGCCCTACAAGACAAAAAACAAAGTTAAAAAGAATAACAAAATTAAAAAAAAAAAGATGAAACAATTTATGTAATAAGTAACTCACCAAAATACCAACCATACCAAACATTATATTTTGAAACAAATAAAAAGTTTAAAAAAATTCAGATCACTCAAAAGTCAAAACATACATTTCATGATTTCACCAACACAATCAAACGCGGCGAAAGCAGAAGCTCAATCATCATGTGCTAACCTTCAGGTGGCGGTGCTTCGGTATCGTATGGAACAACAATATCATCAGTAGGAGTCTTGATTTTGCTCCAATCAACATCCTCTGCTTCTCCGCTTCAAAATTCATCAAAACATGCAAAAATTAACACAATCAAAATCGCTAGAATACGAGATTACACCAAATCCAACGGAATTTTTCGTTTGATTCCGTACCTCAGGTATCAGTCAACGAGATTGATGAATCCAGATTTCTCATTCTTGCTGAAATCAAGAAGATTACAACAAAATCACAAAAACAAAAGATCCCAGATCTAAAATCACATAGAAATACAAAAATTACGAAAAGAAAAAGATGAATAATGGAGATTCGAGAAACCTGATTTGGTTGAGACCGGAGACAGCAGAACGAAGATTCTCGAGCTTCTCAGCTTCAACAGAGCCGAGTGTAGCGATGGCGACCATGAAAGATGTTTGAGAAGCTTGAATTTACAGAGGAGAAAGAGAGAGAGAGAGTGAGATTGAGAGTGGAAAGTGATGAAATGGTGATGAATGAGGTGGTGGTGGTGGTCGTGTAGAAAGAGGGTGAGAGGAGTCGGGGAGAGAGAAGACGGGAGAGATGGAAGAGGATAGAGGGATCTTTGAAGAGGGAGGCCGAGAGGAACTAGGATGGGAGGAAAGAGGGAGGGTTTAGGGTTAGGGAGAGAACTCAATGGTCTTGATTCAATGGTTGGATTTTGATCTTTCTCAAATCAATGGTCTTAATTCATAATCCATGACATTATTTTTTGACCAATGAGAATTGAGAGTGTCCAATTACATGGATTGCTAACTTAATCAATGGTTAGATTTTCATCTTTCTAAAAGCAATGGCCTTTCTCTCTAAAAACAAAATCAATGGCCTAAACTACTAATAAACTAGTATTGCATTTTGATATTATTATGATTTGAATGTTCTAAATTTATAATTCAAATATATCTGCACAGTATATTGAGCTAGTTTAGCCTAATGATTACCCAACTACACTGATTTTTGTCACATTATACTCGTATTATATTAGCTTGTGTTTATCGACTTTAATCATCATCATCATCACTAATTAAATTATGATCATCATCACCTTGATCATTTATTAGTTTATACTCACATGTGTAGAAAGTTAAGAGAATACATCAAAGATTATTATTATATTTATATAATGTAAGTATATAGTTATAAGTCTTTCATTGTTCTTATTGGATAACAAATTGTTTCGATTCAAGTAGATGTTTTGAGTTTGAAAGTGAATATTGCTTAATGACGATTAACCGGAATGGAGTATTGTTATCCTTAACAAACTTATCAACTTATATTGACACATATTAATCTAGTTTAATAGTATGTTTACAGTTTTGAAATTGATTTAACTTAAATACTACTAACTTGAATGCAGGATTAATACTTTCTATGATTCTATCACCTTATTATAAGTCACTGATTGATGGTACATTCATATATTTCATCCCATGACAACTTGCATCAATTGAATTAGATGTTTTAGTTATGAAATGAATTTAACTTAAAGACCATTAAACTTAAATAAATGATTGTTATCTTGAATTAGTTTATCGACTTACATTGGTCTGTTCATTAAAATCTCATCCGACAACAACTTATTCTAATTCAATTAGATAGTTTTAGTTTCAAAATTAGTTGAAATTAAATATGACTAAGTTAAATATAATATAGTTATGTTGAATCAACTTAATGACTTATATTGATACACCCATCTAACCCAGTAACTACATATTAGTTCAATCATATGTTTTATGTTTTCAAAATGCATCTCACATAAAGAGGATTAACTCAAATATCTTACTGTTATCTTGAATTAGCTTAGCGGCTACCATTGGCACATTCAGTATGTACAATAATAAATACTTGGATAATTTAAGTAGATGTTTTTTGTTTCAAATTCCATTATACACTGGAAGACAATTAGCCTAATGATTAACCACTTACATTAACTGATTTATAAACTAATTCATCATTTTCATTCATCATCTTAATCTTTGCCCACAACCAATCACCAATTCATCAATGATAGTTACACATTGGAAAACTATAGAATAATGAAGAATTTGAAATTGAATTTTTCAATATCAGCCAAATGTTGAACCATTAATAAAATAATTTTACAGAAAATATATCAGCTTCAAAATGCGCTTTTGTAGACAAATATAGATATGTCTCTTGGTGCTATCGTTGTTTTCGACAAGTTTAACCGATGTGACAAAAGTCCAACTGAGTTGAAATTCCCTGCAATAAATAATGACTTGCCCCGAAGCGAGACCCGAAGGGAAAAGCTGTACATGGCATAACCGATATCAAGTTTCACCCGAGTCGATGCGGGTTTCCTTAAGAAACTGAAATTAACTGAATCCGAACTGAAAATAACTGTTTAACGGATAGTAATAGGTAAAAAGTCATCTGTTTAAACCAAAACTGTACGGGTCAAACCAAAAGACAACTGTAAACTGAACTGAATTTAACTGAAAATTGAATTAACTGTATGGATTGAAACTGAAACCGAAAAAGTTTAAACTGAATCAATTAAGCTAGAAAAAATGAACTGAATTAACTGAACTGAAGTCAACTGAACTGTTTGGTTTGAACCAGAACTGAACTGGTTAACTGAATTGACACCAGTCACACCACTATCAATAACAATGATCCAGGTTATTCATTCTCTTAATCTTATCAAAGAAAAAAATATATATATATATCAATGACTATATATTGTAGGACTATGGCATCTAGATTCATGTAACATATTGAAGCTAATTATTTTGGCGGTAACTAATTGTTTATATTAGTAACACTATATGTTTCATAGTACATGTACCTAATGACCACCATCGTTTGCCCTTCAACAACTGTGTTAGCCGCAGGCTGATGCGAGTTACAGCTACAATGACGATGGTCTGATCATTGTGGAGGAGATGTATTGAGTGCTTGCAAATTGATGGATATCCCGTTCACAAGAGAGTACCTTGTTCAAAGGGAATTGAGCAGACTCAGAGAACTCACCTTAGAGTCATTGTTGTTTGATGATGGATCGCAGAATTATGTCTGCCGAGGCAATGAAGGATCGCAGTGGCAGAACTCAGAGGCAAGAATATACTTCTTTACCTTTATTATTCTTATAACCTGCTCATTATTGGTATATGTGATTGAAGCCAAGGATCCTGATTATGAAGTAATCCTTGTTCGCTTAAATGATTTTGAGGTAGACGATGGGTTTGTACTACCTGCAATGCCTTAATTGGTATGCCCCTCGGACCCTGACTACTCAGCTTTCGAGGAGAAGATGATCCCGGGAGTTTGGTGCAGATAACCCTGGTTGAAAATAAAAAATGATGGTCAGCTTTGTTCAGTTGAAGCTGATATACTTCTAATTGAGCATGGACACAATGCTTTCCTGTTCGATGATAATCTACGCCAGGAGATCATTTCTCAACTTGATATGAGGCACAATTTCGTGGATAGTATGGAGTAGTGAATAATGATACTTCTTTCTATCTTTCAGCTAGTGATACTGTTTGATTTCTATGCTGGTTGTATCGAACAGTACTTAAGTGTGTTGCCTGTAATTCGACAACTTTTCTAGTTCCATGTCTTGGCTGTACATTTTCCAACTTCCGTGAGCTTCTTTTGACACAAGTAAAAACATCAAACAGTGAATATAGTGATTCTGCATATTTCATTACATAGTGAAAAAAGATATGTAATTGTAGAATAAGTAAAAATCACTCCTATTGACTTACTCCCTCTTTCTGGAATTAATCATCACATTAAAAGTCATTCTGCAAATAAATAAAAAATTGTGATAATCAAATAGTGAAAATCACAGCTCTTCATTTACTCCCTCTTTCAGCAATTAATTATCACATTAAAAGCATAATTTGAACTAGTAATGTTCCACACAGAGGTAGTAGAATTGAATAAACTGCCAAAGCCTCTGATAAATTAAGCAGTGGGATGTTTGGGTAAGTTTCTTCCGTGAACACGCCACTCAAATCCATCTATATAATCCAGTTTGATGTAGCCTGGTAATAGTTATGGCATCATTTGGGAATTGACGAGTCCCTTCTTTCGTCCGACAGCTTGTCCACAGAGAAGAGCATTGCTTGGAATCGGATATTCATCCCTCCAAGAGTCAGCAGGTGAATATACTCGAAGATAAAACTGCTGTCCCAGATACTGGCGTGCCCAGTTTTCAGATCTTATATTCCACATTCCGACATTGTCCAGTGGCATATAAACTGCAGTCCATGACTTTGGGTAGACCTGTTAAAATCCATGAAGCATCAAATAAGATTCATCCAGACTAGGTGTGTACAAAACGATAGGGCCATATATTAGCTTGGGTAAATCAATACCTGCACACTGCATCTTGAAATCGCATCTCTTAAATTGTAGGACGATCTGCTAGCAGGTGACCAGTCTCCTCCATCCATTCTGTTCAAATTCACATATCATAGAAGTCAAATAATATACTAATGTTCAAACAGGTTCGTATTGCCAGATTGGTGTAAAAAAAGACGAGTCTTTGACAAATTAGTTTTTTATTTTAAAAAAAGTAGGAAACACTATTGCTATATAAAAAAAGCTAAGTTTTTATGATGCCAGAGCTGTATTTCTATTTCTTACCAAATTGTCAACCAACTTCTATTTTCTATACCAATACGTTGCTATAACGCAAGGAAATTTTATCTTACCAATCTGCCAAACCCTCTATTATTACACTTATATGGCAATTCGACTGGTTCCTACTAATTATGAACTCGAATTAAAATGAACTTCTTACCCTACAATAAAGAGAACATGGCCGTCAATATGCCAAGACTGGACTGAGTCTTCAGGGTTCTCAAACACGACTTCAACAAATGCTCGGTAGTCAGCAGCCATGACGGAAGTTTGCAGATAGCCACCACCAGAAGTAGGACTGTCTGGAATGCTTCCAAGAGTGAAAACACCTGATATCTTGAAGTAGTCAGCAAGCTTCAATGGTGTATCTGCTGGGATGAGAGATACACCATTCACTGCGTATCTCTGTTTCCCGTTAATTACTGGAGCAGAATTTGCTAGCCTGATGGTACGTGTGGTATTGATCATTCCATAATGATAGGAGCCTTGAGGGTTAGGCCTCGGCCCACTGGCTGTCAAATTTTGCCTGACGGATCTGGCCTAGTTAAGAGACCAATCAATCTGAGTGGTGGGCCCCCCAGGAGGAAGGCCTGAAACACTAGCTGCTGAGTTACTATAGTGGAGAATGGAGGTGGTAGTAAGTACGTCAGTGGTGAAACGGGATGAAACAACGACGTAGTAATCCTGTGGAGGTTGATCCATTGTAACTAGGATGGAGTATGATTGTCCCAAATGAACATCAAGGGAAGAATAGGTATTCTGGAGAGTGTGGTCTCCCTCTGTCTCTACAAGTATGAATTTGTGTCCGTCAATTCTAAAGTTGATTGAAGTTGCTATCCCAACATTAGATATCCTGAACCTGTATGTTTTTCCTGTTACCAAAACAATCACCCAATACCCAAGAATAAACCACATTATTTTCTAAGAATTTTCTATGCACTAATGATATCCACTACTAGTTATATGGGTTCTGTTTGGTTGGACGGGAAACATCTTCAATGGAAATTGATTTTACACGAAAAATATTTTCTCAAGTAAAAGACAATTCTTAATGTTTGTTCACAACCCATATGAAGGAAACTGGAAAACTACTTTTCCTGAAAAATGTTTTCCTCCTAACCAAACACTCTCGTAATGAAGTACCTTGATCAACTGTAAACGTAAATCCACTTGGTCCACGGCCATTGATGATAAGTCCATCAGGGGAAGGCAAATCTTTACCACCATCTAAGATCGCTCTTAGATCCTGCATATTGGAGAGGGGTGGGGATTCAATATATGAACACTTTCAAGTAAAAAACATATTCCTTTTAACTTGAAACGTTCCACTTACTGTGTGATTCATTTTATACCAGTCTCCAGCAAGAACAGTGAAGTCTCCCGCAGGGGTAGGGTAGGGGACAGGTATCAAGGGTCGGCTATCGATTCTGATGCCACCATAACCACCCGCGGCTTTGTGGAAAGCAAGGGATGGAAAGTAATAGTAACTACCAATTTGATCTTTAACTTGAAGGACATATGTGAAGTTCTGTCCTGGAGGAATGGGACAGTTCGTACCATATACACCATCCTGCCACGAGTTTCTTCTCTGTTGTATGCCATTCCTACTCATTCAATGAAGAAAACCTCATAATTTTCAGGTTTCAATTTTACTTTTCTAATTTACAGTAGAACAGAAGAGCAGTAACTATAAAATGTAGTGAATTTCTTTAATTTTTTCAAAGATTATTAGAAATGCAGTCAATATTACTCTTCTGCAACAAAGTGGCAATATTTACTAATCAAAGATTTGAAAGAATTAAAAGCTGACCTTAGTATATAATTATATATCTTAAAATCCTTCTATATGCTACCACTGCCTTTGTTATTAACATAAAAAAAAAAAACTATCTGCCCATACTCAAATGATTGTGTGTCATCATGAGTAATCCCATATATGCATTATCAACCAATTTGTGCTTGTGAGTAAGCCTATACATTGCTCTATTACAATCTTAGAACTTTTTATTAGTAACCCAAGGGCCAAGATATGCATGATTAGTAACCTACATGGCCATGTCACACAGATACCTTATTCTTTCATAAGCATAGATTGCAAAACTTAAATCAAGGGCTCAGGCATTATGTAGGCGAAATCCTTCAGTCATTAATTGTTACATATGGTCTAATCCAGTTCACATTCAATACATTTTTGTATGTTGATTTGTTGACTATATAAGTCGTGAGTTGCAGCAAGAACAGAGCACAAGTTGTTACAATCTTGACCATAATTTCTAAGAGACCCGAATTCAAAGTATTGCCTTCCTTTAACTCCCCCCTCCCCCTCTCTTTCAATCAATATATCAAACTAGAGAACTGAAAAAGAAGAAACACACAATCACCTACCAAAAATAACATGTAATCATTTTTTTGTAACAACCTAACAAGTAGTAGTAATTGTGAATCTACCCAAATAAAGTTCCAAATGAAAGTACGGAACAAGTCTTTTTCCCCAAAAAATTGTCCGGTTCATCTCTGAAACGAACGAAACAGAACATGTCCCAAGACTTCAACTTTATATTCAACAACTACGACTGCATATTTAGATCTATATTTAAAAAACATTAAAGTAAATCGACATTATTTTCATAATAGGATTATCACAACGGCATATTTTACTTCTAAAAGTGGATGTCATCTAGCTTATATGGTAAAGTCTTGTGGGGGTACACGAGACCTAGGATATAATCTCGTCTACATCACTACGCTTAGTACCTCATTCACACCAAAAAAAAAATTTACTTTTATGTTGGTGGCATTTTAATTATGAACATGTCATTTGATCTACAGATTATGAGCAAATTATATTCATCTCGGATAGAACTCATAATTTCTCCAAAAAAAAAAAAGAACAATAGGGCAAAAGCAATTATACAACAAACTACGCCAAAAAAGGAGGAAGGGAAAAGAAGAGTATACCAAGAAAGGAGGAATGGTTCGTCCAAACTATTAAAAACACTAACAATTAAATTGTCATTGGTAACTGCTTCAATTGGTGGTCCTGGAAATTGCCCATTTATCAAAATTCCCTGTTTCACAACATTTTATCAAGAACCCATTTAGATTTCCTTTACAAAACAACAATCAAATTTTCCAAATGAACCAAATTTCTCAAACAATAATAATAATATAATAATAAAAAAAAAAACATAATATACCTGTTGCTTAACACCAAGAGGATAAATATCACCATAAGTGACATTCCATGTGTAAAATCTATAAGGACTCTCAGCTTTACTGCTTGTGATTATGAAGAAGAAGAAGAATAACACACAATAATAATAATAAACAACCTTCTTCAAATCTTTCATCTTTCAAACTCAGTGAGTACACACTCACTCACTGACTCGCTATTGAAATTCAAAGTTGATAAAAGTGGGTAATGGTCTAATAATGGAGAAAGGAAGGAACTTGTATGTTAAGTAACAAATCTATTACATGTTCAATAATTATTATTATTATTATTTTTCTCTCTTTTTTTGTAACTTTAAGAAAAAAAAGCTGATGCGCGGCTCTTATTTTTATTTATAAGAGGAGAGTTATGATTCTGTTGGTAAAAAAGAGAGGCGCGGGTTTAGAAAATTATGAAAGCAGAGGACTAATACTTACCCCGTTTTAAAATAATTGAAACATTTATTATTTTAGATTGTTTTAAAATAAATGAAATATTACTTTATTTGGTATTCACTTCTCTCTATTTCTCTCCTCATCACATGAGTTCTTCTTTTTCTTTTTCTCTATCTCTATCTCTATCTCTATCTCTATCTCTCTCCTCTCATAAATCCCCGTGCCAAAGCCCTAACAGGGAAGTATAATGGAGTAAAATGGGTTTGTCGGTGGTAAATTCTAGTTGAGAGATGAAATTTGGAGTCGTCACTCCCATAAATAGGATTTATTACTCTCCGTCTCTTTCTTTCTTCAAAGTTAGAGGGGCATTTTGCAGACAAAGAAATCAATCACTCCATGAGCTGTACTCAACAGGGGCGCGCAGTTCCTAGCTGATGGGAACCTTCTTTTTTCTTTACCCTTGGCTATTAAAGATTGTATAGGCTATAGGGTTATGAATTATGATATACTCCCTCTGCTTTTTTTTATTTACTACATTTGATTTCTTTGGGAATGATAGCTTTTGGACGATTATTTTGATTATTTTATAAGTAAAAATATAGTCGTGCTGTTAGATTTGTCTCCGACGTGTAGATTCATAATATCAAATTTTTATAATTTTTACTTAAGCGAAATAAGAGATATTAAGAGTTAAATAATCTTTGAAAAACGTGCGAAGCAAAAAGAAAAAAAAAAGCGGGGGGTTTCCTCAGTACTCTTTTCTATTGCAATAATTGAGTTTTTACACTATTCATTCAATATATTTTATCAACTATTATGATTTTGTTGCCAACACAAAAAAACTATCGTGATTTTTACGTAAGGTAAAATAAAGTCATATGGGGTCTTATTAGATTTGTCTCGATATATACTTTTAAAATATAAATTTTTTTTCGGTTTTTTCACCGTGCACGAGGTTTCACGATATTCACCTTGCGCACCTCGCGTTTTCAACAATTCACCCTGCGCCCGAGGTTTTGAAAAACACATGACGTGACCCTACCATCAACTTTCCGTTAACTATGACCCTAAAAAAACTTAATTAACCTAACTTAACCCTAACTTCTAACCCCTAACCCTAACCCTAACCCCTAACCCCAGCCCTAACCCTAACCCCTAACCTCTAACCCCTAAACCCTAACCCTCCCACCACCCTCTCCCCCACCCTCCCACCACCCCCCCCCTCCCCCACCTCGCAGCCCCCCCTCCTCCACCCTCTGCCCCCCCCCCGCCCCCCAGCCCCCTCCTCCACCCCCCCGCCCCTCCCCCACCCTCCCACAACCCCACCACCCCGGCCCCCACCCCAACCCCGCGCAACCCCTCCCCCCACCCCCAACCCCGCGCAGCCCCCTCCCATCCACCCCAACCTCGCGCAGCCCTCCCCCCCACCCCTCACGCCTCCCCCCCCCCACGCAGCCCCAGAGTCGATTTTCCCTTCCCCCCCCACCCCCGTCGAATTTTGCTCCCCCCCCCCCCCCCGTCGAGTTTTGCTCCCCTCCCCTCACTCCTCGCAGCCGCCCACCTGGAAGTACCAATTGAAGCCCGAAAAATAAAAAATTCGACGGGGTAGGAGGGTGGGGAGGAAAAATCAACTCGAGGGCTGCGAGGGGTGGGGGAGAGGGTGCGCGGGGTGGTGTTGGGGGGGGCTGCGGGGGGTGGTGGAGGGAGGGAAGGGGGGGGACAGGGGGGGGTGGGAGGGTGGGGAGTGGGTGGTGGGGTGTTGGGAGGGTGGTGGAGTTAGGGGGTTAGGGAGAGAGATAGGTTAATTAGGGTTTAAAGTTATTACTTATTAATTAGAGTTAATTAGTATTAATTAGTATTAGTTACGTTAGTTAGGGGGTTAATTTGGTTGATTTAGCCTTAATGACTAACGGAGTTGACGGTCGTTAGTCATTAAGGGTATTCCAGTATTTTTCAAAATCTCGGGGGCACCAGGTGAATTGTTGAAAACGCGAGGGTATCGGGTGAATATTGTGAAACCCCGAGGTGCACGAGTGAAAAAACCGATTTTTTTATATGATTTTTACTAAAAAGTAATAGAAGATATTAAGAGTTAAAGTTGTACATTAGTAAACGTGAAAATTAAAAATTCAATTGCTGCAATAGAAAAAAAACGAAGGAAATATGTACTTTGAAGAGACTAAAGAAACTTACTCCCTACATTTCTAAATACACGCAGCATTTTTATAGTAAACACTATTCATCTATCAACTTTATCTCCTCTTCTTACAAATGTATACTTTCTCCATTTTTTTTTTACTTGCAACGTTTGAGTTTGCATAAGGACCAAGAAGAGGATAGAGAGAACGAAAGATAAAAAGAGAACCTTATGTGCTAGGAGAAAGATTGATGGAAGTACATATTGCTAAAAATCAAAACGTTGCAAGTAATAAGGAATTGTCAACAGTAGAAAACATTGCAAGTAAAAAAAAGGAGGAAGTAAGAAACAATATAGTCAAGTGTGGTCTTATTTGATTCGTGTTAATCCTACTTTCATAATATTAGCTTTTTTATAATTTTTACTTTTACATAATTAAATATATTAAAGAACAAAGTAGTGAATTGCATAGC
The DNA here is from genome assembly GCA_947648045.1 of Beta corolliflora. Lineage (NCBI taxonomy): Eukaryota > Viridiplantae > Streptophyta > Magnoliopsida > Caryophyllales > Amaranthaceae > Beta > Beta corolliflora. The sequence continues at coordinate 481,884 of CANSZD010001828.1, read as the reverse complement.
TTGTAGGCAGAAAATATTGCATGTATTTAAAAACCGATTAAGTATTAAATATATTTTATAAGATAGTAGTAGTATCTACGTTAGTTTCTAATTAATATGCATAGTTAGATTTTTACTGTAAAAACTAAAATAGTACTTCACGAGAGAAAAGGAAGAAAAGTATGAGAGAGAGATAAACAAGTAATCATAAAGTACATCATATGAGGATTGGATTGGACAAAAAGTGCAATTATCTATTAGTAAATATTGTGTAAGACTGCCTTTACTTTGTGCCCTTAGAAGGATCACTTTGTGGTTAAAGAGATCAATTTATAAGCTGGGTTATTTTTAGATAATGGATCACCTTATACCTTAAAGGGTTCAATTCTACCATGAATGACCCTTTGACATCAAGTTACTCTCGTCTTACCATAAAGACGGTCTTATATGAGATTTTGTAATTACTAATTGTGTCCAAGAATGGTAAAATACACTTTTTAGAATAAAAAGAAACACTAAGAAAAGAATATGATTATTGGAGTAGCTTCACTTTTCTTTTCTTTTTGTTTTAGAACATTGATTAAAATAATTTTATCTTTCAATTATACATAAAATATGATACAACATCTAGAATTTGATTTATCATCATCGGCCAACTTTCACATATTTCGCACAAAATCATGCTCATTGGAGGTGGAATCTCGATATTTTGTCAAATTAAATAAAATTAATATTAAAATTTCTTTTGAAATATTCTTCAAAACTCCAAATAAATTGTTTTTTTCTTAGTCTACATTGAAAACAAATACTACATGTCTCCATCCGTTGGAACTGTATTCAGTTAATTTATTTGAGTTTAATAATTCTATTGTCAGTTTGATCTTTGATACTCTTTGGTACTACATCGCCTTATATAACCTTTAGTACGTTGGAACTCTCGACCTCCGCAATTGAAGTATTGTGCTCGTCTTCTACTTGATAAAACGATTATCTCAAAATGCTAAGAACGTAGTTGACTTCATCTTCATTATTATGCTCAACAACCTCTAGCTCGGAACATACAGTAATAATGTTCTCTTCATCCTTATTGATTTTCACCTTAAGGTCTCTAGGATAAAATTCATAGCTAACATCATCACCATTATTATCATCAGAGTTAACATCATCACCATCATCATCATAGTATTTGAAAATAATTACAATCTTCATCACTATATTAGTATTGTTCCTCGTGAAAAGAATTGGAACCAGTCACTATAAGCACAAATCTCAATTGTACGATCTTCATTCTTCAACACTGTTACCAACATAATCACCATAAGTACTATATCCTTCATATTCTTGCTCTTCTTGATCAACAATATCTTGAGCAGATCCATCAAAATTTCATTTTCGACATCATCACCATTCACCACCAATAAAATCATCATTAGTACCAATACGGATGTCATTCAAAACAACATTTTCATCTATGTGACCATCACGGACATCCACCACAAAAAACGCCCTATTTGCTACATATTCTTTTTGGGAGTCAAAGTTCATCTTCTTGGACTTTTTTCTTTTCAATTACATAAAAGAAAGTGTAGATATTTATGGTGAAAGGTCGGTTTATTGTGAAAAAACAAATGCAACAAGTAAAAAGAAGCAGAGGGAGTAGATCATTTGCAGAGGATGTTTTCTACAATATATATACCGGTTCAACGTCCAACAAACATTGAAACAACTTCTTTGCTGAAAAAGTTACATCTATCTCTGAGACGTGAAACTTCGCCTCTAACAAACCTAGTTTAGTACCAAATGCTCTTCATTTTAAGAGTCTTTTTCTAGAAATTGGTACCCCAAACCTCTTAAAAAGATATCAAATGGTAAAGGCACCAAGTTGTCAAGACTCAAGATCTTGTATTATTGTTTTCATTTTGAAAAAACGTTTTGTTTTTCTAATAAAGAGAAAAGTACCTTGTTATACTTCTTCAAAACGGAATAAGGTCGCATTTTGAATATGAAACTATGATTTCCACAAATTAATTTTTGCAACTGTCCATAGAGAAAGACAGTTCGCCCAAAAATTTTCATCATCCCATGTGCAAGTTGAATTGGTATTAATTTCGTTGGTCACTTCTTATTCGTGTCATATGGGAGATTAGTTACTTGCCTCTAGTTAGAATATGGTGACATCCTCCACAAGTACATTAAGAATATGGTGACATCCTCCATCACTTATCCTCAAAACTCTTAACTTCTGATTATCATGCGCCAAAAAGCATAGTGTCGCTGCTAAAAAACGGCCATCTCAATGACAGCTAGCCGCTACGAGAACGATCACCGTGAAGTGTGAAGAATATGAATCATGCATGCATTTCTCAAGTAACATCATAAAAAATTATTGCTATTCGATGACAACTTCCGAACAAAAGTCAGAGAAAGTAAGGTCATGACGGTAAATTGCGTAGACCGATGCACCCACAACCAATGAAATCGAAACCAAGTCCACAACCCAAAATCACATCTCAAACATGAGAAGCCATTTGAAATTGCGTAATATCACTTAAAGGCATCATCTTCACCTTGGAGCCAAAAACCTTGCAAAGCAGATTGGCTGATGCACCAGAGTAACCCCTTCACTCAGATCATGGAAATAAGTTCTTGGTTTGCTACAAAAGAACATCCCTCGCATAAAAATGCACCTCCTCACAATTAATACGCAACAATGATATAAATACATAGTCTAAACTCTAAAGGTTAGAAAAAAGGGAAGAAACCCGAGTTTCAAGTGCCTCTACATGTAATTAAGATTAAATGCTTCTTGCTTCTATGCAAATTGATGCCTACTTTTTTTTTTCTTTTTTGCTTTTTTGTGTTTTTTTTTTGACGGCTATGAAAAAAAAAGTTAATGTCTACAGTTAAATGCGAGAAAAGTATATGAAATACAGCAAAGTTACAGAAACCTTTTTACTGCTCGGATATGTGATTGTCAAACATTTGTGTTCAAGCACTTCGGGCTTCATAAGTTTCAGGGAGCCCATGGAGGGCCCTAAAAATCATCTCACGAATCAGCACAGGTCTTCAGCTGCCTCATGTAAAACAAAGTTGCTAGCTTTTATCCACTGCATTCATTCTTGAACCAGAAACAGACTCAAAAATAAGTCCACCCTTCAAGAGAGAAATATGACAGCTGAACTTAGAATCAAAATAATAGGATAGAGAACACGCCATTAAATGAAAAGCATAGGAAGAACGGGGGAAAACAAAAAAAAAAGAGCCTTGACCTCGTAGTTTAATCAATCAGAGAACTTTCACATCTACAGCAAACCCAACTAAATTGCTAGTAATATCATACCAGACAATCTAGAACCAAAGGGCAATGTTTACAAATTTACATCACCAAACTGTGCTCATTGAAACAATGAAACCATACCATTGGCAAGAATCATCTGTTACTCTGTGTATACATCGATGAACTTATTTCAGGTGCTGAATTCATAAATAGAAAGTGAATCTTGGAACCCAAATCCAATTATACTCTAGAAAACTCTGGAATTATTTTTTTATGCTAAAGAAGGGCAAGCCTATAAACTTATATTATTGACAAAAAGAAGTGGTCCCTAAATACGTGAAATCGGGAGGCGGGTGGAAAGTAGGATTAACCATGAAATGGACTGAGTTAAATGAAATTCAACTATTTAACAGCTCTCAAAATATTAAAAAAAATTCAACTATTCAACATGAGATTTTGCTCCAATCAATATCAAAAGCGCACTCCAATAAATCAATTAGTAATCAGCAGTACTGCAAATCACATCACACCACTTCCAATTTCAACCGAGAGAATCAAAATAGTATTAAGTGTGTCGAAGACAAGGCCGAACTCAGAGGTGATCCTCCGAAGAAACAGGATTAAGTAGCACACAGTCTCTTATTACAGATAAAATTCGAAAAGTTTCCCAGCAGAATCTGTCCACAAGGGCATCTAAGTAACTACACTAAAGTATGTTCTGAGACGTATAAGACTTTTTGCTGATCCAAATTCCTCAATTGTAACTAGAAAAAGTGTAATAGCATTAAAAAACAGCACCACCCCCGCTCTTATCTCTCCCTGTCTCCCAGAAAATGTCTCTAACTACAAAAATTAGTATTTTTAATCACAGCAACTTCACAGGAGTAATTATTTTATAACAGCATTCATATTCATCATATCAAGCCCCAAACATCCCCCTCGAGTCCAAAAAACAAGGGTTATGGGGAAATCATGGAACAGGAAGACGGTCAAAATGGCACAAAGAAACATATAAGGGAAGCCACAAAGCACACTTACAGAGTTACAGATATTTGTCGTCACCCATCACCATTTGACAGAGTACACATTGTTACCGACAGTAGATACCCTGATCTATGTGCGGAGGAATTTGCTTGATTTCAGTCCCAAGCTCTTGTTCAATCTTGTACCTAAAAATAAAGATGAACATTACTTAACATTCCACTTGCTGTCACTCCCAGTGAAAAATCAATTGACAGAGGACATACAAGTTAAAGCGGTCCTCATATGTGATTAAGTTAACAGCCAATCCAAGGTGCCCATATCTTCCAGAACGACCAACCTGGACAGCAGACAGATATTAAGTACATCACAGAAATAGCATATATCTGACCAAAATAAAAAAGGAAGGACCTAACATACTCTGTGCAGATAGGTTTCCGAGTTTTTGGGGAAATCAAAATTGATTACAACATTTACTGCTTGAATGTCTATACCCCTTGTAAACAAATCTGGAAATAGGCCAAACAAGAACACTAGCTGTAAGCAAGTAATACCTATTACTTCCAAAAATTAGATACAAAAAGAAACTATACTACATACTCGCAGCAGAAAGAAAAAGCCGAAATTATCCTTGTTCACCAAAAAAAAAAAAAAAAAAAAAAAAAGCCAGCAAGCCCTTCAATACTTTGCCAGAGAAGCGTTTTGAATATTCAGAGATAAAGGATGCTAAAGCAAAGGTACATAACAAAAATTCTGAAGTATAGATGCAAAGGACAGAATCATCATCTCTACTAATATATAGCCCCTATGACGAGGAAAAAGTTGGAACTGTTATAAGGTGAGTTTTAAGAGACTGAAAGTATATAATGCATTTTCACTATTCAATTACCATAAGAACAGTAGATTTCTTATCCCGGCAGCCATATGCTGCACTGACATAGCCAATTGGCCACAACTTAAAACAAACAAGACACCAAAGCAGGCCAACAAATCACTTATAAGTAAGCCAAGTTCCCTATGACAAGCCCCTAGTATATAAACAAAGGGAGATAACCCTGAAGTTCTAAAATTTCCCGCAGTAAGCCGGTAACACTAGATATAAGATTTTATTTTCAAATTGCCTTCAATGATACGTCCATTGGTTTTCATGCCTTTTTTCTCTTCCTCTTATACTTCTACTTCTCTTCCTATTCTTCTTATCTCTCTCTCTCGTCATCCTCCTCTTTTTCTTCTTTTCTCTCTCTCTCTCTCTTTTTAGGCTTTTAGCTTGTTGGTCAACTCTTTAAAAAGTAGAGATAATGATCATATATATTATTGTATAAGCAATTAAGCATTAAATAGAAACATATAATTGACCAAAAAATAAAGTCGAAACCACTTTCCATCATAAGCATGAAGCCTTGGTACAGAGGATATTTGGCAATTATTTGATAAAAAAAGCGTTTAAAAGCAAGTATTTAAGGAGACTATCTGTAGTAAATTGAACTCCAAATATACAAGGTACAGATTACCATCGTCAAGACAAATAAATAAATAAAACTCCACTGCAGCACTGCTCCCCCCCCCCAAATGGACCAAGCTCTAGCCCATATACCTGGGTCCTGTAAAGGAAAGGTAGACCTTCCAAAGAGATCAACCAAGTCCTACAGGTCTACAGCCCACAAGCAAATACAAGAATGACATGACGAAATCTTCATGAGTCATGATCAATTCATGCAAAGCAGCCATTTAACACAGCTAGAGGAACTCAGCACACTGACCCAGGGACGGCAAGGAAAAGGTATGCTAAGCAAGTAACTCGCAAGGTCATCTAACCATGTACTAACCAAATGCAATCATTCATTGATCTTAAAGATTAAAAGGTGCAAGCTCAAAAACTGGCCAAATGTCAAGCTTGTTAAGCAAATAGCAACAGAAGATTTACGTGATTATTATTATTACCTGTGCAAACAAGATTCCTGCAGGCACCATTGCGGAAATCATGGAATACTCTGTTTCGATGGTCCTGGAGCATCTTAGCATGGATGTAAAAGCAAGAATAACCAAGCTCTGTAATTTTCTTGGCCAACAATTCTACCCGATTCACAGAGTTGCAAAATATAATGGACTGGTTTATTTGCAGCTGAAAAGCGAATCCATAACAATGTCAGAAACCCTTCAGACAGAATGTAGAAGCCATGTTAACATATAGGCTGATGGCAAACCTTCGAGAAAAGTGTGTTGAGGCAGTGGACCTTCTGTCTTTCTTCAACAAAAGCATAAAATTGTGTAATACCTTTGAGAGTAAGCTCATCCATAAGATTGATGACATAGGGCTTTTCTAAATATCTATCTTTAAAGTCCTTGACAGTTACAGGAAAAGTAGCTGAAAACATCAACACCTGCCTATTTCCAGGAAGAAAACGAATCAACTGCTCCACTGAAGGTTGAAATTCAGGAGACAACAGTTTGTCAGCCTGACAAGAAAACGGGCATGGAACATCAGATACATCCACATCAAATAAGAAGAGCTTCAGCAAATTAAAACTAAACTTCAAAGAGCTTTTCAGTGAAGTTGTTAAAAATAAATCAGGAGAAATGTAGCATGGAAACAACATAACAGCAATCCAGAAGAGAGAGAAATGGCTTGAAGGAAAGTTTTGAAATTCTTGTTTATTATTTCATAAATTATTAATTTATCAGCATATTTCAGGGTAAAAATTGTGTTACTTCTATTCACAAGAGGAACAACTCTTTTTTTTCTGGACGGGTAAAGAAACCAACTCTGATCTTTTAATTCAAGAATAAAAAAATACTCAAGTATAAAATTAGTGAAAAGAAATCTCTATTATATAAGGCAACTCTTGGGGACTCTTTGGTGTCCACTTGAGTTGCCCAAAGTACCCCCAACTAAAAACAAAAATTACAGTTGCAACCATTTAATAAATTTAAAAAAAAAAATAAAAAAGGGAAAAAAAAGGGGGAAAAGAATCCTAAAATTTGGGGTTAAAATAGGCAGCCAATGAGTTACTTTCCTCCGTGGTGCCCCCCCCCAAAAATTTTTTTTAACTAAAAAATAATTGTAAAGGCAGTTTTTCTACTTCTTCAGTTTCTCCTCCTTCTCCTTCCTCTTATTTCAAAATCTCTCATGAATGAGGATAAAATTGAAAATATCCACAAAATCACGCGTACGTCATGTCACGCACGCATCGCGTGCAAAAAATACTAGTAGATAATAAAATAAACCCCACCTCAGCCCCCCAAAAAAATCAATAGTCACTCATTATGTCTTCTCTCCCCTCCCCCATTACCTCACTGACTAAGGACAAAGCATGGCAACAGCAGATTGAAGACAACAAAGCTATTTGATAAAGAGAAAGCAGCCACAGATAGCCATATCCTTTGACCAGCCAACTGACTTTGATTGACGTCAGAAAAGCTTTTCTAGCAAAGCCCCGGCCAGAGCTGTTGACTGGGAGAGCTAAAAATGACAGAGTGAGTAAGAGGACAAGGTAGCTTGTTTCAACTTTCACGATCCTTCGAGTTAGCTTAGGTGAGCGTAGCAAATAGCATATATTTTCTTTCTATCTTTTGTTTGACGTATCTAGGAGAGAAAAACACGTGTGAGCTAGTTGTTTGTCTCAATATGTCACAGAATCCTCACTTTCAGACGTTCAAGAATCTGACACAAGTTGAATGACACCCTGGCATCTTAAGAACGTATTGTAGTGATTTGGTGTCTGAAATGTCAGGGGAAACATCTGTTCCCCGATATTTCCAGAAATTTTCCGTGCTTCATAGATCAGAAGTTGCCTTAAGATCAACAAAAGTCACAATAAAACTATTTCAGATTATAGTTAGGGCAGACCGGCAGACTAAGATTCAGGATCTACATTAGCTCAGAGACATCAAGTGATGGAAAATGTGCATTCAGAACTCTGAAGGAAGCCAGAAATCAGAAGCTCGTCGAACTTAAATTAACACAGGAGGTAAGGACTTGCAGAATGGAAAAGGTGGAAGGAAGCAACACTAAATTAATAGACCAAGTTGCAAGTACCTCATCCATTACAAGCATGGAGCAGTCCTTCAAAATGCATATACCCTTCTTTGCCAGATCTAGTATTCTTCCTGGTGTTCCAACCAGCAAATGCACTGGCTGATACAAACGCATGATATCATCCTTCAAACTTGTCCCTCCTGTGGTGACCATGACCTGGATCTGTAGATGCTTCCCAAGCTCTTTGCAAACCTGTGACGTTTGAAGGGCTAACTCTCTAGTGGGAACAAGTATAACAGCTGCAGCGAGGTAAACCAGAAAACCCATTGAGCTGCTAGACAGCGATTATAATATAGTATGTACTTTATGCAGCTGCGCTCAAATGCTTGATATGAACAACATATAAGTTCATCACCTTGAATTACATTGTTGTCTTGGTCAATTTTTTCCAACACAGGAATGCAAAATGCAGCTGTTTTTCCAGTTCCATTTTTAGCTCTGGCGAGAATATCACTTCCTGTTAAAGCAATTGGGATACTTTCCTCTTGGATTGGAGAAGGACGTTCAAATCCCTTCTCGTATATACCCATAAGTAGTTCACGTTTCAAGAAATAATCCTCAAATTCATTTCCTTTTGTAGCAGTGACATCCTGATCCAGAACAAATAGCATATCAGCTTAATAACTATCCAGCAAAATGCATGGACAAGAAAATTTCTTGAACATGAAACTCAAACTTCAGCAATGATAAATAATGCTTCAATAAAAATCAAAGAAAACAAAAATTATCATGTGCCTATTAGCTCACTCAAACTCGAGTACTTGGGTCCGAAACGGGTCTGGGTCCAATGAAGATACTCCGTCCGTATTGCCACAAACATTCACATCTACATCAAGTTAGAAACTAAAGACATTCGCATTTGGATAAAACATAGCACATGATAATTTTGGCAAGAAATTTAATTGAAGCATTATTGTTCATTGCTGAAGTTTGAGTTTCATATTCAAGAATATCTTAGTGATCAAGGGAGGATTTATTAACGGGGACAGTAAATTAAAATTAACCTGATACATAAAGCTTACAATTACTTCATGTACTTTATGAAAAAAATATTTTGCCGGTCAAGGGAGGATTTATTACCGGGGACAGTAAATTATAGATTATACAAGCTAAAATATACATAAAAGTGTTGTGATCTATAGATTAAGTGCACTCGTATAGTTGTATTTAACAAGAAGTTGAAATTTCAAACCTTGGCCCCTCATATTTTAATGACCAAGAACCGCCACTATTGGTAGTAACTTATGAGTTATGACTTCTTCCATAAGTAATCAAGTTTCATTTCCTTGCACCTGAAATCCCCATTCTTTGAGCTCATTTCTAACTTAATTTATATTCAAGTAAAATTGTCTTTGTAACCCTTAACTTATCTAAACTTATTAAGCCTTATCTTAACTCATTTACCTAAAATAGGTTATTTTATAAGTGAAAAGAAGTAGAGCAAGGCCTCAATTTCACTCTCTTGTGATTCAGTTAGCAAAAAAAATAGCCATAGCTTGTCTGGAGTTCTGATTTAAGAAGGTAATGGAGCTACTAGAGTTGGCATTCTAACCGGACCTGGTGATACGGAGAGAAACCTTTGGCAAGCTAATCCACCCTGAATGTATGGAGAGAAACATGAGCTCGATTTGACACGAACCCAAGAGACTAAATTTAACACAGTTCAACAAATTTGTCATATTTTATACTCCCTCCATCCCTTTGCCCAAACACTTTTTTTAAACTTTTTCAAGGGCACTAAGGTGTGGAAATGCCCTTTGTCTTATAGTTGGTGTAATTTAGAGAGTGAAGTAGAGAGGATGTGTGCCAATACACAATGAAACAATACAAAAAGGAGAGAATTTCAGACACAGGCAAATAGAGAGAGAAACCCAAATAGGATTATCTAATATAGACCATTAAAAATAACATAATAATAAACAATCAGATTTTTTGCCAACCAAGAGAGTAGAACAACCAGATCTGACCAGTTTGCAAATTGCTTTCCCATAAACTAAACACAACCACACCAAGTAATACCCAGATTTAAGGTTTTTTTTATGTCGACTTAAAGAAGAACGAAGGGAAGAAACAACCAGAGAGAAGAATCCAGATAAATTGTTTCAAATGCTTCAAATACCATCATCATTATTATTTTATTTATAAAAAGTGGTGTATATTTTGAAACTACACACTGAAACTATCTAACAAGACCCCACATGCAAATAAAATTTCTTATATATGCCTTTCCCCTCGTAAATATTACTTGCTCCATTTTCCATTTAGGGATATATTCAATCATTTGATCCATCCCTTTATGGTAATATTTTCCTCTTTACTTTTTGACTGGTTAAATTGCATGCCAACTAACTATGGAGCAATTATTTTGGAACTGGGGGAGTATTAGCTGCATACAATCAAAATCAATAAAGTTGAGCAAGCTTACTACTATTATTATATAATTTCAATCACAATAATTTCACCAAAAATAAGTTACGCTCAACAGAAATAAGTAAACTCAGCAAAAATGAGTCTAACAAAAACAAGTTGAGTATAATTAAGTAAGAAGAGAACGGACTTTCTGGGTAGTTAATGCTGTCAATCTATGGGAGGAACCTAAATGTAAACCAACTCTAAAAGGGCATCCCTAGAGGAAGATGATGCACCAAGGCAAACAACCCAGATGTTGAATGACATCTTTGCTTAGCTAAGTTTGAGACAGACTGGAAATATACGATGACTATGGAATAAATAAATAAATAAGCAAAATCATATATTATACTCCATTCATCCTTCAATGAAATTCTTCTTAGGCTTCCAAACGCATTTCAATAATTCTTAGTAGAGGAAAATAGGTTTTTCAGTAGATAGTGTAAAAGTGATAATTGAAAAAATTAAATGAGATAAAAGAGAGTTGGTAGGGAGTCCCACATCACATGGGATATGAAAAGAGAGTGTGAGAGAGGGAGTTAGCGAGGTCTACATCACATGGGTTTGGTGAATTAAAATTTCTATTCAAGCTAACAGAATGTTATTTTAATATGATGGATTGCTCAAAAATGAATATATGAAGTTTATTGAAGGACAGCTAATTATCACTAATCAAAAAACACTTTTATGTGAGATTTTGTTAGATTCGTCTCAATGTGAATTTTCAAGATATCAAATATGATATTTTCTACTAATACATATTTAAAGATATTAATGGTTAAAAACAAGGTTAACCATTAAAAAGAGATGAGGAGAGATGAACATATGTGAATAAACTTTACGGCCACACTTTTTTTTAGCCTGTTTTTGAGCAAAAGTACACTCTTAGCCTAGCTATGTACGCATAACGCATCCGATCCATTACTCTTTACGAGACATCCAACCACAACTACCCACTTGTAGAGTCTCACCTTCCCTGAATCACCACTCTTCCATAGATTTCTTCTTTGTCATTAGTGCTTTGCTTTCCAAAAAAGTGGGTAGGATGTATCATCTACATAAATAACCAAGATAGACAGTGTCACTACTCTGCTTCCTACTGCCATAAGTTTGGTTTACATAACTCGCCTCTTCGAAATATCCCAATTATTCTCTATCCAATTCCAGGAATGCAGCATGGGAGTTTTTGTCTTTAGATGTTGAGAAGATTTGAGAAAAAGCGGGTGCTAAAATGTGATTGAACATAAACCATAAGACTCGTTCATTTCCTACAGAGCATAGAATTACCAAGACATGATCTTCACCCCGACGATGAGGTGTAGTCTGAATTTTCATGATCTATTTTTAGAGCATATAAAGAAGGAATTGATTAAAGTAACTCTTCCAACCTAAGAAAAAAAAACAGAAAGTTCTGATAGTTTCTTAGTTGCTTATCATCTTCTTCACTCTTTCATATGTCTACTACTTAGGTGATAGTGCAAAGCAAAAGCCTTTAATAGGACGTTCTTTGTGTACAGAGGTTGCATAACACCAGGAGTATAAGACTTCTCCTTTCAATTATTAGGTATATGCTTTTACTGGCTTCCAGTTTCAAGTTCTCACAACGAATGATACTTGCTAGGCTTCTTCACACCAATTTACAATCAGTTATAGACATTGTCAGTTTTCCTAATTCATCCTTGTTTTCTAGTTATCCCATTACATGGGACCTTAAGTTAAATTGATTCATGATTCTCTAGGACAACACTCTTCCCTTTAAACCACTAGCTACAGAATATCAAATTGGCAGCACATTATGTTAAAAGCCCTCGAAGTCCTTCAGCGGGAATAAAAAGGTTGTAGATTTAACAAATTATATTTTCATATTATTCTGTGCTGGAACCATAATTTTCAAAGTCCAAAGAATTGTCAAGAGTTTAGCCAACTACAGAGATCCGGAGGAACTAATATACAGTCATCAATGTGCAATGAATGTGAAACAAGTATTAATTGGCAAGATTGTATGCAATACCTCTGTCTGGTAACGAGTATCAGCTGGAGGGAGCTTAAGACTTGCCTTCCAATCTTCAGCACTGAACCAAAGGCAATACAAAGTCACATCACAGCAACCTTCATTACTAGCATCTATTATAAGCAGCAAAAATACATGAAATTAACAATATATGGATAATTTTCACATCCATATCCATAAAGCAGAAGAATCTCATTGGTGTGGCCAACAAGAGTTACTCCCAACCAGTCCAAAATAAGTTTGTAGTTTATCATATGTCATGCTCGACTTTGGCCATCAGTTATCTCAAAATACACTTTTATTAAAACAAAATACTCACTCCATCTAGAATAATAATCACGTAAAATATTGTCACGTTTCCTAAAATTGGAATAGTTAATGATTAGATTTCACAAAATAACCCCAACTAAAATAAAGTGATATAGAGATAGTGAAAAGGAGAAAACCATTATAAAAGGGTAAAATCTTAGTTATACACAATGCGCACCCAGGCAAAAAGCGCAAGTTGAAGGGAGGAGCGAGGCGCAAGTTGAAGGGAGGAGCGAGGCGCAAGTTGAAGGGAGGAGTGAGGCGCTAGTAGAAGGAGGCGCAAGGCAAAGGCGTGCGCATCTCGTAGGCGAGGCACAACTTTATAAAAAAAATATTTTTTTTGTGGTTGTTAAAGAGCCCCATATACTAAGTTGCACACAGACGGGTACGGGTCCGAATTCGGGTACGAGATTTCAAAATTTTAGGCATGGATATGTGTACCTGAAACATATCGGGTACGAGTACATGACCTAGAAGATGTAGCCGTGCAGAGCCCATATATATATAAGTAAAAGTTATTTAAAAAAAACAAAGAATGCCAATCAAAGGCTCATGTAGTGTCAGGTGTAAGGTCAAGTAAAGAGTGGAAGATTAAAAAAAAAAGTTTCTAGAAGCTTCTTTTATACTTTAGCACATCAAAGACAAAGAAAGCCTCTAAATGCACATCGAAGAGAGATAAGACGAGACGAGAATTGTCATGGAAAGTTTGACTGGCAATGAATGCTAGCAAAAATGACCGGTGATTCCTCGCAAGCGTTCTCAGCCATGGGCGGTGAAGCAGCGGCCACCAATTGTTTTCGACTCACAAATTAGGGTTTCTTCATAATTGAAAATTTCTATTTAGGTCTTAAAGTGAAGCAATTGAAGGCAATTAAATTAAGGATTTTGCTCAAATTAGATTCTTCCAGAATGGGTACGCTTAATTTGAAAAAGCTTTTTCTCCTTTATTTTGTAATTTCAACTCAATCTACTCTCTTACGCCTCATCCCCAAAAGCGCACCACCTTGCGCCTCCAAACGTCGCCTCTTGTGAGTCACTGCGCTTGACTATTTGGATCATTTTGGTTAGCGCCTCCACAAGCGGCGCGCCTTAGTTGCACTTCTCAAAACTAAGGGTAAAATTATGGTAGATCCTCTATTATGAGGGATTAGAGCAATGTGACAATTGATTCTAGACGCAACACAAGAAGTCTTTATGTAAGTATTTTACCGTACCATTATAACAATATAACTGTTATGGTTATCATCAACAAATTTTGAGGAACTGACGGTAACATATTGACCTCAAACAGCAAAAATGGCCCTGATTTTGGATCAAAGGAGTAAATCCAATGGCAGGTGACTCATGAGTGTCACACTCACACTACAAGGACAAATTGGGGGGCACGGAGAACTAATGAACAACATGTCGATGTCGCAAACTGCAAACACATGACGACAGATCATATAAAACAAGAACAGTTTTAACCCTAAAATTTCAAAGCTGATCAGAAGTTGATAGCATAATGTGACGTCCAAGGCGGGGAGGGAAGTATCACGACCAGATTTAGAGCAAAAGGGCTTGGAGCCTTTGACTGAACTTGCCTTGTTTTCTATATTCTTCTAAAAGGCTAACTTCAACCAAGAGTCCAAGATACAATCTAACTCCCCCTTCCCTCATATACTTGTTCCTTCTCCTTGCGAGTATTTACCTATCTAGTTCAAATTTTTTCATGGAGAAACAAGACATGAAGCTATAGGAGTGAGGCTATCCGCTATTTGGAAACTTATCAAGAAAGTTTGGATGTGATGTGGTACATTCGGACCTTCCATATCAAAAGAGTAGGCAACAAATTTCTGCATTAGCAAAGTACAAGATAACCTCATCTGTCAGAACAATCCATCCCGAAATTATTAATCAATAAGGAAATCAAGTTGAGTAGTTAGGCTCTCTCTTTCCTCCGGTCTCCACTCATTAACTAGACCTCCAAAGCATCACTTAATCATCTCTGCCATCAGTCAAGGCAACACACGAAAGCAATAAAGTTAATCTAGCAGGCTGCCTCAGCCCTGCTCCTTCGGATCAATGATATGTGCATACCCAGGTACCCATCCTGAGTGGCTGAGTTCACAAGAAACTGTTCAATTTGGTTTTACTGCCATCACAAATGCCAGAAAACTCCAGTAAACAATCCAACCAGATGATAAGACTCCACTTGCAAAATGGAAAAATCTATTGCACACTGCGGATGAGGCAACAAGATAATCATTGTTCCAAAAGCATACAACTTTTGGAATAAACTTAGTTCCAGCATCGCCTAATAAAAGCAAACTGGAATGTGCATAAGCCTAGAAAATCAGCACAGAGATAAAAACCAGTGTCTGTGAAATGAGAAGACTACTTAAATCCCAATGCATTTTAGCTTCGTGGCATTTGTAGATACTATATAATATGTCGAAGACAAACCACAATTTGGAAGAATGCATGATATTGAGTTCAAACTCATTAACCATCAAAGAGTATAGAAGTTAAGACTGAATGCATGTTTGATAAATCAAAGGTTATATATGGGTTATAGCAGTCACTACAACCATACCTATAGCAACAAAAAAAAAAAAGAATCTAAAACGCATAAAGAATAAAACAAATCAAGACCAGACAAGCTGCCGATTGATAGTAAATGCCTATCTTGTAACGCAGATATTCAAATTTCAACAAGCGTTGGCTGACTTATCCCCTTCCTTATCTTTTAAGCACTTTAGCTTCAGGGAGTGGGGATATGCTCAGAGAAAATAGACCAAAGATGTCAGAATTGCTATACACCTCCATTGCGGTCCACAGTTACCAAGACGGTCTTATAATCTTAAAATTACATCACTATCAAAGATGCCAAAATCTCACCCAACCAACAAAAAAAAAAACATTTTCTTTAATTCTTCCACCTCGTCGATCCCCTTGCCCTTGCCCTACCTCATACACTAGAAGCATAAGTACCAAAAAGCTTCCTCTCCAGCACGAAATTCTACCAAAGAAACATAATGTGGAGCTAAATCATAGAGAAAATGATACACAATCCTCCAAATTAGTACAAGAGACTAGAAGTACTCTAATCCACAGCATGCCAAACTCTAATGCTCGCTCCACCCTGAGACATAATTCCTGTATTCACCACAACTTCACCTTTACCTTCCGATTGCCTCTCCTATTATCTCCCTACAACCCCATTCCCGAAACATAAATCCCGATAGCAATTTCCAAAGCATACAAACATCAAGGAGATAGATTTTTTCCACTCCCTAACTTATTAAGTCTTAACTCTCAAGTAATCCCCAAGAAAGTCATGTGAAAGGAAACTAGATGCATAAATTCGAATAGGGAAAAGGTAAGCAATCCATGGGAAGGCTATTAAATTAAAAGTTGCTCTTACTCAGCCTAGAGGCTTGACGATTGAACAAGGATGCGCTCTAGGATAATGTGCAAAACTACACAGCTTTATGTCAAACGACAAAAGACACAATATGGCTATGGAGGCAAATCAAACCTCAAGACAAACCAATATAACAGCTTTTTACACGAACTCTCATGCTCCAACAATTTCCTTGCTCATTAAAAATAAATTGTGTCTGTTCTAAATCAGAAGTCTCAAAAGACTAAACCTCTTCCAACAAAAAGTCCAAATGGTCTTTTTAGAAACTTGATATCTCAATGGAGACTAAAGAGTACCAAGGAGATAATAGGCCTTTCTCCCTAGCCTCAAAATTTGTGAGTGTCATGAACAAGCATTAAAAGATCATCACTAATAGAAATAATAATGTCAGGCCATTAGCAAGCCTTGAAAGTAATATTAAAAGGCACACATTACAGTCAGCTTCATCAAAAACTCGGATATACTATTGATCCCAAAGTTGAGAGTCGGGATCATGGCAACAAACACCCTTAGAAAGATTAACTTCGAAAATTAGTCATTCTTAATCTTAATTAATTTATCTGTCGGAAAACCTGATTAGAAAGTACAGAGGAGCAACTTTTCACCTAGATGCATTATATACATGGAATAGCATTCAAATTTGTAAGTTGTAACTGGTTGATTATTTAACAACCAATTACAGAAGCTCAATCTAGTCATCATGCACCACAACCCCCCACAAGATCTGGCTGAAGCGGAACTCCCTGCACTATCGGTGACTATGCAAATAGAGAACTTCAAACAAATCTCCATAACTGAAATACAACAATAAGGAAAAGGAGACCTTTAAAAATGTTCATACATAAACCACCATGTCTACTCTTGTGGAGGCACAATCAAATATTTATAACATAGTACCAACAAGTTTGCCAATAATCTAGCAATTCAGCACAAATACATTGATGCCCACAAGTGACTTGTCGATTCATCATGACATGGTGAAAGATGTAAGTAAGTGAAGACGACAATAGTTTCAAGAGCTTGAACAAGACCTGCATTGAAAGGTATACCCATGTCTTTCAAGGGAGTCCCAATTCCATCCAATTTTACCTGCTTCAAAAAGTTATAACTCTCAAAAGCCGTCCTACACAGATGCAAAAAAAGTACTTCTGCGAGAACGAAGAATCCAAGTAACATAAAGGCATCATTACAACGAGAGCTCAGCCACAAGATAAAGCAAGCCTCTACTTAGTTTATGGGCTCCCATTCCGGTCTCCACTCCATAACTAATCTTCATCACTGTTTCCAATAACCCAATCGGAACAAAAATGGAGATACCCAAAAAGATTGGTTCAATCCAAACAAACCTTTCTCTTAAACTCCACGTGAGCAGTAGCAAATATTTCAATAATATACACCTTACATAAACTAAATACCAGAACTTGATACTAGGATCGCCCTCTCTTCATCACTCTCTTTCGACCGTCACAACAAATCACATAATTTCCAACAACATCACAAATCATGAATTAAAAACAAAAATCAGCTTAAATCCCTAGAATTCGAAAAGAAGTTACCTCGAATCCACATTAGGCGTTTGATTGGACTTCTCAGCTTGATTAGAAGAAGACTGAGTTGAACCAGCAGTAGCAGCAGAAGTATTAGCAGGACGTCGCATCATCCACTGTTGTTGTTGTTGTTGTTGTTGTTGTTGTTGTTGTTGTTGCTGCTGTTGTTGTTGATACTGATACTGATTTTGGTGTTGCTGGTAATTCTGCTGCGGCGCGCGTCTCTGCACATACTGTGGCTGGTCGTGGTGCTGATTATGGTGGTACGACGGCCGATTCTGAAAATTAGGGTTTTGTTGCGCGTAATTACCGCCGCCGCCGTCGCGACCGTTGCCGATCCCCGGCGGATACCTCGGGCGCGCGTTGTGGTTCATCGGAATTTTTGCGAAGAGAGGAGAGAGAAAGAAGAGAAGTCAAATCAACAATGGAGATTTTTTGGATCTAAAGAAGAAGAAAGAGATTTCAGAAAAAAGACGAGAGTAGTTTAAAATCGAACATTCTTGGGAGTTGGGGAGAGTGGGGAGTGGGTGACTCAGTTCACTGCGTCGACTTTTTACTGGGGGATGGATGGATTGTGATTTCTGAGTTGTGTGACCGGAGGATTTTTGACTGTTTTTTGAGCTTATGAAGGGTCTTTAGGTAATTTTTGTTTGTTTTGAAGGGTAGATATGTCTTTTAGTGTCTATGTGTTCACTTACAAGTTACAAATTTAGGGGTGTTCATGAGTGGGGGGTGGGTTAACCGTCTCGAAACAACATTTTGGTTCAATAACCGAAAGTTTTGGTTTGCTCTTTTTTGCGGACCGTAATCGTAACTGTTTAGATCCGTTACCGCCCAAACGGTTAACCGTTTTTCGGTATGGTTTTCGTTTAACCATTAACCGTTATACTATTATATTTTACTTAATGTACATATATGATATATACTTTCTATTTTTTTGTGCATATACTTTAATATTATATATACTCTAATATAAAATGTATTATAAGGTGGATAATAAATTCATTGGAAAACATAACTAACACTAAGAATTCACTCTATTTCCTAATTATAGTGTTTATATTAGTACTAAAATTTTCAAATAATCACATACTTCCTCTAATTGTTGTTACTTAGTAATAAATATTAGAATCAACGTAATTGTTGGAAAATGTTTCACAATAATTAAATAGTGAAAAAAACATATTTCGGATTTTCGGTTAATCGTTTACTCAAAAAACATAATTGTAATCATATCATTTAACCGATACTTTTATCAGTTCGGTAATCGTACTGTTAACGCTTTTTTATCCGTACGGTTACCACCCACTTAAACCTTTTTTTGGTTTATTGGTACGATTTTTCGGTTTCGGTTTTTTTTAACACCCCTAGTTACAACTACTCTCTCTACCCAACAAGAAGTTTTAAAATACACTTATATTTTCATCAATCCCCAAAAACCCCTACGCGAGATTGAGTATCGGTAATATTTTGTGTAATTGGTTCAGACACCAGTTTAGATTCCATGCGTATAAGTCAATTTTTCATTATTTTGCTTAGTGATTCACTAATACTCCCTCCGTTTCTTTTTACACTTCACTTTGGGGGAGAACCAATAATGAAGTATAAAAGTATGATAGATAAAATGAAAATGTGGAGAGAGAAAATGAAAAGTGAGATAGAGAAACTAAAAAGTGGGTTAAATATTAAAAAGTGGATGACATGGGTGGAAAAAGAGGATAAAGTAGGTGGGATATGTTACAAAGAACTAGAAAAAGTAACAGTGTGTAGATAAAAAAAGAAACACACCAAAAAGGAAAGTGTGTAGATTAAAAAGAAACGAATGGAGTAGATAATAGCCCAAAAAAACAATTTTTGCTAGTAATTAGGTCTTGTTCTTTTCGGCATAAAACAACTGAACTTAACTGAACTGAATTGAACTGAACTGAATTAAATTATAACTAATTAATAGTAATGATTATCATTTAGGAACTGAACTGAACTGAAAATAAGTTGGGGAGAACAGGCCCTTAGTTGATCAAGTGTTTATGTACTATTAGAGTGATTATAAACAAGGTTAGAGTAGGGAAGAAGGATCAAAGTCTAGTTATTTTAGTTATTTCTTGCATGTATGTATATACATAATTTTTTCTAACATAACAAACTCGGGTTCGAGTGCCTAGTTTATAAATTGGATCGACCAAGGACCAATATCGAAGTCTAGTTATTTTAATTGTAACATATTTCTTGCATCCCACTTGTTTACTTTTGAAACTTAGTCATGTATTCTAATTATCAAATTTTGTTCCTTTCTAAATTCAGGTAAGTATAAATTTCTTGAATAAGATTTCATGTTTCCTTTGTAACATGTTTCTTGCATCCCACTTGTTTACTTTTGAAACTTAGTCATGTATTCTAATTATCAAATTTTGTTCCTTTCTAAATTCAGGTAACTATAAATTTCTTAAATAAGATTTCATGTTCCCATATACAAGGGGGAATTAGCTCTAATTCAACAATAAAATAGAATTTGTGAGAAAAGGTCTTCTCATATTGAATGGCAAAATAAGCATAACATGGCTTGTCTAACTAATAATACAATATGCCAAAATTTCCTTACCTTATTATGGTCATGGGTAAATTTTCTTTCAATGTGATCATGGATCCCATTGGGCTGAGCTTTTCAACACTTTTGAACCAAAATTTGATGCTTAAACCTCGTATTTGAACGTTTCAAACTTTTTGGACTTAAGGCCAAAATGGACTAAAGAGAACACATTTTAGGGCCAAATAATAATGATGTTCAAAACTTGAAGAAATTGCCTGAAATTTAGGTCGACCAACCCAAAAATTGGGCCAAAATTTCCATCAAGAACACAAATATTAATGTTTTTTTATGTAAAACTCACGTTAGTCATCTCTAGTTTCCGAACCTATATATAAATAGTCCATGTAAACCTCTTAAGCCAATAATGATTCTTGTACTTGTTTTCACTTTTTGGGTGAGAATGTGGTTTAATTGAGTGAGAAATGTGATTTAATTACTATATACAGGAGTATTAGCACGTGACACTATTAATCGACGGAGAAAATAACAGAAGCAAGAGCTCCAAGGTCAATTTTATATATTCCTAGACAATAAATCTACAATTTAAGTTATTCCCTTCATCACCTTTTTGCGGTGTAAGTTATTTGGTTTAAAACCGAAAACCAAACCTGTAATACCCCGATTCTTGAGCCATTTTATTTAGTGTTAATTATAATTATTAAGTTAATTATATTATGAAATTTTCTTATTTTATTTGAGTTGGAGTATGAGTTTTGAATTAAAATGTTGAAATGTGTTTATTAATCTATTTTTTATTTAAGATAAGAATAATATATTTTGGATTTTAAATGGCCAAATGAATTTTAAATTCATTCTCTCTCTTTTTATATTCTCACACCCAAACACCCCAAACCCCATTTCTCTCTCTCCTCTCTCCCGGTGAAACCCGAAATCCCCAATTCCCCCACCATTTCTCTCCCTCGCTCACCTTCGCCTGCCTCCTCGCCGGCGTTGCCGAAGCTCACCGGAGCTCCCTTTCTTCCCCTGCTCGCACCGGTGTTATCGTGGTGGTGGTCCTAGTCTCCCTCTCCTCCGTTCGTTGTTGCTGTTGTTGCGTGTTGTGTTGTTGCTGCCGCCGACCTCCCGTACCGCCGCCTGCGCCGCTCGCCGGAGCTCCTGCTCTGGTTGGTTTCGTCCCTGCTCCAAGTGAGCAGAGGTACTATACCCCTCTCTTCTTCTCCTTCTATTCTCCTCATGTTGGAGGTTATTATTGAGTTTATAAATTCTGAAATTTGGGTACTACACCCCCTTCTCCTTCTCTTTTTGGTTTCAATAAGTAATTTCCCAACTATTTCAAATATATTAAGAAATTTGTTCTGAAAATATGATTGAAACAGAGTGATGATGTCGGTAGTTTGATTGCTTATGGCTGATTTGTTATTGGTGGAATTTGATAGGAATAGTTATGATTCTTGAAATTTTCTTCTCTACATCTTCAAGTTTTGAGAATATATGTTTGTTGAGTCCTGCAACTAAAAATTTGATTGGGATATGACTGAAGTCGTGAATTTTGAGATTTGGAGATTATTTGTTGATGTTCTAGTTTGGTACTACACTCCTCTCTTCTCCTCCTCTTGTTTTCCTCATATTACAAGTCATTATTGAAATTATGGATTCTGAATTTGAGTACTAATTGTTGATTTCTTGATTGATTGAGTTGTTGTAAGTATTACAACTATGCTAAATTTTTGGTATTACTCAAATTAATTTGTGAGACTTGATTATTATTAGTCTTTAGAGGAAATTGGAGTTGGATGTGGATTATGCTGATTTGATGAAACTAATTTAGTTGATAAAATTGATAAGTGAACTTCTGTTATTTCCTAGTAACCTTATAGTTCCGAAATATGACGTTATGGTGGCCTATAACTATATTATTTATGGACTGTAGATTAACTTATGGTGTGTTATGATGGCTAAAGATGGATAATTGGAAATTAAGCGATGAAGAGATCTTAAGATATTTGTTAAGAAGTTTTAGTGAATTACTTAATTACCTTTATGGATTGATGCGTTTAATATGATGGTTAAGTATTCGTTTACGAGGTTGAAATGATGCATGGGTTAAAAATGAATTGCTTATGATAAAGAACGTGGATTTTACTTACCTTGTTCATGTCTTATTAAGCTTATGAACTTGAAAGTAGTAGAAAGTATTTTGATTAACTGTATCAGGTTTCTTATCATATATTTTAATAAGTTGAAAAGCGAAGAAAATGTATCACCGGACTATTGTTAGAACTAGTAAGAGTTGAATTATGTTTAATAACCATAGTCGATTATGTGAATTATATCGCTAATAAACTTATTAGTATGGATATGAAGGAGTATGGAATAAGTATGCCTCTTGTTTTGTAAGTGATCGGAAAGTGTGATAAGATGACTATTGTTCTTATGAATGACGACGTATGAACGGTTTGTTATGATATATGTTCATGTATTCTGAATATGTTAAAGTATACCTTCTAATTCTGAAACCATATGAAAGTATGAATGACTCTTAAACGATATGAGATACAAAAAGACTGTTATGTTTCTGCTATGCTTCTGATATGTTTATGTTATTCTTAAAAGTACTTAAAGGTATGAGATATGCTTACAATTTCCTATTATGTAAAATTTACGTTATGATCATTCTGAAACAATCTGAAAGTATAGAAAGTAACAACTACTGCTAGTACTCGCAATTCCCTTCATACGTGTTTTTATGAAAAATATAATGTGCAACTGAATTGATGATTTATGAACAAATGTGTTTCTGAATTGCGGGATTAAAACTTATCCATGTTTTGATTACGTATCCTGAGATTTATATGATTTTATAAAGTTGATATATGACAATCACTGATCACTGAAAATGATACTGCTTATGATACAATACTGAAAGACGGAAAGTTACCGAGTTACTGAAGTATACTGAACACTGAAAATGATACTGTTTATGAGATATTACTGAAATACTGAAAGTTACTGAATTACTGAGGTATACTGATCACTGTTCAGGTAAAAGAAACGTAACATGATAAATTACAGTGAAAGAACTGGCTGGTTGTACCCTCTGGCCGATCGAAGGTCGTGCACGTACCGTCTTCATTCTTTGGGGCACTAGCCCGTTATGCATTCTTGGGGCACCGGCCCACTATCATTTGCGGGTGTAGGGTAATGCCCGGGGTCAAGGCCCTTGCACAGTGGTGCATACACATACTGGCCTGGGAGACGTCCCAACACTGACTGATGTACAACAACCAGAGTAAAAACTGATAAAATGAAATGATGGATTATTAATGCTATGAAGTATGATTAAGTAAATGAAAAGTTAATGATGAAGCTTATGATATGAAACGAAACATCTATTATGTAGATGATTTTATGATTTAATGCTATCAAGTATGATGGAAAGTTATGATGAAACTTATGATATGAAATTAAATGAAATATTTGTTACGTAGATGATTTTATGATTTAATGCTATGCAGTATGATGACTTTGATGTTATGAAAGTATGATTATGATTGCGTTTATATTTTATGATTTCACACATTATGTTATCGATGTTTGGATTAGGAGATATGGAATGTTTTATGAAAATGATGATTAGTGATGTTTATGAACGAGTGCTATGAAATAACTATGTTATTAAGATAGTACGATCATTACTAGTTAAGTAAATGAAAGATGATGATGATTCATGATATCCTGTATGACTTAAAGTATATGTTTATGAATGTTTATTGTCTAATGATATGAAAGTATGCCTTCCGCCTCGATATGAAAGAACTATGATGATGTTACGACTCTGCTATGATTTCTGAAAGTACTTAAAGGTCATAAAACATGATGAATGATAATGGACTATGTGAATGTTGCTATGTTGTTGTGATATGGTTATGAATGATGTGAACATGTTGATTACGTGAGAGTCGTAGACACCAAAGCATGTTTTAAGAATGTTTTATGGGTTAGTACTCAGCGTTGTGCTGATGTGTCTGTCAATGTTTTGTTTTGTCACTACTGTGGCCTGTCACTTGGTGGGTGGCAGTGTTACAATAGTTTCAGGTTGAAGTTCTGGAGCATCTTGTCCAAGATAGAAGCAGTTACGTACTAAGGGCTCAGCCATGATTGTTTTATGTTTCTTTTGAGGCGAGGACGTTCCACTTTGTATTAGTTAATAATTAATGGTTTAGTTTCATTCCTAGTTCTGGTTGAGCAATAGTGCTCCTGTTTCTCTTTAGCTGCTGCTCCACGAAAGCGTTGAGTTCTGGATTTGGTATATTTTATTGTAACAGGTTTTTCATACATTTTCCCATTTTGGGTTGTCCAATTTACAAAGGAAATTCTGTCGAAATTTCTAGAAAATAGTAATATATTATTAAAGTGTTTCTTTAAAGAGTGTCAAATCAAGGTATTGCCCCTGTAAGTTAATGTTAGATGTCGCCTTGTATTTTCCCTTAGTGGAAAGTACAGCGGTAACGCGCCGACTAAGCTAAGTCTTCCGCTGCTAATCCTTGGTTAATTAACCTAATAAGGTTGTGCAAAAGTCGGGGCGTTACAAAACCAAACCAAACCGAATTAATAATTTAGTTTGGTTTTTTTCAAAATTCGGTTTGGTTTGGATTGAAATTTTTTCATTTTTTCGGTTTTCGGTTTGGTTCGGTTTTTATTTTAAAAAACCGAAAAAAACCAAACCAAACCGAAGTTTGCCTATCCTATATGGGTTTTGATGTTTTTATCAATTGTCTTTAGTTCTAGTACTTCAATTTTAAGCTTTAGTTGAAATTTGAAGTAATTCTTCTATGTTTGATGATTTGAAACTTGATAATTTTCGTATTATTTGTAAGATTTGGAAACAAAAAATTTGCATCATAAAAGAATTTCGGTTTTTTGGTTTGGTTTTGGTTTTGTAATTTCGGTTTGGTTTGGTTTGGTTTGGTTTGGGACGAATTTTGGTTTGGATTTGGACTTGAAATATGAAAACCGAATTTATTTTGGTTTGGTTTGGTTTGGGACGAATTTTGGTTTGGATTTGGACTTGAAATATGAAAACCGAATTTATTTTGGTTTGGTTTGGTTTTGCCCCAAAACCAAACCAAAAACCGAACTTACACCCCTAATCGAGATAATTAAGAATAAGGATTGAACTAGAGATCTTTTAAATATGAGTTTCCACATCTTATTCTTTTTTTTTTTTGACAGGCACATCTTATTCTTTTTAATAGTACTTGAGAGTTGTATATATAATGTGGTTACAGTGCATGATATTATAAGAAATCTAAGCAGTCTACTAATAAGAATTGTCAAGACAATAGTTGATTTATATATCTTATTTTGATCTACAATTTTACCACAATTGTCTCACAACTTCTCAACTGGTGGTTGAGTTTCAAGCCTAAAGACTATATATACTACAATAGACTTGGTCAAATTGTTATTTTTCTATCTTTATCTCACAAAGTTTAACAATTTAAGAAGATCATCTTCTAATTATATCTCCTCAAAATAAGGTAGATTGGACCATGTCCATCCATGAGTCCACAATTTTTGCAGCCTCTAATTTGTTTACATTGACTATATTTGCCTTTTATATCTTTAACTTCTCAATCTAGGAGTTTGAGATCAAAGTGTTTTCATTGAATAAAAAATTTGAAATTATCTCTTCCATTTTCCTCCCTTGGGAGATAAATACAATTATATCTTGCGAGGAGGAAGAGGAAGACTAAGACTAAATAAAAATGGTGTTTACTGGAACCCTCGAAAAATGCAAGGCATGTGACAAAACAGTATATGTGGTTGATATGGTGACAGCTGACGGTGTTCCTTATCATAAAAATTGCTTTAAATGCAGCCAATGCAATGGAAAGCTTATGGTAAGGATATTAATTATGCTACCACGTAACTAGGTACTATTTTAGATAAAAGTTACCAATATTGCAATGGATGACTATCGTAATTGTGTTTAACTAATACTCATTATTATCTACACCGCAGATGGGAAGGTTTTCCTCCATGGATGGAATATTGTATTGCATGCCGCATTTTGAGCAACACTTCAAAAAGACTGGCACTTACTCTAATAATAAGTCTCAAACATGTAAACCTTTTCTTTAACATCCCTTACGTGTGTTGGAGGGCATAACATTATTCATTTGTAAAAGTTTTAAGCGCTTATATTCATAGCCTAACACTTTTTATTTTCTGTTTGTCTAAACAGCTGCGAAACTTGAACTGGTAACTTCTTTAGGCCTTCATTTACATGTTTATAATTTAATTTTAAGATTCCAGCTCTCATATCTCTTTTTCTTTGTTCTTTCTTAGAGCAAGACCCCTAGCAAGCTCTCAACAATGTTTTCTGGGACCCAAGACAAATGTGCTACTTGTAAGAAAACGGCATACCCCCTCGAGAAGGTTAGCCAATATATATTTTTTTTTGATAAGATGAAGATTCCTTGTTAGTGAATGGAGAATTTAGAAATCTCATATTACAAAGGGCGAAAATCGAACTCTAGTCACAAGGGTGGAACTAGGCAATATTTTTTTATTAGAACTAGGCAACATAGCCCGACCCAGGCGCCAAGACTTGGAAGGAGGGAATGGTCGGCGGAATCTTTCTCCAGGCTTCGACGTGGTGGGTTTCGAACTCCTAACCTTGAGGTTATGAGGTGGAATCCTCACCAAGTGAGCCGAGCCAAGCGAAGCTTGTTGATTCTTAGCCAATATATACAAGTTCAATATAGGCTATAGCTTATGCTTTGTAGATTTAGTATTATAAACCATGTTTGCTAATTCTTTTTTTCCATCATATTTATGCTACAGATAGTTGTAGAGGGAGAAAATTATCACAAGTCATGTTTTAGGTGTGCAAAAGGAGGTTGCTTTCTCACTGCATCTAATTATGCTGCTCTAGATGGATATTTGTATTGCAAACCTCACTTCGCTCAGCTATTTAAAGAGAAGGGTTCATATAATTACCTTACAAAATCAATTTCAGTGAAGAAAAATGATATTGATGGTCTTGTGTCTTCTGAAGAAGATAAGCAAGATACAACCCCAGAAGTTGAAGTAGCGAAAGAAGAAGAAAAAGAATCATTACAAGAGTAAACTAATGATTTATTTATTGTAGTAGTATGCATCGAATGCAACCTCTTTGTTTCATCTTTCACATAGGGTTATTGTCGGATATTTCATTTGATGTTCAATTTTCTTAAATTTGGAAGGGCAAATATTTGCTTTATTTTGTCAATGACACTAGAAAGACAAATACAATTAGGGAGGATGTGAAACATCATCTTGTCAAAGTAGAACAGCAATGAGGTGTATTTGGGTTTCAAACCATGTTTAAAATTTGATTCGAGATGAATCTTGTCTATATTGTATAAAGATTTACTATAGTTCTTGTGATTGAACAAAAATAACAGTTGTGTTTATATATTTCTTGTATACACAACGGTGCAAGATGCCATTTGGATGTGAACGTGTTTTAAATACGGTAAATTTTTATATGAGACAAGTATATACAGTCGGTTAATTCACATAATTTTATGTCTTACTGAAACTCACCACATATCCCTTGAAAATCATTTTATTAATGTAATAGGTTCCCAATTAATATATACAAGGATCAAACTTGTAAGACATGCTCGAAAATTGTGCACCAAATTTACTAATCAAAAGTATTTTATTAATTGTCATAAATCTGAAGAACACTCATATACCCCAAATTTCACTATGAGAAATGTATAATGAACTTATCAATCGCCTCAAAATCTACATGCCAATTACAAAGGGTCAAAATAATTTTAACTATAATGTAGACTTAAACATGAAAATGATGCTAAGATACAAACAACCATACAATATAATATATATACAACTAGTTGTTGGCCCGGACGATGCCCCTGATCAGTTATCAATGTGAATTTGAAGTCTTAAATCAAACTCTTGAGAGAAGTGGGAAAAAAAGAGTTATAGGCATGCATTGGACTATGCTCAGAAGATGATCTTAATTCCAATTCCTACCAAATTTTCTACATAGTACTCCCTCTGTTTTTTTTGTTCTTCCTACTTGGAATCTTAACGTACACTATTTACAATTAGAGAGAATCTTCTAAATTCTTTTCAATATATATTAGAAAATATAGTCATGTGGGGTCTTGTTTGATTCGTTTTAATGAGTACTTTATTAATATTCAATCGTTATAATTTTTACTAATATGTAATAAAAGGTTTTTGAGGTCAAAGAAGTGCATTGACGAACATGCACACTTAGAAGAAGGAAGAACAAAAAAACAGAGGAGTAATATATGAATCATTCATCAATATAACCCTCAGCTTCAAGATAGTACATATATCTACATATATAATTACTTGCATAGAATATAATACAATCATGTTTTTAAATTTAGGTTAATGTATAAACATATAACTGATGCAATTAAATGGTGTAGTAGTGTTAATCATGGGGGTTATATCTTTTATAAACTTTTTTTTCCCACAAGGACCAACATGAGATTGTAGAGTAGTTGGTTAGTGCATTTCTATCTCAAATGAGAGGTCATGAGTTTGAGTCCTAAGACACACATATTTATTGTTTAATATGTCTCATTTGATTGTGTAGGGATGAGGGGGATCAGTACATATGACAACATGACATATTTTTGCCTTAAGGCTTGTATTTTAGATATATATATAGATTGTTGCCTTCCTTATACAACCTTAGCAATTACTACTTCATAAAACTAAGGGACATGCGGGCGGAGAGAATGAGAGAAAAAGAGAAAGAGAGCTAAAGGGGCGAAAAATGCCTCTCCTCAGAGGAAAACGATCTTCTCCAAAGATCGAAGAAGAAAGTGAAGAGAAGTTTAGTGATTGAATCACATAGCCACAATGAAAATCTACAAGATCGAGTGGACCCTGATGTGGAAATGGCGCAAATTGCAGATGAGGAACCAAATGATGCTAGGGTTATAAACCCTATATCTTATTGTCAAGCAACAAGAGGAAATGGAGGGCTTGTTAATCCTCTATATGTTGAGGATATAGAGGATGATGGAATTTCGGACGATGATATCCCTTTGGAATGTGATTCTGATGATGAAAGTTGCCCGACTATCTATCTGACTAAGGAGGAAAAACGGAGGTTAAGATCTCCCTGGAAAATGCCCTAATTATCAAACTGTTTGATAGAAAACTCAGCTATGAAATACTGATGAAAAGACTCCACCTAAAATGGAGCTTAAAAGGAGACATTGCTTTGATGGATGTTGGACATGCGTGTTATGTAGTTCGATTTAATAATCTCGATGATTATGAATTTGTCCTTACCCAGGGGCCATGGATGATTGGGGATAGCTATCTAACAATTAGAAAATGGATCCCAAACTTTGTCGCAGATGAAACACCAATTAAGAAGCTTACGACATGGGTAAGAATCCCTCATCTGTCAGTTGAATATTTTGATAAGCAATTCTTGATGAAAATTGGTTCTAAAATTGGCAAAGTGATCAAAATTGATCGGAATACGGAATCCATGGATAGGGGGCAATATGTTAGATTTTGCATAGAAGTCGACTTAACTAAACCCCTTCTCTCAAAGTTCAGGTTGAATGGACGAGTTTGGGGTATTCAATATGAAGGACTGAAACAAATTTGTTTCAAATGTGGACATTTAGGGCACAAAGAAGGCAATTGTCCCTTATTCCAAGCTGCACGTAATGATCAAGTTAATAATATTGAAAGGAACATGGCTGAAAAGTCGAATGTCAATAGAGAAAGAGTTGAGGTCCAGCGTTCAAAGGAGAATGAAAAATATGGCACTTGGATGTTAGTCCAAACACCCATGAGGAGATATGCTCCCAGAAGTAAACAAGCTCAGGTTAAGAGTCACAATGCTCCAGGGAAAGTAACTGGGAAAAATTCTAACAATGGTCCTACTAAAGGGTCAGTTCAAATCCATCATGATGTAGCAAAGAAGAGCAATGGTGAGGCGTCTGGTTCGAGATTTAATGTTTTAAATCCTGAGGAAGAAGAAGGAGCAGAAGATTTGCTTGAAAGAAATCAAACGGCTGAGATTGAGTCTGGTGACAATGTAAGCGAGGATAATTCCTTGAATCACGCCGTAAATCTTGGTGAAGAAGATATTATGATGGAAGATAATGGGGATAGTAAAGGAAACCTACCTAATGTAGAAGACACTCACTCTTTGGAACAAGACACAGTTGACTTAGGAATCTCAATGAAAGAGTCGGAGGTGAAAAGAGGTCAAGCACAAGTTGCTAAAGTGGTGCAAACGTCTAAGATGGTTAATGTTTCCAAATCTTCTTCCTCTTTTAACGGGGTTAAGGATAAAAATTTAGGAAACAAAATCCCCCTTAAAACCAATGATAATTTTATTTCCCCAAATAATAAGATTGGTTCTAAGCAAAAGATTTTCAATTCATCTTCATCGAAAGCTCTAGGCTCTAATGGCAAAGAGAATTATATTGAAAGTATTTAGAGTTCGAGGGAAATTTTGAGACAAATCAACCTCTCGAGCCCAAATCAAATTGTGTCACTCTCAATTCACAATGAATCCTGCTCAAGTACCGTTCTCTCTCGAGATCAATACCCCCCCGACAGTAGACTTATTCATAGACTACACCATGGAGGGTCCGACGATAATTCAAGTTCATCCCCTGGCCAACAAGGCTCAGATTCAAGTGCATACATACCTGATACCGCGTAACAATCCAGCGACCATGATGGCAACAGTCCAAATCCCATATGGGACGGAGAGGCCAATGGGGGCATTGAGGAAGCATATTTGTCTCTACTGCCTAACATTCCTTTGAATGTGTATGATAGGTACCCTCTTTTCAAATCGTTTAATATGTCGATAAGAATTATGCTATGGAATGTTCAAGGTGTGAATAATAAAATCGTTGTGATTAAGGAAGTGATAAGAGTTAACAATCCTACTGTGTTAGCTCTTGTTGAGACTCACTTGAGTGGTGAGCAAGCTCAACAAGCATGTAACAAATTTGGTTTTTCGGGTCATAGAAGGGTGGAAGCTCAGGGTTTTAGTGGTGGAATTTGGCTCTTCTGGAGGAAAGATTTAGTTGATGTGAGATACTTTGACAATAATTCCCAACACTTAACTGTGGAAATAAGTAAAGTGGGGGAAGAATCGTGGCTCTTCTCGGCTGTGTATGCAAGCCCAGACGCATCTATTAGGCGTGATTTATGGGGGGAGCTTGAACGTATTAAGAATGACTATGCAGGACCTTGGCTAATGGCAGGTGATTTTAACGAGACTATATCATTGAATGAAAGAGTGGGAGTGAATAACTCGGAGATGAGCCGTAGATGTCATCAATTTTCTGAATGGATTAATCGCAATGGGTTCATTGCCTTGGGTTGCTCGGGTCCTGAGCATACTTGGTCTCGAGGAACTTCTCCAAAGTCTTACAAGGCTGCTAGACTTGATCGGGGGATTGTAAATGAAGATTGGAGGTTGAGGTTTGCGGAGGGAGCTGTTAGAAACCTCCCTAAACTGAGCTCGGACCATTGTCCTATCTTGATCAGTACTACAGGATTTGCCCCGCTGCCTAGAGCTATTAAACTTTTTCGTTTTCAAGCAGCATGCGGATCCTTCATGAAAGATTCGAAGAGTTTGTTCTAACCAGCTGGAGGAATGATGTGCCGTTGGTGCCTTTCTTGAAGCAATTTGCTTCGAGTTTTAATGAGTGGAATCGAAATATTTTCCACAATATCTTCAAAAAGAAAACAGAGCTATGGAACCGGATGGAAGGTATTCAAAAAAGTTTGAGCAGGGGGGTCCTCGAAGACTTCTTAAGTTAGAAGCTAAGTTGAAAGATGAAATGGAGAGAGTTTTGGCTCAAGAGGAACTTTTGTGGTTCCAAAAATCTCATCAACATGCTATTCATGATGGAGATCGAAATACTAGATAACTTCACATCTCAACGATTATTAGAAGAAAGAGAAACAAAATTGAAGCGTTGAAGAATTCTGATGGAGAATGGTGCTTCGATACGGATCAGGTGAAAGGTATGGTTCTTGATTATTGGCACAATTTGTTTCAAGAAGAAGAAGGGAGGGGGCACTCTTTTCGTCTCCTTCATTATTATTTTCCACAAATGAACCAAGATGAGTTAGAGAGTTTGAGTAGGCCCTTTGCGCCTTGCGAGGTGAGTAATGCTTTGATGAGTGTGGATGCATATAAAGCACCAGGACCGGATGGTTCTCAACCATTAAACTATCAAAAATTTTGGGACACGGTCAATCTTAGCCTTATCCAAGTGGTGAAATAAATCCTCAAGGTGCGACTTTCCCGGAGGGTTTGAATGATGCTTTCTTAGTGTTAATTCTGAAATGCGAAGTCCCTAGCACTGCTAACCTGTTTAGTCCCATTGGTTTGTGTAATATTATTTACAAAACTGTAACCAAGGTGATTGTGAACCGGTTGAAACCTTTGTTGCCATCATTGATTTCTCCTACCCAATGTAGCTTTGTTCCTAATCGTCAGATTACTGACAACATTATCATTGTCCAAGAAATGCTATATACTATGAGGAGAAAACAAGGGAGAAAAGGTCTGATGGCTGTGAAAATAGATTTCGAGAAAGCTTATGACCGGTTGAGATGGTCCTTTATTCGAGATTCTTTGATGGAGTTAAGGCTTCCCCAACATATGGTGGATATTGTGATGAATTGTGTGACTTCAACCAAATTACAGATTCTATGGAATGGGGAGCCGATGGAGCAATTTAATCCGACTCGTGGCATAAGACAAGGTGACCCTTTGTCACCCTATCTCTATGTGATTTGTAAGGAACGAATAACATATCTGATTGATAGGGAAATTCAACTTGGGAATTGGTTACCTGTGCGAGCAAGTCGGCATGGTCCTCCTATATCCAGTTTGGCTTTTGCGGACGACTTGATTCTTTTTTGTGAAGCATCGAAGGAGCAAGCATTGGTAATGAAACAATGCCTGGACAATTTTTGTGCAGCCTCAGGGAGTAAGGTTAGCTTATCGAAGTCAAGAGTATATTTTTCGAACAATACTAATCTTGACTTGAGAGATGATATTTGTTCGACCTTATCTATGGAAGCAACCGAAGACCTGGGCACTTACTTGGGTGTCCCGACTATTCATGGGAGGATGTCAAAAGTGGAGTATCAATTTTTAGTGGATAGAGTTGATTCCAAACAATCTGGGTGGAAACAAAAAACTCTCTCAATTATATTGCGGGTCGATCAACCTTAGCACAGAGCTCGCTTTGCTCTATTCCCTACTATGCTATGCAAACTACGAAACTACCAAGGTCTATTTGTGATAAAGTAGATCAAAAGGTGAGAGGTTTTCTTTGGGGTGATACGGAGGAAAATAAGAGTATGCATCTTGTAGCTTGGGAGAATGTCACAAAAAACAAAGATGAAGGGGGCCTTGGGTTACGTTCAATGCGCCAAGCAAATTCAGCTTTTCTTGCCAAATTAGGGTGGAGGGTGCTAACGGAACCGCAATCATTATGGTCAAGAGTTTTACGCAGCAAGTATTGTGAAGGGCGATGTGATGTGGATATGTTCAAGGCTAGGGGTGATGCCTCCAATGCTTGGAAAGACATTGTGCAAAAAGGGGTTCGTACAACTATAGGGAATGGAAGGACAACTTACTTCTGGCACCATCGGTGGGCTACTAGTGAGCCGTTGATTTCATTAGCAAACCCAGAACCGCCCGAGAGTCTTCAAGATCTTACTGTGGAAGAGCTTTGGGATGCGAACACGAGTTGGAAATTTGAATGGTTTGCGGATTTCTTAGCTCCTGCTACTCTTAAATGCATTATGGCTCATGAAGTCGTTGCGGATGATGAAGCTGAAGATGAATTCTTTTAGGATGGATCACCATCGGGTAAATTCTCTATACTCTCAGTAATTAAAATCTTGCGTAGGGAGGAACAAGATAACAACCACGATGGTAAGTTGTGGAGAGATACCTGGAAGATGAAGCTACCCCAAAGAATTTGTTTTTTCTTTTGGTTGGTGTTTAAGGACAGACTCATGACTAATGTCACGAGATTCCTTCGAGGCTTAACTCAGGATCCTCGCTATTGGATTTGTGGTCATGTGGAAGAAAACATTGAGCATATTGTGAGAGAATGCCTTGCTGCGAGGCTAGTGTGGAGAAGCCTTGGGTGGGAACCTCAACTTAGCATTGGGACCAGATTGAGGGGCTGGTTAGAGATTAACCTGTCGCCCACACAAAATAAGGTTGGTGAAAAAATGGCATATGGTGTTTGCTACAACGTGTTGGTGGCTGTGGAAATGGCGTAATGTGCGTATGTTTAATCGGACCCCAAGAATCCCAACTGACAGGGTGCATTTGTTATGGCTCGATGTCGTGAGATTGCGAATGCGTTTGAACAAGAGGACAGCTTAACTAGGAAGTGTAAGAGGAAACGGGAAGAGATACTGATTAGATGGAGTTTCCCCACAAGTGGGCTGGGTTCGCCTAAATACAGATGGAGCGGCTAAAGGCAACCCAGGACCAGCTGGGGGTGGAGGTGTTATTAGAGGGCATCGAGGTGAGTGTCTACTGGCGTATGCGCTTAATTGTGGCTCGTGTTCTTGCACTCAAGCAGACATTATGGCAGTGTTGAGGGGTCTCATACTAGCATGGGAAGAAGGATACAAATATGTGTGCGTTTCGATTGACTCTCAGGTTACAGTAAACTTATTGTTGGGAAAGGAAGTGCGAAACAATCCCCATATTCATTTGGTGAGAAGACTTCGACAATTAATGAGAAGAGAAGGTTGGGAGGTGACTATTAATCATTGCTACATAAAAGCTAATAGAGTCACGGACTGGCTGGCAAATCACGGAGTGAACGTTGGAAGAGAAGCTGAAAGTTCTAAGGGCGATTCCGAAGGATCTTCGTGCTATTTTATTGGAGGACATGGGTGGCCTTGCACTCCCAAGAATGGTCCCTAAACATGATTTGTTTGGTTAGCCTAGCTGCTGCTAGCTAAGAGTAGTTTAGTTGCTTAGTGGTAGAGTTATTTTCTTTTTAGTTGCTTAGTTTCTTTTGCTGTTAATAGGGTTTTTATTTTTTTGTCTTGTTTTTTATTCCTTGTTTTGCTGGGCTTGGCCTCTCATCTTTCACCAAAAAAAAGAAAAAACTAAGGGACATACTTAGGTCCTTTGCGATTATATAGTATATAATAATGTTCAAGTGAAAACACTCCTTGTATAAGAACATGAGAACAATTGAATAATATATAGTCTATTTTAGTAAATATGTAATCCTTTATTTAAGATATTACTCCCTCCGTTTCATAAAGTTCTTTTGTACACTAAGGTTCCATTGAGAATCAAGGTATGCAAAAGAAACGGAGGGCATATATGAATACTCCATTCCGTTTCTTTTTACCGTCTGAACTAATATTTTTTTTATTGATTTCTATGTCCACAAAATCCCTTATATGTCCTTCATCCTCTTGGGCGCATTACTATTCGGCGTAAAACAACCGAAGCGAAGCGAATTGAACCGAAGCGAATTAAATTATAACTAATTAATAGTAATGATAATAATTTAGGAAGCGAAGCGAAGCGAAAATAAGGCTGGGAGAAGCAGGCCCTTCCTCCGACCATGAAGATGGAGTATTCCCTAGGTATTTTACTCCATGAAATCTACATACTATAAGAAATTAATAAATACATTGTATTAAATTTGATCCATAATTTCAAGCTTATATACTAAAGTCTTAACCACTAAATCAAATGATATTTGGTGTAATCATTATAGAGTGAAATATTAATAAATGAAATATATAAGTATCCGAGGCGTAGCCCAGGCATAAAACTAGCTGATTTGGTAAAATTGGTAGATTAGAAGATACACAATATGCTTAGTAATGGGTTATAAAAATGTAGTTAAGGATTACGGCTCTGTTCTTTTGGACTGAATAAATGGAAATTCATTTCGATTCGAGATCGAATCAGTTCAATCGATTCGAGACCATTTCGATTCGGTTCATTTCGAATCGGTTCGATTCGGTTCGTACTTATTCATTTCATTGATTCGGTTTTAGACTACAACTTCTTATTATTATTATTATTATTATTGTTGTTGTTGTTGTTGTTGTTGTTGTTGTTGTTGTTGTTACTACTACTACTACTACTACTACTACTACTATTATCATTATTATTATTATTATTATTATTATTATTATTTTATTATTATTATTATTATATTATTATTGTTGTTGTTGTTGTCATTATTATTATTATTATTATTATTATTATTATTATTATTATTTTTACTATTATTATTATTATTATATTCTTATTCTTACTATTATTATTATTATTATTATTATTATTATTATTATTATTATTATTAAGATTTTTGGCAATGTTGCTTTTAAGCTTTTTGGAGGGTACTTTTTGACCCATTAAATATAAAATAAGGGGGACTAGTGATAAAGAGAGTAATTTTTGGTGAAAGAAGCGAAAGATAGAAAAGTAATACTCCCTTCGATTTATTTTGTTCCTATTTTGAATAGTTTTGTGAGAGGAAATTGGTTAAAGTAGGAAGAATATTATTATTATTATTATGCATATTATTAGTATTAGTATTAATATTATTATTAATAGTACTCAATTCATAAGAATTTTATTATTATGCATATTATTAGTATTAGTATTAATATTATTATTATCATTAATATTATTAATTATTATCATTATCAATGATGATAAAAATATTATTCTACTTGTAATTATTAATAATACTCAATTCGATTCGAATCGGATCGATTCGATTCGAGATCGGTTCGATTGATTGATTGACAAGTTCGGTTCGATTCGACTTATTCATTTCGATTCGATTCGATTCGGACTTATTCATTTCGGTTCGAGTTATTTAGTCAAAAGAACGAGCCTACGTAGCACATTATAGGAAACAAGAAGATCGTCCTCCCAAGGGTGCAAATCATAAAGCGCCACGTCTCCAATTTGGCGGATAAACATATTCCCTTCCCTCTTTATCCCTTCCATTTTCTTCACTTCCCTCTAATTTTCTGGAAAAACCTCTCAAATTCATTCAATTTAAGGCCAACTTTATTTTATCTTTTTTCAAATGTTGTGCTTCTGCAACAAAAACTTCATCATCTAATTTTCACACAATCATGGATAAACTTTCTCTCTCCTCTGCGCCATCTCCAGTAGTTTCTCGTCCCTTTCTCTCTCCTCTTCTCCCCTTCACTAATTCTAGAAGAAGGGTCTCCTTTACTCTCACTAAACACAAGAAATTCTCAGTTTTTGCATCAAAAAATGACCCAAATGATAACAATAACCTCAATCAATGGGACCTTATGGAGCTCAAATTTGGACAAATGTTAGGAGAAGATCCCAAACTCACCTTAGCTAAGGTTAGTTCTCAACCTTATCAACATACCCTTTTTTGCATTTTTACTATTAAGCTCATTTTAATTGTGGGTTTTTGTATATTTTCCATTATAATTGTCATGTTAAAAGTATGCTTAGTTTGTTGCCTTTTTTTATTTTATTTTTTATGATAATGGTTTAGTTTGCTGATTGTTTTGATTGAGATATGTTATCACTTATCAGCCCAATTTTGAAGTGTTTTTATAGGTTTCTTGCTGAATTGTTTGCATTGTTACTTAATTTGTTATATATCTGGATGAATTAGATAAAGGGAAGGAAAGTGAACCCGGATGCTTCTTACATGGACATTGAGAAGAGCTTTTATAAAAACAAGGGGAAATTAGTGGAGGTGAAGGAGGTTCCATTTGATGTGCCTGAGAAGCCGGGGTCGACAAAAATGGCGAATGGGTTGAATTTGGTGAAACCGGTTCCGAAGAAAGGGATCAAAGTAGGGGGTGGTGAGGATTTTGGGAAATTGCCTGACTTAAAGAGGCCAAGTGAGTCAGTTAGGAATAAGATGAGTGGTGTTACTAAGTCTAGTGTTCCGAATGTTATTTTACGAAAACCGAGTGTGTTTAATGAGAAAGATGATGAAATGTATAATTCCTCGAGGTTGAAGATCAGGCCGAATTTGTCATTGTCGATGAGGACTGATTCAGTGAAGGAGAAGTTTAGTGGGATGACGTTGTTGAAGAAGCCTAGCGCGAGTGAGGCGAAAGAGAGTGGTGGTATAAGTGAAAATAATTCGATGGATGGGTCAATGTATAGTGGACTGACGAACAAACCAGAAAGCAGTTTTGAATCTGACACTGCTGATGAAGGACAAAACCCAACGACTTCTGGTGAGTATACGTTGTTGGAGAAACCCCAAGCCATGGTGCCTCAAAATACTGAAGGGATTGGAAGCACTTCTATTGCTAATGGAATGGATGGCACGCTGGAGGATTATATTGATGGATTTCCAGAATCAGAAGGCAGTTTGATGTCAAAGCAAGATGGGCTGGGGTAATCTCCCCAACAGGTACATATTGCATTTTCTATGATTTTGTGTCCTAATTCTATTCTGGAGGTATTGCAGATGACTAGCTGTTAATACTAATCAGTATGTATATTCAAGGAATGCAGCACCTTGAGCAGACTGATGCCGGGTATTCAGGGAATGGAAATGGAACGAGTACCTCAAATGTAGGATCAACTGTTTCTGAGCTCTCTGTTGAGTCTGTTCTCCAGGGAAAACCAAAAAGGTATAACATGCCGCTGTTTGTACATTTTCCAGATGTTTGATAACTTTAGCTTGATTTATTTGCTAATAGGGTTTTATATAGTAGATTAGACCAATCTGTGAGAGAAATGTCATCTTACCCAATTCGAGAGGCTACGGTTTCTGCATATCCTGAAAGCTTTGATGGTGAAGGCGTGCAAGAGGAACTGCCTCAGTCACATCCTCTGGAGGTTGGACCTCTTATGTTCAACGGGTTGTAATTGACCATTGATTATTGGGGGCAGATTCTAAGTCCTTTATGCTCTTATAGGAAACCGAAGGGACTGCTTGGACACAAGTGGAGCAACTTTTTGATCTTGGAGATAGGGTGGAAGTAGAATTGATTAGTTGTAGCCCAAGAGGATTTGTGGTATGAACGAAGCTATAATATTCATTCTTCTTTTTTTTTTTTGACTTACACGAAATTGTTTTGCTCATTTCAGGTATCTTTTGGGTCATTGATAGGATTTTTGCCATACCGTAACTTGGCAGCAAAGTGGAAGTTCTTAGCTTTTGAGTCATGGCTGAGGAGGAATGGTTTAGATCCTTCCAAGTACAGGCAACATTTAGGCATCATCGGAAATGATGAGGTTCTTAACAAGAGCACTTATTTTGAGTCATCCTCTGTTCCAGAAAATGGTCAAAAGAAAAAATTTGAAGTTTCACCTGATATGGAACTGGAAGATCTCTTGAAAATATATGACCAAGAGAAGATCCAATATTTATCATCATATATTGGTCAGGTTTGATTAAAATTACTATAACCCTGACACTATGTTTTGTGCTTTACACTAAGATTCCATTGAGAACTTACACTAAGATCCAATATTTATTATGTACTATGTGTTTGCAGCATATCAGAGTGAACATTTTGTTGGCTGATAGGAAGTCCAGAAAGCTTATATTTTCTATGAGGCCGAAGGAAAAGGAAGAAACAGTCGAGAAGAAAAGAAGCCTCATGGTAATGAGCTTTACCATCCTCCCCATATATGCATTTGGTTCTTTCAGTCTATTAATGCAACCTTACGTTCTTCAGAGCAGATCAGATGCTCACCAGTAACATAGCTATAAGTTCAAATTGTGGATTGGGAAGTTTCAGTAGGTTTCTATAAGTACGAGATTTCCTCTAGTAGGTATATATATGTATATATACATATATACATGTATATGTATGTATACAGTATATATATATGTATGTATATGTATTTATGTATGTATATATATATATATATATATATATATATATATATATATATATATATATATATATATATATATATATATATATATATGTAGGGGCAGGAGATAGTGAAAAAGACTCTTAAAATGAAAAGCATGAGGATTTAAGTACTTTTTGGTTTTGAAATGTGTATTTATCCCCTTCTCAAGCTGGACGTGCATCCTTTTTTTTTTTTTTTTTGTTTGGAATCGGAAGTAGATATCTTTTTTATTCAAAACAAAAAAGTTAATTTAATGAAAAAGGATGCACATTCAGCTACAAAAGATATGCAGATACTATTTAGTTCAGAATAGTTAGTTCCAACAAATGCACATGGATCTTCTTAGCCTAATCATTTGATCCTAAATCCAAATGTATATAGAGGAGAGATCCAACAGGAAGACTATATTTTGAACCGAATGTGCAATTTTTTCGACAGAATGTGCATCTACTTCTTTTGGAGCTAGAAGTAGATTATTTGCTTTCAAAAATAAACTTCACGGAAAAAAATGCACATTGAGCTCAAGAAGAATTGTATATTCTATTCAGTTCAAATTTTTTGCACATTTTGCTCCGAAAAATGCTTATTTAGCTCAAAATATGCATACAAATCCTTCCCACCCTTGTCATTTTAAGCCCCTTCTCTCTCTTTTTCTTTGGGTTGTTCAGGAGAAGCCCCCTACCGGACCAGACAAGAGCCTCGCATAGGTCAATCCAGCCAGTCTAACATGTTCGGCTTCTTGAGAGTGAGGGCCCGATGGGGAATGGTATGGGAGATCTCTACCCCCAACATGTCTGGTCTTTATTTCCGGGAGTGTGAGTCTGGTCCCTGGAGGTGGAGGTGGAGGAAGGGTTTATCCTAAGGAATGCAAGAGGATCAGTAAGCATAGTAGCCAAAAAAAATCCAATTATTACAAAGATGAGGGGACCAAAAGAGTAACTCTGTGCATGAGTAGTTGTTATACTCCTAAAGTGACCAACTAAAGCAAAAAAGAGATCTTAATTATTTAGGAGTATTCTTTGACAGTCTCAGTCTTCATGTATCCCATGTCTGACATACCCATACTTTCAAGCTAAAAAGACGGGATAGATAAGGTGAATAGAAACCTTAACAAACTCTGTGAGGCCCTCCCTCACCTGCAATTGAGGATCACATTCTTTGCTTAGTTGGTCCTTTTACTGAATGAAAGTGTTAACTATATTCCATAAATCCCAACAACTATTGTGAAAAATTCAGTCAGACTCTGCAGGACAGATAAGCAATTAGCACTTCAATACTTGACTTCATCCAAATTTTGATGTAT
Organism: Beta corolliflora; assembly: GCA_947648045.1. Taxonomy (NCBI): domain Eukaryota; kingdom Viridiplantae; phylum Streptophyta; class Magnoliopsida; order Caryophyllales; family Amaranthaceae; genus Beta; species Beta corolliflora. The sequence goes on along the minus strand of CANSZD010001828.1, from coordinate 440,118 downwards.
AATATGCTTGGTTACTATTACTAGGATGAGTGACGTCCTAGAAATTCTCGTCCTTTACCTTCATTTGTTTGGGGAGGGTAATGTGTTGATGGCACAGTAGCATTCTATATCAAATATTTTATTAGTTCTCTCGTCACCTCAGTCATGATCGGGTCATAAATTTTCTCATGATCAACAACTCCCAGTGGTTGCTCATGTTCCCTTTTGCCATCACATTCCCTCTTCGACTTCCAGCCAAATAATGAAAAGTAAAGTCCATTTTGCTAGGCTGATATACCACATGGGCCCATGTCAAGAAGCCAGCATTTGAGAATTTTCGAAGACATGTCTTCAACCTCTTTCATCCAACATTTCTCTTTTTTTATAGTTTTATAATTCTATTGGCTCTCTCTCTCCTCATGACCCAACAAAAATCATGTGATCCTGCGTAGGCTTCATGTGGCGTATTAATTGTTTTATGTGGCTTATAGCTTGATTACTATTATTTCTCCATTACTCCATCTTTTCTTCAATTTATATTTTCTTCAATAAGTATTTTGGGAGACAATTTTTCCACTTGCTTGTGGTAAGGTAAGGTTGCATACATTTTAATCTTCATGGCAGTTTTTGTAAATAGTCTGGAGATTTATCTCTCTTAGCTTTCTATTGGCACCATTGTAAATATCTATGTCCAGGATTTCTGTTTCTAATAGAGATGTCTTGAACAAATGCTCCTAGAAAGGCTATAAGCTTTACACATTTTGTTAAAAATCATTTATCAAAACCTGAAATTTTTTGTTAACTTAGTGGAAGTATTGTTGTACATTCTGACTGCAGGCAAAGCTTAGCGTTGGAGATGTTGTGAAATGCTGCATAAAGAAAATAACTTATTTTGGTATCTTTGTTGAGGTAAGGAACTGGGTTAAACTTGTTTTCTCTCCATTTCTAAGTACAAGATAGATACTATGAGGATTCATTAAATCGATGTACTGGCAAATGTGATTGTAGGTTGAGGGAGTACCTGCTCTAATACACCAGACAGAAGTGTCATGGGACGGCACACTAGACACTACATCTTACCTCAAAATTGGTCAGGTAAGGACACGCTTGCTTATTTGATAAAATATGCACTTCAATAAGACTCTTTTAAACTGGATATTTGGACACTAGAATAAAAGAAGATGAAGATGATTTTGATTGATAGAAGGGAAATTATAGAAAATAAAGATAGATTGCCAAGTATTCGAGTGACTTGACACACTCCCAAAGCTAACCACTAAAATGAACTCTCAAAGATATTCGTCATGCCCTTTCCTATCACTAATCCCCTATATTTATAGAGCTAACTTACTTACTTACTTACTCCCCAAGCCATCCTAATTATATTGTACTACCCATATTACCCCTCCCTCTAAACCAATCTATTACAAAGACGCACTCCCATGTAGTTTAAGTGATGTTGCTTTTTTAGAAACTTATGCTTCCCGCCAGAAGATATTCTACAAACTTGAAAAGCAGCTATCCTATCTTATCCTTCAGATGCTGGCTGCCTGCCTGCCCAAACTCCAATTGAGAAAAAATTGTTTTCATGTACACCAAGCCTGTTAATTAAATTTTAAATCTAAATCAAATATTCTGCTTGGTGCTATTGCAACTTCTGTTGAGCTCTCCTACTGCATGCAGATTGTGGAGGCTAAAGTTCATCAGTTAGATTTCGCCCTTGAGCGCATCTTCTTGTCTCTAAAGGAGATAACTGTAAGCATGCTCTCTTCCTGCAATTCTGTTTCAGGCTAATCACATCTTCAAGGAGAAGCTTATATCTTGATTGTTTTTTTCTTGTAACAGCCAGATCCATTAAATGAGGCATTAGAATGCATTGTTGGGGGTAATGGCTGCATTGGGGGATCAAATTTTGCAGAGGCAGACACAGAGGTACTTGTCTTCATTTTTTACTTTAAGCCATATTGTGGTGCTATCTTGAGAATTGAGAAGTTTATTGTTGCTACCAATATCTCCACGCCGTAGCACCTTGGATGTCCTTAACTCAAATATACTTTTTATGATTAAGTTTTTGTCTTGGACGTTTGTATTGGACTATGTCGGGATGCCTTGAATCTGTTCTTTTTAGGGAGTACTCCCAGTTCTTTTTTTTTTTTTTTTTTTCTGTTTTTGAATGGTCCCACCAATTGTTTATTATTATCTTTACCTTCTCACTCTACTTTTCTTTGCCCATAACATTAACTTTAATACAATATGCCAATATATTAATACACTCATTCCTTCTATGACCCACATACCAAATTCTCCTAAAACTCTGTGCCCAAAGAAGTGGGCAAACTAATAAAAACCGGAGGGAGTGCTTTATAAATTCCTAATTATATCCATCAGCCCCCAATCCCTGTATTATCTTTACTCTCTCTAAGATCCTAATAAATCTGTTCCTCCCTTGCCTGTGGACATAGCTAACACAGTGTTAGTGAACCACATTAAATCTTTGCGTCAATCGTTCTTGCTTCTTAAGTGTTTTTGCTATAACAGACTAGTCCTGTAATATAATACTAAAGAGTGGTTATATTGTTTGCTTGGGCTGATAAGTCTAGATAAAATGTTGTATAGACTAGGAAAGCTACAAAACCATTAGAAGGAAATGGCAACTTACTGATTTTGGTCGATCTAACCTCATTACTAGCAGTTGATTAGGAAAGTGATTTTGTTGTCAACATGACTCATGAAAGTTGTTGCTATCTTCTTTGAAATGAGAATCGCAAGCACTTGCAGAATCAAGGTGGATGTAAATATTTAATATGTATATTTCTAGCATAATGCTGAAGCTATCTGAGGAAAGTATAGCGCATTACTAATTTAGCTGTGGGCTTTATAAACATATATTGTGACTACGCTCGAACTTAATATCATTTTCTTGAATTCTTATCCAGTGGGCTGAGGTGGATTCACTTGTTAAAGAACTGCAAGCGATTGAGGGAGTTGAGACTGTTACTAATGGCCGTTTTTCTTGAGCCCTGGTTTGGCGCCCACATTTCAGGTGAGGTCTATTAAGTGTCAATTTTTCTCACTATATGTTAAGTCTTTCACATTTCAGTGAATTTGATAAGTGATTTTTTGTGAACAGCTTCTTAGAATGAGCTCTCAGAGCAACAAATAGAGCCATATGCTGATGGTACCTTGATAATTATGTTTAGTCCCCTGAGTGTTATTAGTTTAAACAAAACAAACTACTGCTAAAGTTTTTAGGTTTTTGCATTTTTCCTAGCTGGCAAATCAAATTTCTTCCTATACAGTTTCCTGTATGTGGATTTAGCATTCAATTTTAATATTACCCCTATTCTCTTCATTGTGCACTCTTTCACAAAAGGCACACACTCCAATGCTTGTTCCCTTGAAACTTTGAAGCCTCTAGGACATTTTTGCTTCAAGTAATTCAAAATAAGGGGACTCTATTGTCGAAGCCCACAATTTTTTCATCTTCATGTCTGCTTTTATCGCTCATACGTTCCCGTCTAACTGTGCGTTACAGGTTTACATGGCATCTATGTTTGATAATCAGTACAAGCTATTGGCTAGATCCGGAAACAAAGTACAAGAGGTAATCTTTGCATCTGCTGCTATATTTTGCTGTCTTCTCGTTGGAACTGTTTTCCCTTGTTCTCTTGGTGTGCCAATTCCACGCTTTTATGCTGAGATCGATTTGTTGCTACCCCTCGCCTTATTAGATGATAGTCATGTTTACTAGTCAGTGGTGTCCGAGAAACTAGTATAGTTGGGTTTTCAAACATATCCCAGCTTGTAGGGGGTGATGGAAATAGGATAGTAAGAGATAACTATTGAAATCGAGAATTCTAGTGAAATCACTGTAAATTTGTGGTATGACTTAAAAGAGGGATGTCACATTTCCGTCGGGCGGGTGTATTTGTCAATTTGGTCTGCTGAGATTTGGCTGGTTACTTGGCGCATAACACCTTTTGGGCAAGGTTGCATCGTTCCAACTTCATGTTTGTTTATAAAGTTTGTCATTTGTTAGAAGTTACTCTAATGTTTATTGGAACATAATAGATTGATAAAGATAGATACCCAAACTCCAAAGTAAATACCAGTACTGTTGTCCTCCTTCCTTTGAGTGACCTTTTCGGTGAGTAATCCACTAGCATGAAAATTCTGTAGTTTTTCTGTCACCTCTCATTCATTCGGAATCCATGGAAAGTGGTAGTGATTGCGTGTGGAAAGTTATCGTATGGAAGCTTTTATAACGGCTACAATTATGTTCTTGTCACTTCGAGTTTAGAGATCTACACCATTGATGGCAAACGTGATGACTAAAGCATTGAGGTTAAGAGCGTATATCTATTAATTTCAATGTATATAATAATGTAATTTTCTCCTTTGTTGGTTATTTCATTTTTTTAATTAGGTGCAATGTTTGTGTTTTGGTGGTCAAATTTACAAACTTTAGCCATAATTTTTCACTAATATATATTTGAAAATATATGTTAGCTCACGGGGTTTCTTAGATTCGTTTTCATTCGTATTTTTAAAATATCAATAATTTATAACATAATTAAAGATTTTTAATGATCAAAGATCTATAACATTGTAATTAATATAAATCAAAGATGTATGTCGTACGAGACTAATTTGTGATTCTTGTGTTTTGATTGTTTCATGGTAACTCTTTTAACACATTTTCTGTTCTTTTGTTAGTTGATAGTTCAAGCATCACTGGATAAGGAAGAGATGAAATCTGCAATTCTCAAATGCACAAACAGAGTTGAGCTATAATATTGACCATCCTTTTTAAGTCTTTAACCCCACAATTTGTACATCCTCTCCCCTGCCTCTATAGATCATGCTTTCACCTTTTCACCCTCTTCCCTGTTTTTTTAGGGTTTTCTTTGGTTATATTTGTTTTTTTTTTTCCTTTTTAGGAATCGTTTTTTGAGGGTTTTTATGGATTTGGTCTTATCCTACAGGTTGTTTATAGGGTTTTGTATTAATGTGCAGTTTCATCTATACAGAATACCCATGTTAAAGGATTACAACAACAGAAATTATCCTCGATCAAAATTTTTTACAGGATTTTTCGTTCATCTGAATTTGTATTATGGTAATTCTGTAAGATAATTATTTCAGTAATTAAGAAATAATAATCTTTCCCTTGCCTCTTCTCTTTTCCTTCTCAATTTTTACCCTAAAGAAAGAACAAAAAAAAACCATTTTATGAATTATCAAGTTGTAATAAAGAACTCCTGAAGTTGTTGATAATTGTACTTTTTCCTTTTATTATTTGTTTGCAGCACAAGTTTCCTCATTGAGAAATTTAGAACAAAACAAACCCTAATACTAAAAATCCACAAACTTCGCCTGACAAAAATCATACTGCATCACGTTTCTTATTAAATGGATCAAGAAGATGATCGTTAATTGATTACAAAAATGCTAATACATAATAACAATCAACCCTAATTCAAAAAAATGTTTACAAAGTTTAGCTCTTAATCTACTAACAAATTTGATGAGAAAACATCTTAATTACAGCAGTATTGCATATTGTAATAGTTGGCAAAACAATATATTATACCAAAACTTCACATCAATAGTGCAACCCGACATAAAGGGCAAGTCTTGTGATCATATAACCACTTCCACAAACATAACCCATGAAACTTATGCATGCATGCAGTTGCACGAACTTCTTCCGCAACCTCAAATTCTTCCTGACAAACCCCACAAACTTCTCCCCTCTCTTCTTCGGACACCACCACCGGCTTCATCGCCTCTTCGCGGGGATCTACCGGCATATCACTCGCCATGATCTTTGCCTCGTTGTAGAAGAACTCGAGGTTTGTCTCCTCGAACACTGCCTCGAAGTCTCGGCCACTGGCTTCCGCTCTTTCCCTAGCTACCTTTGCTAGCTGACCGTTGATTTTAGCTAGGACGTTCATGAGTTCGTCCCCTTCCTTAGGCCCCAAGCCATGGTGCTTAGAGTATTCACCCCAGTTGGCTAACTTGTTTATGGTTTCTGCTGCTGTTCTTGCTAGATCTACTACTTCCGAATTAGCATGATAAACTTCCATGGTAGAAAATTTTTAGAGTGAAATCAATTAATCAAAGAGAGAATTTGTGTGTAGGACTCGAAAGATGAGAAAGTATTGTGGGCTGCACCTCAAAATATATGTAGTATTAGCACACATACATAAATGAAATTATATATAGCTTTTGGGTTGGCAATTAGTACAAGACGGTGAGCTGGCTTCTAGAGCAACTTTCGAACCAAGTATATATTTGTGTATTCCTTAATTCTTCTTGCCCTTCATATTTGAAATTGTTGGATTCTTAAAAAAAAAAATAGACGTTGAAACTAGATATGCTTCCTCTATTTTTTTTAACTGTTATCATTTGACTTTGACAATATATATAGTAATACCTTTGATTGCTAATTTTAGACTGATATTATATAACTATAAATTTTTTAGATTTATTTCAATAATATTTATTCTTATAATATTAAATTTTTATAATATTTACTAATAAGAACTTGGAGATATATTAAATAGTCAAATTAAAGTTGTGAATTGGCAAGTATGAAACTCAAATTCTAGTAATTAAAAAGAATGAAGGAATTAGTTGATTAAAAAAAAGTATAATTGCAATTATCTTCTCTTCTAGATAGTGGGCATATTTCGATTTTAGTGTAGTCCAATACCTAACAAATTTTGTGAATTATATTTTTAAATTTAGGAACTTCTTCTCCTAGTCCAAAACGAGTGTACGAAAAGATCTAGCATTATGTGTAAAATTACCTAGTATAGCATCGCTTTAGTAAATTACTACCTAACATATATTTTTTATAAAAAAGAAAACCACCTTGTATAACTAAAAAGTTTGAGTAACACTACCATTTCACATACTCCATTACTAACTACTATCAATGGGCCCAGAAATTCAATTCTCTCTCAAAGCTATTCCTAAATTGACCCTGCATATCATTTTCCTCATTTAAGACGATGATTGGTGTCAGAATTATTGCAATTAGAAGATTTAGGATTTCTAGAATTGGGATTTTAAGATGGAGACTTTAGGTATCACAATTGAAATTAGGTTGGTAAATAAGAGCTTTATGTTCGAATTTGGAAATGCAGAGTGCATATTGCATTTTAAGTTGTTTAAAGACTACATACTTCTTACTGGATCTGTTATTAGCGAGGTATCTTAAACCTTAATGATGTGACTCCGAGAGGACAAAAAAAATTCTTTTTTTTAGGTTTATATTTGGACAAAAAAATTAAGAACAATGAACAAAGAACAAAGATAGATACTGAAAAAGACGCGGTTTTTGGGAAAAAACATATAAGTCACGGTTATGTAGTTGTTTAGAACTCTTAAACGGAAGATAGCCAAAACTCATCAAATAGTTCAAATTTATAACTCACAATAATCCATCTCCTTTATTAATGAAGTAAGGGGCTGTTACACAGGCATTACAAAAGAAAGACTAAGGAAACTTGACATAAATAAGCTAAAAATATAAGGAAATAATCTAAACAACTCACATGCCTAATATAAGAAAAGGAAATATGCATTTACACTAAAAATTTCCTAAAAGTGTTAAACTTGTTATAACAACAAGAAACTTTCCCAACTTGATAAAAATCAGAAAAATAAGCAAACTTGTTGCCCAAGTTCAGAAGTTCTCCAATTTATGCACGCCCAAAATGAGTATTCCTTTACTTGCCAAGTAGGCTTCCTTTCAACATTTTCCTTTGCTTGAGGTTCTAAGTTTGCATAACTCCCGATTTCATTACTTGACGCCTAGGTAAATTGAAAATAACAACTCTTTATTTGTTGCATGCAAAATCTTCTGTTTAACAGTAAATTAAAATCATGTAACGACCTTAAAAAGCATTAAAAGATAGAAACAAGGAGGCGATATATACCACAATTATTTATCAATCTCTATCTCGCGGGCACACACATATATGTTCTATTTCATTTGATAACAATAGTTAAATAATGATCTCATTTTATTGCAATCAATCATTTAGTCACAAGTTAATATGGGTCGAGATAACCCAAGATGACTTTGATTGAAGTTGAATGAAAAGGTGGAAACATGGAGCCACCATTTCATTGATTGATCTGATAATAACCTGATTTCAGTAAAGGTTTACTTCCTTTGGTTTAGTTTACCGATTTTTTTGGGCATAGAGTTTTAAGAGAAATAGGTATGTGGTTCATAGAAGGAAAGATAAAATATTAATTTATTGCATATTGTATTGAAGTTAATGTTGTGACTTGTGAGTCTCTAGAAGTAGAGTGAGAAAGTTTACAAATAATCGTATAAAAATTGGTAGGACCATTCCAAAAATAAAAAAAGTTGGTAAATTAATAAATGACAACCCAGAAAGGAAAGTGGATAAACAATAAAAATGAGAGGGAGTAATCAGACATACTCCAAACTTGATCCAGAACCGATCTGAGCTTCAAGCAAACACGAGATGATTCAATCTGCATTTAACTTGATAACAATATTTGCACAATCATAAGTTTGAAATAACTCAGTTTTACATTATTCGAACTTGAAGTGGGTTGACCCGAACTCGATATTGAACCAAATATGATCTAACCCAAACTCAAGAAGACAAATAGCGACTTCATTCCATTCTGTGACCTGACATAATCTAAATCGAACATAACCTAACCTGAACCTAATTCGAGTACCCAAATTGAAACCTTTATCCTATTCCCCTTCCCACATGGAGTAAGTGCACAACAAACATAAAGAGAACTAGAACTCTCATCTCTTTAATCCCAATCCCAAACAAACCCCAATTCCCTCCAAAGAAACACCCCATTAGCACTTTGTTTTTCCTAAAAGGTCCCTTTGTTGTTCCTTCTACTACTTAAACTTTCTACTTGCATTACAATACAAGCAGCCTCAATTCAAACAAGAAGAAAATTTTAAAAAATTGGACCCAGCTGATCTAACTGAACTCAACAATTTCCATTTATACACCGCTTTTCAATAATCCAACGGCTTCTTTCCTTTTTTATTGCTCTCTCGTAGTTATCCCCCATCTCTCTCTTCTGTGTAAAAATAATGAGTTCTGGAGGAGGAACTAGCACCTTTGTCATCAAATGGATCAACTTTCTCACTACGGTACCAAACTTTTTTTTTGCTTGTTTTTTGAAGTGTTATTTTTCATATATAATTATTTTTTTGTGCTCTAGTTCAGTTTTAGAGTACCATATAAGTTTTACTTGCTGAATGTATTGGGAGTTTTGTTGTTGATTCAATGTGGGTTCCTATTTTTGGCAAATGGGTTTGGTTTGAATGTGGCTAATATGAAATTTTTTGGGCAAATTGTAGATGTTGCTGTCACTTCTGGGTGTTAATCTGCTACTAATTTTACTTTTGGTAAATGGTAATATTCATGTTATGTGATCTTTTATTGTGATATGTTATGTGATGCAGTTTATAGCAATTGGAGTGATTGGATTTGGAATATGGATGAGCAGTCATACTGATGGTTGCAGAAAATCCCTCACTCTTCCTGTTCTAGCCCTTGGTGCTATTATTCTTGTAATGTAAAGTTTGTTCAATTTTTTATCTTTATTTTTTTGCTTTAGGTCAAAGATGCATAATATTCTGTAAGACTTGAAGAGATTCCTGATAATGTTTTTTTATTCGTTTCGAAACCCTTTTGGCTTACAGATCATTAATTGGGTTCTTGGGGGCATGGAAGAACAACTCCATCTTACTATGGATTGTATCCTTTGTCTCATTTTGTTTAATGAATTGAACAGGGTTGATATCATTGTTTTTGCTGCTATGAATCTTCCTTGACCATTGTTGCTTTTCAGTACTTGATACTGTTATGCTTGATCCTGGTGGCAATTTTGATTTTCACTGTATTGGCGTAAGTATTTCTTTCCCAAAATGTAACATTTTGTTTCTCATATTAGCTTAAATTAGTCATTAGCAAGGATTTGTGGTAGATATGGGCTAGGCTGCTGGCACTCTAGTTTTCATGCTGTTGAGCATTTGTTTGTTTTGAGTCTTTGTTGATGTGTATCTATTGTCACCATCTGTTCAATGTGGTAAAAAATAACTCCACATTCAATTTTAGCTAGTTGTTGGAACTTGGAAGTGTTGAGGTCATGCCCGCTGGATGTCTGTCTTGTTGCTGTTCTTCTGGGAGATTGGACTTGAAACACCAAATGCTTCACTTGAGGTTGAGAGAATTACAACTTGTTGCAAAGATAACAAGTTTCATACTTTCAACAAACTTTCTGTCTGGCTTCACAAAATCTCATACAAGGAGGCAGGAGAGAATGGGGAGATCTTGACCTTTTGATAGAACTTTGGTATCAATTAGCACAACAGCATAATGCAATGTTTTTGGTCATTGTGAAGCAAGCTGAGTTCAATATTTTCAAGCTTGGGTACTTGTGCGCACACAGGTACACCGTTGTGGGGGTGGGGGGGGGGTGGATGACCTGACTGTTGTAAACAGCTTAGTTCTTCTCTTTCCGGGTCTTAATGTATTAATAGTATGTTTAGGCTGATGGGCAGATCTGGAAGGAGAAGTCTACAATGATAGGAGCTAGGCAGGAGATTAAGTATTTGGGATACTAGATAGTTAGGGAAAAAATAAGGGCTAGAGAGATTAGATGTAGCGAAGATAGGAAATTATAGTTCAATGCTGAGGAATTTATGCAGCTGATAGCTCCGACTGAAAAAGGCTTCATTTGGTTGGCAAAATCCTTATGTTTCTAACAAGTTCTTATAGTGACTTCTTTGGTTTCTGTAGGATTATGTATATTGAGTTTTTTCCTTGCATTTAGTTTCAAGTTCTGAGGAAATTGATTGTTCTTATGTATCAGATTCATTGTGACAAATAATGGATCAGGACACAGGGTAGCTGGCTTAAGGTAACATTTAGATTCAAGTTCTACTCTTTATTCTTTGTTTTGGTGTTGGTAATAGTCAACTTAAAGTTCAAGTTTTCTGCTTTATGTGCTTAAACTGTTAACTTGCTTTGAGATGTTCTTTTTGTTTAATGGCTCTGGTTCGTATAAGGTTCTACCTTTTCTTATCTCATCAGATATAAAGAGTATGAACTGCAAGATTACAGTTCGTGGTTTCTGAAGGAAGTAAGAAGTCTTAGCTATTTGAATTGAGGTTAGATACTGATTATGGATGACAAATTATGTAATTTATTCATTTAATTTCTTTCAGCTAAATGATAGTCATAACTGGAAGAATTTGAAGGCCTGTCTCGTGAAATCTAAAGATTGTGCAAATCTGTCGAAGAAGTATAAGGTCTGTTTTCTATATCCCAGCTTTATCTGTCTAATCTTTTCCCTCTTTCTCAATATATGGTTTCCAAAAGGATAACTTAAGACATAAAGATGAAAAAATAGTTCTCCCTTTGACCTTTGTTGCAAAACTTATTTGGCTTATGTTGTGAAATGTTCAAGGTAACTTGATAAGCTATAGTAGGATCATCATATCAGGGTACATATATATTGCTAGCATATTGAATATTCTTGATCTTTTCATGAATAAACAACACTAGTTGACTTAAGGTGCCTCCTCTACTCTTCAAAAATTTAGTTTCATGGCTCGTCAAGTAAAATCAGGCTGATCAGATCCAATTAGGCATGTTATTTTGTGTAAATAGGAGTAACTACTTTCAGAAAGATTGCTTTCCTTTTGGTACATCCAATTGTAGAGAATGTGGCCTTCTACCTGTTTTCCATGTTGTTTACAATATCTTCTTGTATCCAGTACAGACTTTGAAGCAGTATAAAGCAGCGAAACTGACTCCCATCGAGGCTGGCTGTTGCAGGCCTCCATCTGAGTAAGTTATATATATCTGATTTAATTTGACACTTGACAGTCAAAATATCAATAGCAAAAGAGAAATTTTCTCCCCCCACCCCCTTCCCAATATCAGGGACAGTTATCTACTTTTGTACTTCAGTTTTCAAAGCAAAGTTTCACACTTCTTTATTCTTGACTTGTGTTTTTTTTGGGACTGGCGGGGAAGTTTCTGAACTCGATTGTTAACACTTGGAAGTGTTCATCTGTTGAACCTTTTTCGGGTTTCTTTTGTAAAGCATTTGTGTATTATGTATACAACAAAGTAGTCATTTGCAATCGATGTGAGGGATGTTTGTGACGTTTGTCATGAAGTTGATTGCTTATATTTCATCCATCTGTTAGGTGTGGATATCCTGCTGTCAATGCTTCACACTATGATTTGACCTATCACCCGGCCAGCTCTAACAGAGACTGCAAGCTGTACAAGAACTCGAGGACCATTAAGTGCTACAATTGTGATTCTTGCAAGTAAATAAAATTCTCCTTATTACATTCTCTTGCCAAAAATGACTCTTGCCCATGGTTAATTAGTATGAATTTGCTTGTATTTTCCTCTTTCAGAGCAGGAGTTGCTCAGTACATGAAAATAGAATGGAGGGTGGTTGCAATATTCAATGTGGTCCTTTTCTTTGTTTTGGTAAGATGCGGATAAGAACTCCTGGTCACTATATAAATGAATGCATTTTTCTGGTTAACTATTAGCATGTCTCCTGTGGGCGCGATAACACATACTTCCTTCATTGTTCAATCAATAGTTGTAATACTTCGACTTTATCACATAACTTTGACCAAATTTTTTACTTATGAAGTATATTGAAAAAAAAAATTGAGAAATAGATATAAAATTTTGCTTAGGTAAAAAACATTGTTGGATTAATCTCAATGTGCATTTCCGAAGTATCAACTTCTTATAGTTTTTCTATTAGATAATTAGTGATACTAATGGTCAAAGTTGTGTGTTGCAAGCGTGAAAATCAAAGTGTTGCAACTATTGAGATATAGAGGAGGCAATATAGGTTCTGATTTTCAAGCATATCATCAAATAGGAGAAGAAATGAGATGGCTGCTCTTTTTTTCTACTACCTTGATGTATATCGTTATCATCTGAGAAATGCAAGCCAATATTTATCTCATGCTTCCACTTTTTCGTTGCATCAGTCAATAGTGTACTTTGTGGGATGCTGTGCGAGGCGGAACGCTGGCTCTAGTGGCTCGAAAGGCTGACAAAAAGGAAGCGGCCTGTTCTAGGGATCGGACATGAACACAAGCAAGCTCTATAATTTTGTAGGCCAGTGAAGACCTTGATTTGGAGCATATCTTTTTGCTAGTTGTATTATTGTTCTTGCACTGTATATTAGTCTCATTTAGAGCACTCAAACCATTACATTTGAGGAAAAGAAAAGAGAAACGATTAATGCATTAAGATCAAGGGTATAACTCTCATTTAATTTTGTGGCTGCATCTTTTTTCAATTTGAAGATTATTTCAGCGGCTACATTGAAGCTGTAGACTTGTATTCATTGTAAAATCTTCCATCTTTTGTTGTTCTTTCGCCTTTGTACTATTGGGTAACAATTAACATTATGATGTGTATGATGAAACTAAGAATTAGTACATCCAAATCTAGATGTAACGTGTAGTATTGGGTTGAGTGACTCGAGCCAGTCCATTATCTTGATAGCATCGTATCATTTTATTTTTCTGGTTAGTTACAAGAAATGCTTAGATCTACCTTCTCTCAGGGATTTGGCGTAAGCTCGTAACTTCAAAGATATTCTTATCCTTCCTTCCCTCACTTCTCTCTTTATTGGCCTTGGGTCGTACAAGATTTGATTCTTGGTCTTCCTTGTGGCTTTATGAGAGATAGGCATTGGTACCAATAGATCTAGGAGTTTTCGATTATAAAATAACGCTATTTATTTAAAGGGACCCATATTGTTTTAGGTTAGGCTAGGTGCAATACTTTTGACCATTGATTTGAGTTTGTGTAGTTCCGGAAAAGTTGTTGTAAGAATTTTTAAGGAGACACATGGAAGCAATGAAATTCTAGAGAGAAGAGTAGAAATTTCATCATCGCCTTCTTATATTCAAACCGATTAAAAATAAGATTTATGCTAACATACCCTTTATTAAAAAAATGGTGCTAACGTAATATCATCTTTTACTTGAAATCCATCATTTCTTTTACTTTTCTCTAGTGTTGAACTATTCCACTCTTTTATTCTTTGCACCCTGAATCCTAATAGTGCAAGATCTACTCAACGATTGTAGTTTTATAAAAGGAAACTGGTATATGTTTTAATTTGTTATGTAATTGTTATGTTCAATTTTTATTTTTTGTAAATGTCATATGTCTCTTATCCGTAAATTGATTTCACTATTAAAAAATAAGATATATTCATCATTAATCATTTTTAGTAAACCAAAATTCACAGATTACAAAACACGTATCAAACAAAAATAAATTCACAATATGTATAGCCTTTGCAAGTTGCAACTATGTAACTAATAATAATGTGTTGAGTTAAATTTTTTCTTACTTTACTCAAAGTCCAAAATTATTCGAAATGGTTTTATACAACCCTTTATAAGAAGCTAAAAGAGTAAACATCAAGTTAGAACTAAGTATTAATATTCCCCTAAAAAAAACTAAGTATTAATAATATTCATGAGCACATAATTTTGCATAAATACTTAAATTAATATCAATAAATATTGTTAATACTTATGCTTAATCCTTAAGGGATGTGTATCTCGAAACCGTAAATTGTTTGTGTGTTTAGCTACTACTCCATATTTCTGTGTGGTGGCTTGTTGTGAAATAAGCGAGTTTGGTTTGGCATCTCATTGTTGGAGTCCAAAGTGGACTCCAACAAGGATACCAAAGTAATTTCATAGGTTGGAGTACCAAAGTAAATGTAAGTTTGTACCAAATTACAGTAAAATTAGTACCAAAATAATCAATTTAATACCAATACTAAAGTGACACTTCTTGGTATACTAATGTAACTGTACCGGCTTACATATTACTCCCTTCGTCCCAATTTATAGTGCTTGTTTCTCATTTTGCACAAGAATTAAGGAAACTATTATTTGCTTTAATTATTTGTACTACTTGCATTGGAAAGATAGTAAATATTTGCATTGGAAAATACAAATATTAAATGTGGCAACAACTTTCCATGTAAAAAGTTAGGATAAATATTAAATGTGAGTCATGTGGCTATAAGTTTCCATGTAAAGTAAGGTCAAAATACGAATAAAATTTGTTTGATGATGATATTTTAAAATAAAGTATACTTTTAAAAATAGAAACAAGAAAATCATTTTGAGACACCCAAAATGAAATACAAGCACTATAAACGGAGGGAGTAGTTTAGTACTCGCAAGAGTAGCAACCTATAAAATTACCAAAATACTCCAATGAGAAACCAAGGCTTTATCGAAATAAGCCTTGTGAGTTACTATCAAGAAGTAGAAAAAAGGCCCATTTCTCGTGATTCTTTGCTTATGTTCGTTTCTCTTTCCCTCTTCTTCCTTGCTGTCTTCATGAAATTTGTTTTCACTTCAATTCAATGATTTTTCTTGAATCTTCATCAATGCACAAATTAGTAGCAACTAATTTCTACTCGTAATCCAGAAATTGCAGGCAGGATTTCTCGTCATTTATTTCCTCAGGTTTAATACTCTTATTCCTTCCTTCTGTCGTTAATTGAATATCAATATTATTAATGTTCTTTATTATAATACTAATCTTGAATCTAAATTAGGGTTTTGTTACCCATTTTTGCATTTCTAGTATTTTCATTCATTTGTTGATACTTGGTAGTGAAAAGTTTCTCGACTATATCATGCATATAAACTGCTCGACGAAATGTCTAGGACAATAAATATTTGCTTGAAATTGTAATGTGATTACTGCAAGTTTGAGTTTTTCTTGTTGCATGAAATTAGGTGGAGTTTAAAGTTTAGAAGTTGTAAGAACTACTACTAGATGGTCATATTTATAGTTACAATGTATTATCCAATGCTGCATTTCAAAGATGTTTAATGTGTCTGCTCATATGCGTATTGCAGGAAGTTGATTTGATAAGCTGGGGAATATGATGTTCTTCGGTTATATGAGTGATTTTTGAGTTGCTGTAAGGGGATCCTCTAGCAATAGTAACCACTGGGATCGTGGGCTTTAGCAGATATTTTAAATTTATATGTTTGCTTTACATAGTAATTTTCGAGTTCCCGTGGCCGTAGTTGTTTTTATTAGGATTGTCTGAGATGGAGGAACTACTAAAGAACCCAGTATTTGCCAGCCATGTTCTTGCAGCTTCAGGTTCTGTGGCAATAGGGACTGCTTTTAGTTACCATCTCGACACTATAAAAACTCTCATCCAAGTTGGTGCAAGTTCTAACAAGAAGTTGAATGCAACTCAGGTTTTGGAAAGGGTTAAATCTGTTTCGGGATATGCAGGTTTGTATAGTGGTCTTAGTTGGCTGACTGTGGGAAGAATCACAAGTCTTGGTGCTCGATTTGGTGTCCATGAAATTTTGACAGCCTACTATAAAGATGGTCGGATAGATAATTATGTTTATGTTTCTGAAGCACTTTTTGCGGGGATTATAGCTGGGGCCTTGGAGTCTTGCCTTAACTCTCCATTTGAGATGATTAAGCTTCGAAAACAGGTCGCTGCAGCTATTCGTATTCCTGTTCCTAGTAGTAGTATATCATCTGTGAAATCTGCTACGGCTCCCATTAATTCTAGGTTACTGCCTGGATTTATTCCTGATAAAGTGGCATTGGATCGTACTGTCAACTTGTTATCCGTCTTATCTTCAAAAAATCATAACTTGGGTGAGGCCTTGAAAAATTATCCTTGGATGATGACTGGCTCTGGCAAGCCACCTGATGTCACTGATGTTAGACGGCCTCAAGATATTGTCAGACTGGAAGGATGGCGTTCCCTATGGAGAGGTCTCCGGGCAGGAATAGCTCGAGATTCTATTTTTGGTGGCATATTTTTTGGTAGCTGGCAATTTCTGCACCTGGCTATGCTTAATTGGAAGGCTGTTGGGATGGATCCTCCTCCAGAAAGAAATGATGAGATTGGCCCTTTGTCTCCATTAGTTCTTAGCCTAACAGCTGGATTTTCTGGGTCAATGGCTGCTGCTGCTTCTCATGGTTTTGACACCTCCAGAACCCGATCCCAGTGCATTGTGCTACCCAAGTATCTGGCTATGGAGAGGACGCTTTTAAAATGGACACGTCCTGGGAATTGGTTTGAGAGATTTACAGGGATCCACCCGGCAGATCGCAGTCTTTTATTCCGAGGAATTTCTGCAAGGATGGCTCGTAGTGGTTTGTCATCATTTGTCCTAGTAGGGACTTACTTTATGGCTGTCGATCGTCTTATTGCCAAGTCATAACACCTTTTGATTATAGAGTACAAGACATCTCCAAATACTGTTGATGTGACAAGTCATACATAAATGCTATCAAAACAAAGGCTAGGAATCGATTTACTGTCACTAATGGTGGCCTTTTAGCTATACTACGAAGAAGAAACGTTAGCATCTCATACAGGACTTAACGCTGGTGAAGAAGACAAGGAGTTGCTTAGTCACGACGCACCAAATATTTTACTTATTTGTGTTGGGTACACGTTCTTTTAGCTACCCATTTTTGCCTTGCTAGTGGTGATTTAAATTTCCAGTTGCTTTGTGCTTTCAAATAAGCTTAATACATTTATATTTGTATTTTTTTGAACGAATGTTCCATATAGTTGAAACTCATTGAAATAGTAGCATCAATAATCAGTTGATTTCACCTTTTTCCATCACATCATAGTTTTGCTGTTCATCTTTGAGACATTGACACCTATCCTTTGGTTTAATATTATGACATAATGTTCTCTACTGGATGTTTGTAGCTCCACCTTTTCTGTTGTTTGGTGTAGGGAATACGATTCTATTTATTGAATGACACCACCATCCTTCAAATTGAATAAGCACAACCTTTTCCAAATATGGAGAGAAGTTCGTATGCTCACATTGAAATCTCAGGCATGTGGGGTCTTTTGGCTACTGTTCTGATATATGGTCGCATTTGGAAACCTATGGACAGAGATATGGTTTCAAGGTACCGAATTCAATTGTACTGAGATACATGCTATTCTCTCTGTCCCAAATTATTCTTTACGATGAACTTTGGCATCAATTTTAGAATATTATTTGAATGTTTTAAATTATTTGAAGTAGATGGATAGAGGGAAAAAAAGGTAAGATAATGTGATATGATAGATAGATAGAGATATGATCAATGTGATTGAGAAAATTAGGGAAAAACAATTCTATAAAACATTACCTTTATTTTAAAGGGAGGAAGAAAGTTTTTGGAGAGATTCACCTGTAGCACCAAAAAAATTAATCTTAGTTCGGAGGGAGTATATGTCATTTGAAATTTGCTAGATGTGCTAGATACATCTTTAAATTAGCAATTTTTTATCTTCTGCTACGAACTTAGCAAAATCATTCACACCATTTCAGTAGTATAGCATCTGCTTGTTTTCATTTGTTTCCTAATGTGTTGATCTGCTGGTGATTGCAAAATCTGATTTTGGCTGATTCAGTCAGATTTCTTCCTTTTTGAGCAATTAGGCATCTTGTATATACCACAGAAATATACCTAAATGCTTTGAATGTATGCATTTATATATTAGCCTTTTCAGATTATTGCCTTGTATTCAAACCCAAATTGCAGATTTTTGCACGAACTCAGTTTTCAGTTCACGTTTGAAATCCATAGGTTGGATGACTTGGATCTGTTCGTTTAGTGGTAGTTTCTTCTACCCATTGCTGCGGCTGCCTGCATAGATTATTGATTATGCTAGTATTGCTTCTTTTTTTTATATATATATGATTATTAATGCTCTTGTTGTGCGGTACGTATTCTGAAATTAATTGGTGCAGCATATGGGTCGCATTGTCTCACTATTATAATACCCATCAGCACTCTCTCTGTCATTTTTTTTACATATTTTGAATTGTCTTTTTTCCCCGTCTTTTTATTTAAGTTGCAGAAGTTGTAGACTTGTGATTCATAATCAAACTTCTGACTAAACTTCCTCTAAAAAAAATAAAAAAAAAATAAAAGGAGCTTCCTGTTAGAATACTCGTATTCCTTTCATATGCTGGACATATCTAACATCTCCTCCCACACCAAATGTACATTATATGCGTACTTATTTGATGTAAACTTCTTTTATTTCTACATCTATAAACATTGTCAAAGATGTGTCGACAGAAGCAGCAGCAGAACTGGAGTCTTGCTAGGGTCTAGAAACAGTGTCCGTAGAAAGCAGCTAATTTCCTTTTTTCTTATTAACAAAATTGTTCATAATGCAGCCAAGAAGATGATCTTGAGAGCTATATTTGCTCTTGTGACATGTTTTCTCTCATCATGTTTTGAGGCTGCTTCTCCCGGACTATCTAGGAAAGAGGGATCAATAACTGCTGTGAAGACAATTAAGGTGGGAGATCTGCATCATTTCCTATAGAACTTGGGCTGAGTAATTAAATCTTTGAGCCTCAATTTCATTATTCGGATGGTGTACAGACTGAGCACGGGGATATGTATGATTGTGTAGATTTCTACAAGCAGCCAACATTTAGTCATCCTCTCTTAAAAAACCATACCTACCACCCTCAGGTGATTTCCTCTATCGAGGTGCTGTTGTCCCACTTCTTTTGTTCTGTTGACTTCCTCACATTTTTATGTATGTCAGATGAGGCCTACTTCTAGGCCTAAATGGATTGAAAGCAACAATATCTCTTTGACTACAAATATGATCCGGTTAAAGGATGGAGGCTGCCCTCCTGGAACAATTCCCATTAGAAGAGTAAATGGCAAAGATGACCTTTCCCGCACCAAGGTGCTTTCACATCATTTTGCAGAAAAAGGGAATCTGAAGCCTAATCATGGAACTGAATACATATCTGGAACTGTTGTAAGTTTTAAGCTGAAATTTAGGGAATTCAGACTAATGCCTACTATTCAATTTCCGACTAAAGATTCATGTAGTTTTCATGTTGTCCAAGTGGCTGTCCTGATGCTACGTAATCTCCTAAACGTTTACTTGCTTAAATAACCCCCCCCCCAAAAAAAAAAAAAGGAGAGAAAATGAAAATTTTCAGCCCACTCTCTTTAAATTTAGATGTACAACACTTCTGGAAAATAGCATGCTCTTTAGGGCATTTTGGTTTTGTATTAATCAGTGCAAGACAGAGAGAATGAGGAAAAAAGGATGTATATAGTACAATAGCCTAGCTGTTGGATGTGGAAAGTATTGAGTCGCTAAATTTTTTTTTGGGCAATTCTCATTAGTAACCCTGTGTTTTGGCTATTTATATATGGTAACCAAAAAATAATTCATTCTATCAAATGACCATGTGATTTTGTTTATTCTATAGCATGAAATTACTGATGAAATTTGTTAATTTTTTCCGCTAATTATACTCTTTTTACGTTAGTTAATGTTGAATAATTTTATTAGAGCACAAAATTACACAAAGAATAATGCTAAGATGTAAAAAAGAAATTCAATAATGCATAACCATATGAATCCATTTTTGTGCGATTTTCTGATTCTTTTGTACAATTTTGGTATTTTTCTTGTGCAAATTCGTGCTTTGATGAAATTAATCAACCCTAATTAACATCAAAGAGTATAATTAATGAAAATATTGAACAAATTTTATCATTAATGTCATGATATAGAAATATCTATAATACAAGGTCGACATGAAAGAATTTTTTTTTAGTTACTAGATATACATTGTCCAAACACGGGGTTTACCAATGAAAATTTTCCCTTTTTTTAATTTTTTTTTTCTGACAAGAGTATCCTGAAATAATATGCCCTCAGTATTCTTATTGTTTTGTCAAGTGCATTTTTGTAGAGGAGATGCATGCCATATGATTGGGACTTGAAATATACTCTAGCTTCACTTCATGAATCTATTCATTTTTTGGGGTGGCAACGGTATGTCAAATCTATTAACATTGGAAAGGAGATTACTTGAAGATCTCGTTCATCTTGTGCTTGATCTGCTGTGTTTATTTACACTTAGTTAGGATATCCTTCACCCTGGTGGTCGGTGGACGTGTAATTTAGCTGATTGTAATGCGCTTTGTGATGTAGTATGCGTTAGGTCAAACGAAAAGCAACCCATGGAAGAAATACTATGGAGTTGGTGGCGTTCTTAGCATTTATAACCCAAGAGCTTTACCATCACAGTACAGTTCAGGCGAAATCATTCTCAGGGGCGGTGGTGATTCCATAATTGCTGGTTGGACAGTAAGTCAGATACTTTTGCATTTTATAGTGTTTGTCGATGTTACCCTTTCCAATTGAGGCTTAAGATAGCTGGCTAAGATGGAGAGTCGCATGCACCATCAAACAGAAGAAAAAAGGAGGTGAATCTACTTATGTATTGCAGCAATCACAGGTGCATTTTTGTTTTCTTTTTCCAGGTTAATCCGTCCAAATATGCTGACGATCGGACAAGGTTCTTCATTTATGCAGTTGTAAGTCTTGTCCCTCGTTGGCTGAGTATAGTAATAGAATGTTTTGTCCAAAAGCCCTACAGAAAAATAACTTCTAGAAGAAGTCTGTTATTGGTCTTGTTAAGTACTCCCTCAATCGGGAATTAGTTATCACAATTCCCAGGCTCCTTATACTAAGGATAGGGCTTAATATTGCAGAACTACCCTTTATGTCGATTTATTTTATCCTCTCCCTATCACTTAAGTAGTTGCTCATGGGAAATCCAACTATGTAAGCTATAGCTACATTGGGGAAGTTGGTAATTTTATTTCCGGGGATCTAATAATATGCGACTATCAATTTTTCGGACAAAGCAAATATAAATAGTAATTTATTCTTGCTCTAGGATCTGGAGCTTTTAAGAAAACAAAAGACTTGCTAGAGTTTGAATTATTTAGTCTTCTCATAAGATTATATTGGCGTGAAGAGAAGTACATTGATATATATGCGATTAAAAATTGACTGAACTGCTTATTTAGTGTATAAACATATCCACAGGCAGGCGATTTGCACTGTTTCAATTCTGAATGTGGGTTCGTCATTGTTAGATCAGATATTCCTCTGGACTTTCTCCTTCACCCAGTATCAAAAAAAGGAGAACAAGTCTATATAAACAAGTTCTTTGTTTATCAGGTAAAGATGCAAACACATTTTAATTGTAGTACTTTTTTACTATGGTAAGAAACAGGCTGCATAGTTGATGCACTATGTAAAAAAAAAAAAATGCAATGCACTTACTTTTCTCACTAAAAGATTGTAATACCCCATCCAATCCGTAGATGGTGCACACGTCCGTATGGTGAGGAAGGTCGCGCACATGTCATACGACTAACAAAGCCAAATGTATACGAATAACAAGTCAAATGAACACACGTATACTGGCTAACAAGCCAAATGAACATGTGTACATCTCTGTTAAGCTTTCTCTCGTATTTTTTTTATCTTTCCTACTTTGACTTTCGCACGTTTGTCAACGCACTTATTCAACTTTAAATATCTTTCATTACATATTAGTAAAAATTATAATGATTGAATATTAATAAACTACTCATGGTACCGAATCAAACAAAGCACTCCACACGTATATTTTTTTTTATATATTGAGAAGAATTTAAAAGATTCTCTCTAATTGTGAATAGTGTCAAGATTCCAAGTGAGAAAGATAAAAAAATACGAGTATATATTATTGGTATTGGTCTTTATGTTCATTACCTAGTGCTTGATGTTCATCGTGCGTATGGTGCTCATCCTACGGACGTATGCACCTACTAATTTAATTTGCATACCCCATCAGATATCTAACTTGTTAGTTAATTACTATACCTTTTTCGTTTCTTTTATAACGAAGTAATAATTTTTCAATATGCCGAAATCCAAACATATGTAATAGGAGAAGATTTCTGGAGATTGGTGGCTTGAGGTGGGAATGAACCCTCCAATTGCGCTAGGGTTTTGGCCGCAGAGGATCTTTGAAGGCTTGAAGGGGTCAGCAACATATGCAGCATGTGGAGGAGAAATAAATTCAATAGCAACTATGCCACCTCCACAAATGGGAAGTGGTTCTTATCCTGTTTTCGCTGCTGATATGATGAATGATGCTTTTTGCAAAAAATTTGTGGTGGTGGATGAAACCTATACAATTGTTGATGCTGCTGATTCTGAAGCCTATGGAAATAACCCTGATTATGGTGTTATTGATTTCCATATGAAAAATCATCAGCATGTAGTTACCTTTGGGGGTCCTTGATCTTTTCAAAATGAAGATTTTTTAAGTCCAATTTAATAAATGGCTTATTTATTGATAATGATATGCCTACTTAATTTTCATTGCGAAACGAAGCAAGACTATATATATCTAACTGCTAGAACAAAGAGGTAGAATGTGTTGTATTTGGAAAATTTGTCAATTTGTACCTTTTCAATAGGTAACTTTTTTATTTTTGAATAGTTCAATAGGTAACTTTAGAATGTAAATTAATTCATTACACTTTTTAACAGTTTCATTGCCTTTTATTTTGGTTATAAAAAATTCCTCAAACTGTAAATTGTACATTGAGTTAAAAGTCGATTTATTTTGTTGGTTAAGTTTTGTGACTAAAATAAAATTAGGAATTATAAAGAAACTTTTTTTTTAATTGGCAAGAAATCTTGCTTAACTTTTTTTTAGGCCCTTACTGGGGACCCCATAGTAAGATGAAGGGTCTTGCCAGACCGGAACCTCTCGCAATGATATTTTGCTTAACTGATATGCATATATGAGAACTTTTCTTTGAAATGCACTTGTACAGAAAATTCAAAAAATTGAATACTTAGTTAATTTTGTCAATCTCCATCTTTGATTCGATTTTATTTTTGTCACAGAACCATTGGTCTTAATTCCATGTAAGAGCATGTACTTAGTTAAGAAGGGTTCTTTGAATTCCTCCTTAGTCCCTAAATTTTTTTTTTTTGACAATGATTCAACCAATATTATTAATTGGAAATTGAAATACAAACTAAAAAACTGAACCCACTTAATCTTATGTAACTTTCAGATCATGGGTGCTACAAACACATTTTTTACTAACTTTAACATAGCATAAGACTAAGAAACATAAAATGCCATAGCTATTAAGGATATTCCTTTGACTTGGAGAACTTGAGTGGTTGGACTTGAGTGTGGACTTATCTTCTTCTACCCATCTACACAATGAGCAGACCTTTGCAGCAGGAATACACCGGAGTTTTGATTGTTGTGAGCTCGAACCAATATCATGTCTGGATTGCCAACACGATACCTGCGAATTTGGAAATTCGCCAAATGAGGAGTCCCGAGGATTTGGAAGTATGAGAACTTCCTGGGATCCTATGAAATTTGAAGTTGAAGTCATCTCTTCAAATGACTCCAAACAATGGATATCAGACAAACCCTCCACTGTGGGATGTCGATATCTCATGGAGGAAATTTCTTCCCTCAACCTTTGAGGTTGGGGAGCCTCCTTCTTCAAGATATAAATTTTGAAAGTGGTAACCGACAAGGTTACCAAAGAAACGGGAATGGCTTTCACTTTGCCATCCTCCACTGTAACATCCCGCTACTAATCACAACCAAACTAATCATACTTAGATCTAATCAGTGGAAGCACATGAACTAAGTATAGCGGAGGCTGTTACCTGCTGGAGTCCGAGCAAATAAATTACATAGTTTAAATACAACAAAGATGTGGAAACCCATTACAATACCAAAATATCATAAATCACAATTTAGAAATCGTAAAGCAAGTATTATGTTCGAAGCACCCGACTCTGCCATAGCGTAATCACATCACAAGGTCCTAAAGTT
Source organism: Beta corolliflora (assembly GCA_947648045.1). Taxonomy (NCBI): domain Eukaryota; kingdom Viridiplantae; phylum Streptophyta; class Magnoliopsida; order Caryophyllales; family Amaranthaceae; genus Beta; species Beta corolliflora. Next base: position 415,316 of record CANSZD010001828.1, on the reverse strand, counting down.
GCCTGATTGCCTACCTCGAAATCCCTGCACAAATTAAGAGTCTGCCCCCACCAGGACAGGTTCAAAGAACAAGATCAGCTTATGCTGGTACACAATTCATTCCAAGAAAGTAGTAGGGTGGCTGAAAGTAAAGGAATCATCTCCATGTTTCCTTAAGAAGTAGTTAACGAAAAACCGATATATCTTTAATGGTTGCTAGGATAATACAAAGAATGTCTTTTAAAGGAGAAAGCAAAACAACTTTATGGTTATTTTGACCCACACACACACTAATCGAAAAGAGCTTCTTCGATAGAGAAATCATGTTTTGGAATACGCATAGGTTTATGATAAATAACCCAACACATGACTCCACAACTCATAACAAAATTTGACAGCTAAGTAAACACATGTTTTCTCATTATGACAAATCCGTTTCTGGATAAGTTATTTCGGGAAGAGAACTCACATTGAGGCATACACTAGGTATTGACATCCACACATTTCGGAGTTTGCACCCCTGATTTGTTTTAGCGCTTGCAAGCTAGGACATGTCCCCACACAATTCACACATAGTCTCCTTCCCATAAAAACAAATTCAAATACATGTTTTCGAATCTAAACTCCGCTTAGTAACACATTTGGAAATCCAACTCTTTTCCAAAAAGAACACAACTCTAAATCACATAATTGCTAGTTTAACTTTTGAAATCTAACTTCGCTTATCAAATCATTTAAGAACTTAAGTAACATATAGGTGGCCTAGGGCCAGTGGCACTTGGTTTATGAGGTTCTAATAAGAAAATATTCAGGATAACCTACACCATAGACTCTTATGAAAGTGACAAAATCCTTGAGCTAAAACAGGGGTTTTTCCGCTTATTTGAGAAATATCTTTAAAATTAAGGTTGTAACATATTCTAAAACCAAAATAATTCTTAGGTACTGTCATATTTGGCATTATATCAAGTGAAGTAAGATTCATAACTTGTTGTTTCGGAAATTTGAAAACAATGTTCAAAAACGTTGTCTTTGAGTATTTGACGATACTTCCCGGAAAGGACTAAGTATTAATAGTTTAAATCTCATTATCACACACTATATTTATATTTGAGCTACTGCAATATATCATTTTGTTGTCTCAAAATTTTGTTCTTAAATTTATCTTGAAGTCTAAAGTAATTCATTTACAAAGTCAGTGGTTTTTTAGCGGTTCTTTGAAGAAATTACATTACAAATTCTTAAACACTCGATCTAATTAAATTTCTCTTTCTAAATACCACATTCTTACTGCTATATAACAAATCATAAGTTTTAAAAATTGAAATGCAAAATCTTTGTGATCCAAAACCTAATTTTTAGATGGAAACAAGATGTCCTTTAACCACATTTTAGTGGCTAAATAACTTAGGAATCCTTATACAAATCTTCGGCTAGTATAGCCTCACATGCAACCTCTTTAAAACCAAGTAGACCTACTGCCGTTCAAGCCAAAATAATTCAAACACAATTCCACAAAAATCCAAACATAATCACACACAAATTTCTTTACAAAACCGATCAAATAAAACACACTTGATATTAAAAATCGTATCTTTACTCAATTTATCAAACATGCAACCACTTAAATGGATTAAAACCCTTAAATACAGTAGATACAATCCATATCTAACTCAAAGTTTATACTCATAATTATTCTCCAAAACATCATGATAACCGAAAATTCTATGTCATCAAAATGGAGTGAATTTGTGTACCTTAAACTCCAAAGCTTGTAACTTGATTAATTCCTTCTCTCCAACCTGATTTCTTTGTCTTCTTAGAATCCTCAAATATGCATTAACAATCACACAAAATTTCATAAGAAACCCCCCAAGATAAGTGGCTTAATTAACCCAAAAATTGACAAAACTTACTGTTTTCTTTAGTGAAGAAGATGACCCTGTTTCTCCTATTTCCTTAGCCTTTATACTCGAATCCAAGCTTGCCCAGTATGCTCTAAGATATGTACAACATTAATCAATACTTGCATGTAAGAGATTTCATGGAAAAATGGAAGAAAAATGAGCAAAGGTGAAGACTCCTCTTCACCGTGAAAATGGCGAGCAATAGGTAAGTGAGAGATCACTTCTGGGCATCTCCTTTTTGTGAGGATTTGGAGCTGAATTTTGGATGAGGGTTGAAGGTGTATATGAGGAAGAATGTGAATGATTTATTTCGTGGCTTTATCCCCCCTAATAAGGGTGTTTTGGTCTTTGATCCCAAGTGGTCAACAACAACAATTCTGATTTCCTTTCTTGTTTTAATCAACCTTAATTATATAATTCCTATCCTTATTAGTGGTTTTGGGACCCCACATGGTCCACCACTTCCCTTACTTGAGTTTAGACCCTCTTATATCCTCAAACTTAAAACCAAGTATTTTGCAAAAGTTCTTCCAGTACTAATCTTAAATCATAAGTACATGAGCACTTTTGCCTCAACTATTTTCCACTCATATATCTAATAATTTTCCATATATATCTTAACAACAAATAACACATAACTAATGAATGAAGGTGCTTAGCACTCCATCATACATATACTGATAACTAATAAATCACACACTTGTAATCACATATACAAATACACAAATGTAACATAATAGAGTACTCGTTTCTTAAAGAGCTTTCATATAAGAAAACCTTTGTCACATTTTTGAAAGTATCCTCAATTTGGACAATAATTACCTACATTACACTTAATCGTTCAAATTTTTTTACTTTTTAATCTTCCCTAATTAAATCGGGTTGTTACATGCTCCTCCCCTTAAGAAGTTTCGTCCCGAAACTTCCAGTAACAACTCAGATAAGATTGGGTAGCGATCGTATGCCTTTTGTAACTGAAGCCAGAAGAAATATAGTGAACTCGTATTATCACTACTAAAATCGAATTCACATAAGTTACCTCATCACACTATCTTATAATTCACACAGTCCATGACCCTGGCTGGACTCGCTCGTAATCTGAATCATTTCATACTACTTGGAAGAGTATACCTTATAATTACTTTTTCTTCTTTCATAATGCTCGAATTTCTTCTTTGGATAGTCGCACTATCTTTTTTTCCGGTTTGAACAACCTATTGTCTCTTGTACTGCCCGATCCTCGTCCAAAATTCCTTTGTTTAGGTTAGGTTCCACGGGAACCCCTTTCCTTTTTTTTCTCATATTAGATTATTCCAACTATTCGCAATATGACACTTTCGACATATAAAACTTCATTTAGTGATGTTCTGGTGGTGCTCAGTGAATGATGCTAGAATGTTGCAATCATGGCTAACCGATTTGTCATCAATTCTTGAAGTCTAATGCACACACTCGAATTGGCCCTCGGCTGAAAACAATTTTTTTTTAAATTCAACGTTTTCCCTATGCTTCTTGCAAAAAAAAAAAATTTCGAGCAATGAGATGGTGGTTGTGGATGCCCCGCGAGTTCGAAATTTAATTTTCCCCACACAATGATAAAGCTTGCGGTATCCGCAAGACGGTTCACAATTAATCACATTAACTCATCATTCCATTCCATATTGGAAGAACCGTAATAATTTTGGCATTCTCTGCCTGTCACATCTACTCTGCAACTTACTTGTGCATTGGCAAGGTATTTTAACAGTTCACCTTTGAGGTCTTCTTATCAGGAAAATATCTCAAAATCTTAAATCGACTATTGCTTCCTTGGTGGACTGAATATGGATATTTTGGGTGTCCTTAATATTCCTTCCTTCAAATTCTCATTATTGGGTGCTTATACAATCGTTGCTTATTTATGTTGTTTCATCCCCAAACTTTGCAAATTTTGAGCTTTAACTCCATCTCAACTCTCTAATAAATCCATTTATGTTTTGACTCCTTTCGGTTGTTCTCATAAGTATCGAGTTTATGGTTGTAGCGCGTTAATCATCGGTTAGAGTTCTTCCACCCTGACTGGGGTGTCTCATAGAGCATCGATCTTTAACTTAATTTCCTTCAATCGTCGAAGCACATATACCATACACATAACCCTATACGGGTAGCATCAATATAACTTAATGTGCATACCATGATTGCGAGCTTAAGGTTGTGCACCTGTTAAGTATTCTTATGTGGTTCTAGCTGATGGAACACGTAAGTTCCCACCATACGGTGCTGCATAAGTATGCACCCTAGTTCCTCCAAAGAGAGATAACTCAAATTTCAAACCCCTCCACTCCAAGGTAGTGGTTAAGGTCGAAGCACTGGTTATTCTTCGCTTAAATCCTCAAAATACTGCCTCATATTTCTCATTCTACTGAACTCTAGTGTTTACCTTAATTAGGCTCGAACTAGCAAAGCTATATAGATGAATTATCTCTCAAATCCTCGGTTAGATCTAGCTAATCCTGGGTATTTCCTCATCTTTAAGTTGTTTGCGAGAGTCGGCCATTCTTGTACTGCTCATATCACTTAATATTACATACCTTTGAAATTTATCTCCTTTAATCTAGATGTCGTACTTGATACATTGGCATGCATTTCCAGTTCTTTAATGACTTCTGATTTTGTTCTCAAGTAACTCTTCACAACTTTTTGGTTCCCCAAATAATTTATATTGTGATTGGTGGATGTCACTACAATTTGATCCAAATATGACTTAAACATTGCAACATTAGATCCATAGAAGTTGTAGGTGCACTGGTTAACTACCACACTCGCAGTGCTCATATCGGTCGGGAACGCAATCTTACGAATACCATCATTGTCGGAAGCAGTTGGTGCAATCTTGACTAAGGTGAATCTTCGATAAGGTTTTAGCTGTTTCTCGTGACTGACTGAATCACTTATTGGAGTTGATATCTATTTCAGATGGTGACCTTATTGATTCCATATTACTTGATAAACACTTCAACGACTCATGTTTCTCGTCAATGAAGAAGCGAGGCCTTTCCAAACTATACTCCGCTTTAGTATATCATTCAGCAGTTGCTTTATTTGGTTCTTAATTCCACTATTCTCGCGGCGCCAATTTATATGGCCCTTTCTTCAGATTAAAGTAGCACCCGAGATAGGGTCAATACGATAACGGGGTAATCCCGGCAGTTCTTCTGGGACACATCATCGAAACATTTGTGGACTAGAGATGTCCTTTTATTTTAGGTTTATTTCCACAAATTCCTATAGCCTGACACATAAACTCTTCCTGTGGCTCTTCCTTTCTGTCCTCTTCATAAGCTATAGCTTACTCTCAAAATGGCTTTGATTTCACAATTCTAATAGATCAATTTAATTAACCACTTTATTCCTAAATTCCCACCATACCATCTTATATCAAATAGAATCGAATCCGCCATAGAATAGATTTACCATCCTAACACCACACTTTTCCAACATATAATCACATCGGACTGAAACTTCTATTTTATATACCGACATTCAGATCATCTGGCGTCATACACAATTTTATTTCCTATCCTTGATGCAAACATATTCGAAAAGGCGGAGTGTAATGTCCCTAGACGAATGACTCACATGCACGATAGTTCACACATAACATAAGTTCTGATATACCACATTAAGTCTACTCAATACTTACAACTCTTCTAACTCCTCAACTTTTGTGGCAATGCTTTACTTTTGGGTCTTGGATGATCCTCTTTTGTTATTTCACTCATAGTTCAATCTCCGTGCTTACTTAAGCTGTAATACTTTCCTTGGGTCTTGATTGCTTCGAAAGTTCCTTCCCTTGGTTTATCATCTAAGGTTTCTTGATTAGATGCCCTATCCTCTTATAATTAAAGCGGATGTTCCTCCGTTTGAAATTATTTCCATGATGTTCCTTTCTGATGAGGTGAGTGCAAAAAGAAAAATTTCAGCGGACTCAATATTAGGCTTCTTACTCCCGTTTCCGCGAAGTTCTCTTCACTTTTCTTCTTTTCTGAGTGTCATTATCGTTTTGCTCGAAGTATTCATATTCTAGAGCCCGGCCATACAGGTCTTCAAAACTTTATATACCCAAAATTTTCCTTTGGCATTTAAATTTAATCCTTCAAGGAATCTCATTTCAATTATCCATTCCATTACTCATATAGTCAGGAGTCTATCAAAATGTACGACACAAACTCAACAGTGTAGGTTGCCACCAATATCCAATCTTGCCTCAAGGTAGAAAATCATTTCCCTTATTTATTGCTCCTGCTTTCCAACATTATCCATACTTGTATACTTGTTTTCCGAATCTAACAAATCTTTTTATCCTTCAATGTATCTTATCCGCCCTTTTGATTTAGGACTCCTCATTCTTATTATTTTACTGGTTATCTTTATGCTGACCATTTCCTAAAAGGCAACACATTTGACTTTTGCCACAAATGACGGTACATTCATTTGGTGTTCACTCTTATCACCAAGGAATTTCCTAATACACACTACTTCGTATCCATTTATTCCCTTGCTCATTAAGTTCGTATACGTATTACCAAAGCATAATCACAATACTCAAGCATAATCACAATACTCAAGCATAATCACACACATTCTTCCTTATACTTCTCATTCCCTTAATTTTCGCTACACACAACCTCATACATAGAACCCCAATCACATTGAAAAGTCAAGCATGTATACGATAATTTCGAGAACGTGAAACTAACACATTCAAACTAGTCGCCTTGCGATTTGTCGGCTCCTCTTGCTTCTTCAGCATAGGTCGCACGGATAGTAATAGTAACTGTTATCGCTGCTACTTTGAAACGGCGCTTCTGGTACGAGATTAGGGTCACTAATACTAGATATGTTCTTTGGTATACGACTCCTTCTCACAGTTATTCCTTGGCCATTTCTATTTGGCGTATTTAATGTTCCCTGCCACCTAATCAGGTTCCTATTCACATTTCCGATGGTGGTGTCATCACCTTACAGGCCTCCGATAGCCACATATTAATCACGAACCTGCAATAAGTGCGTCCAATGTCGCCCACTCTTCAGACAGAGATAGGGTCTTAATAATCGTATATGCCTAAATTCCCTGATGCTTGTAGGGGTTATGATCCCCTACTCCATGCTCTGCCTTCCATATTAACCTTTACTTTAAGCACACAATCTATGACTTCTTCCTACAAGCTCGCTTTTAATTACCCGAATCTCCTTGACGACGGTAAGAATATTGGCTAACATCGTTTCGACGATTTTTTTTTTTTTTTGATGATGTCTATCCCGTCCTAACTTGGATAGCACATAATCAAAGGCAATTCACTTAATACACAATGGTGCACACATACACAACTAACTAATCACTCACTATTTATATTAATCGTAAACTCACACTATTATCACACAACTCATCACACGACAATCTTCAGGCTTTTCGAACATACTCAGCTGCAAATCTTTTATGTTTTAAAACCGTTTGCAAATACTTATATGAAGATAAGTAATTGAAATCCTTTTCTTTTAAAAGAAAACCTTGGCTCTGATACCACCTGTAACAGTCCGCTACTAATCACAACCAAACTAATCATACTTCGATCTAATCAGCGGAAGCACATGAACTAAGCATAGCGGAGGCTGTTACCTCCTGGAGTCCGAGCAAATAAATTACATAGTTTAAATACAACAAAGATGTGGAAACCCATTACAATACCAAAATATCATAAATCACAATTTAGAAATCGTAAAGCAAGTATTAATTATTATGTTCGAAGCACCTGACTCTGTCATAGCGTAATCACATCACAAGGTCCTAAAGTTGCCTGATTGCCTACCTCGAAATCCCTGCACAAATTAAGAGTCTGCCCCCACCAGGACAGGTTCAAAGAACAAGATCAGCTTATGCTGGTACACAATTCATTCCAAGAAAGTAGTAGGGTGGCTGAAAGTAAAGGAATCATCTCCATGTTTCCTTAAGAAGTAGTTAACGAAAAACCGATATATCTTTAATGGTTGCTAGGATAATACAAAGAATGTCTTTTAAAGGAGAAAGTAAAACAACTTTATGGTTATTTTGACCCCCACACACACTAATCGAAAAGAGCTTCTTCGATAGAGAAATCATGTTTTGGAATACACATAGGTTTATGATAAATAACCCAACACATGACTCCACAACTCATAACAAAATTTGACAGCTAAGTAAACACATGTTTTCTCATTATGACAAATCCGTTTCTGGATAAGTTATTTCGGGAAGAGAACTCACATTGAGGCATACACTAGGTATTGACCTCCACACATTTCGGAGTTTGCACCCCTGATTTGTTTTAGGTTATGTCCCCACACAATTCACACATAGTCTCCTTCCCATAAAAACAAATTCAAATACATGTTTTCGAATCTAAACTCCGCTTAGTAACACATTTGGAAATCCAACTCTTTTCCAAAAAGAACACAACTCTAAATCACATAATTGCTAGTTTAACTTTTGAAATCTAGCTTCGCTTATCAAATCATTTAAGAACTTAAGTAACATATAGGTGGCCTAGGGCCAGTGGCACTTGGTTTATGAGGTTCTAATAAGAAAATATTCAGGATAACCTACACCATAGACTCTTATGAAAGTGACAAAATCCTTGAGCTAAAACAGGGGTTTTTCCGCTTATTTGAGAAATATCTTTAAAATTAAGGATGTAACATATTCTAAAACCAAAATACTTCTTAGGTACTGTCATATTTGGCATTATATCAAGTGAAGTAAGATTCATAACTTGTTGTTTCGGAAATTTGAAAACAATGTTCAAAAACGTTGTCTTTGAGTATTTGACGATACTTCCCGGAAAGGACTAAGTATTAATAGTTTAAATCTCATTATCACACACTATATTTATATTTGAGCTACTGCAATATATCATTTTGTTGTCTCAAAATTTTGTTCTTAAATTTATCTTGAAGTCTAAAGTAATTCATTTACAAAGTCAGTGGCTTTTTAGCGATTCTTTGAAGAAATTACATTACAAATTCTTAAACACTCGATCTAATTAAATTTCTCTTTCTAAATACCACATTCTTACTCCTATATAACAAATCATAAGTTTTGAAAATTGAAATGTAAAATCTTTGTGATCTAAAACCTAATTTTTAGATGGAAACAAGATGTCCTTTAGGGCCTGTTTGGGAACTAGAATTTCATTTGAAATTCTGAATTTGGCCCAAATCAGGTGTTTGGGTACTCAATGAAATTGGATTTGGAATTGGGCCAATTACAACTCAATTCCAAGCCATGTTAAACAAAGCTATTTTCAAATCACACTCCCTCCCCATGTGATTTCAATTTCTAGCCCAGTCCAAATCTCACCCCTTCCCCTAACAAAACACGATTCTCTCTCTCTCCTTCCTCAGCGTTCGATTTCTCCAAAATGAAATTTCAATTTCTGCCATATTCGATTGATCTCAAAAATTAAAAGAACAAATTTGCGGTTGATATCAAAGATTGAAGGAACGATTTTGCATCTCAGAATATTCGATTGAAGGTACAATTTTTTTCCATCTTTTTCCTACTTCTATAATTAGGTTTTATTTTCTAATATCATTGAGTTTATGATTTTTTTTTGCTTTTTTCTTGATTAAATTTGTGAATTTGATGTTTTCTTGGCTATAATCGTGTTGTGTTTTACTTATTTATGTCGGATTTTGCAGAATTAGGGTTTGGACTTTGGAGTCAGATTTTGCGGAATTAGGGTTTGGGTTCGGGTTTTGCGTTTTACAACTAAAATTTTATTATTATTATTGACTTGGCTATGTTGAATTGGAGGTGAATTGGTTAGCAATGTTCTTGTTTGCAATTTATAATCTGCTGGTTTGTTGGTTAAAGGATGCATTGGAGCTTCTTATAATTATTTTAGATTTGATTTCAAGGCTATGCTTATCTTTTTTTTTTTTTTTGGTTTCTGTGGAGCAAATGTTCGAACACTTGGTGTGCGTGAAAAAATTGGAGATTTAAAAGTATCTAGCAATAGAAGGTATAAGGAATTCGTAAAAAAAGACAGATTATGAGGGGTGATTTTTCTGAATATGATGAAATTATAAGCTAAACGTAACATGATTTTATAGATTGATGATGATGAATTTGTTTTGCTATATTTGATTACTATTGATGTTGTTGTTTTCATTATTTATCCTCTTTCTTCATGCAATTTTTTTTTCCATTTTGGTAGTGGGAAGATTTAGTAGATTCTGTACAGATGAAAATTCTTCTCTAGTGAAATATAGGATAATGCACGTACGTCATTCATGATTCATAGTTGTATCATTGTATGCATCATATCAGGTTTAGATTTTGATGGTGATATGGATTCTTGATCTTTCTGTTTTACAAGATTCATATGAAGATGGTTTGATTGATATGTATCTACTCCATAATAGTTGTGGTGTTATTGTATTAAACAAGATATAATGTAGATTAGTTCTGGTTAAGTAAGTGATCTGTGCCTCTGTATATAACTAGTATCATGTTGAGGAGTTGAAAGCATAGTGCTACATTCACAATAACTGGAGATCACTTCTTAAAATCTGAAGCATTATTCTGCTATGTTTTGAGTTGGAAGATATTGTCTTTCAGGCCAAGTCAAATAGTGACATAGAAATATAAGATATGCTAGCAGCATGAGTAAACATAACTTGATGTGAAGAACCCTGTTGAGATTTGGTTCTTGGTTGATAAGTGATCATATATTGATATGATCCCTCTGGTTTTGTCTTTCTTCTTGCTCTTCCCTCTTTCCTTTTTGCAGTTTGAATTTTTGTTCTTTTCTCGTATGATTTTCCTCTTACAAACAACTACCTACATGACACTACAGTCCTGCCATTTTTGCCTCGCTCCTTGGTATGCGTGGAAGTCATATTTGTATGCTTCCTTTTGTTTTTGCTTCTTGCGCATATCAAATTTTAACATCTATATTATCATTTTGTTAGTATTATTGATTTGTTCTTGATAACTGTGTGGTCAGCACTTTTTGTGGCTATAAGATAGTGATGGGTTTGTTATTTATTAATCTTTGGCTATTTTTCAGTATATAGCAAGATACAATATGTCTCATAATCAACAAGTTTCTACTATTAGAAAGCGAACTAGAGATGACAATGATGATGAAATGGAACTTATTGCAATAGTTAGTGGCTTTGTTATGGTAGCAGTGGGTGCATGGCATAATAGGTTTAAGCATAAGGACATGCCTTGGAATGAACATGAACGTGCAATGAAAAGAGCGTATTGGTTGGATTCCCTCATGAATGATAGAATTTGTAAGGAGCAGTTGCGTATGGATCGGAGTTGTTTTGATAAGTTACGTCATGTTTTAGTGGCTAAAGGAGGTCTAGTTACTACTAGGAATGTGACAGTCTTAGAAATTGTTGCTTTCTTTCTACATACTCTTGCACATGATCTTAAGAACAGAACGATTGGTGTTGTGTTCACTCGTTCGGGAGAAACGGTAAGCCGTCAGTTCCATACCGTGCTCAAAGCTGTGATGAAGATAGGCAAGTTATATATTAAGCAAGTAGATTCTAGTGTGACATATGATGGAGACAATAAGTGGAAGTGGTTCGAGGGGGCACTTGGGGCACTTGATGGGACACTTATTAAGATGACAGTTGGAGTTGAAGATCGGCCTAGATATAGAGATAGGAAAGGAGATATTACTACCAATGTACTAGCTACATGTGATCCTAGTCTTCGGTTCAATTATGTTTTGCCGGGTTGGGAAGGATCGGCTTCCGATCCTTGCATTCTAGGGGATGCCCTCCGAAGACCTAATGGTCTCAAAGTTCCCAAAAGTGAGAAAACCTCAAGATTTTTCATCTCTCTCCTTTTAATAATAATAGTTAATTTTAGTTCCTTATAATTTTTTTTAATGTCACAGATAAGTATCTTCTTGTCGATTTGGGATACTCTAATGCACAAGGGTTCTTGGCTCCATATAAAGGCACTCGTTACCATTTGAACTTGTGGAGAGGAACTACTCCTACAAACTATAAAGAATTGTTCAACTTGCGTCATTCATCTGCACGTAATACTATTGAAAGAGCATTTGGGTTATTGAAAAAGAGGTGGGCTATATTGAGGAAAAGTAGCTTTTATGAGAAGCAAACACAAGTAAGAATCATAAATGCATATTTTGTTCTCCATAACTTTGTTAGAGAAGAGAATTTGGATGAGGAGAATTTGTTATATGAGGTGGATGAGGATCTATCAAATGTTGAAGCTGTAGATACCTTGGAGGATGAAGGGGAGGATTTCGTATCAACGGCACAAGCCTCACCTCAATGGAACGATTTTAGAGATGAATTGGCAAAAAAAATGTTTCGGGAATATCAAGCTCGAAGGGGAGCTACCTCACATCCTCTACCTTAGTTATTCTAGTAAAGTTTTAATATTGTAATAGAATATTATTGGACCTATAGACTAAAGAGTCAGTTTTTTTTGTTAAAGAGCAACACTTTTTAGAACTCTTTCAATGAATCAGCTTCATTTTTCTGTATTTGTTGCTTATTTGTTTGTTTTTCATTGTTTTATTGTGTATATCTCTCTCCCCTGTCTTCTCTGTTGTCATGTCTGGCATTCCTTGTGGTGTTTAGGGTGTACATCTTCTTTCATATTTTCTGGAAGATGGATACTGACCTTCGAAATTGGCTTCTTTGTTCGTAAGTCGTCTTCTTCGATATATCAAGTCACTCATGGCAAATCGGTGACATAGATGTGCTTGACTGGTTTATGGTTTTACTTAGAAGCAATGATTACGGGGACTATGCCTCGAATATCATACCTTGGTGTATCAATTGGAGTACTTTCTGTTTGTGGCTGTTTTGAGCACTTTGAGCCAAGTATGGACTGCCGGTGTTTTGTGTCAGCATGAGATAACAGTGCTCATATTCTTATTTTTACTTCTAATGCATTGTTATTTGGATTTGAAATTGTTGGCAGACTACCATAAAGCATCATCACTATTCACTAACTCTTGCAATCCAAGTACATACTCTAACATGGCACTAGCTTCATGCAAACTATTTGGATTATGCTTTCTTGATCTTGTTTCAATGCCTATATATGCATGTAGTTCTTTCAAGCTATTTGGATTTGAAATTGTTGGCAGGTAATGAGCAACAAACGGAAGGAACCTGTGCAAGCTCTTAAAAGAGGCTATGTGGCTTGGAATAAACAGATGGATGATATTCTCACCCGAGTTTTGTTGGAACAACTCCACAACAAGGAAAAAGGAGATGGAGATTTTAAGCCCCAAGCCTACCAAGCTGTTGTCGATGAACTAAAGAAAGAGTTGGGCATCCCAATCAACGTGGAGCATGTGAGAAATCGAACTAGACTTTGGAAGAAGCACTATGGTTGCATCACCGACATTAAGACTTATACAAAGTTTAAGTGGGATGATGAAAGAAAAATGATCGTCATCACAATTGAAGATGTAAAGCAATGGGAGGAATATATTAAGGTATCTATTTCAACAAACTTTCTAAGGAATATATTAAGATGTTTACATAGATAATTTATTGAAAAATGATACTGAATATTCTGCATGAAAGAGCTGCCAGGCTGCATATTGAAAAAATTTCAGCCAGAACTCTTTCTTTTTCTTTTACCCCCCCGGTATAGCTCCTTTCCTGTGAGTTTTTCATTCTATGTTATGAAGTAATTTTAGTCGCAGATATTTGTTCTCTACTTGGGGTTTTCTGGATTGTGTTGCAAATCTCGGATTGTATTTAGTTGATGTAGCAATTGTAGGCTCGTGTTCTGGGTAGCACTACTATTGTTCTAATCTTGGTTGGTCAGAGACTGATGATCCTCTGATAGGAAAATGCATATCAGGGATTAAAATCCTGATTTGCTGGCACTTAAAATCCAAAGGGTGTGTGCTGCTGTTAAAGAAACTATCCAGCATTTGTTTTTTTTATTGTACTGTGTCACAGCCAATCTGAAAAATTTATTTGCAGCAAATTGGTATATCTTACAGTAGGCGTAGCTGTTATAGACTGCTTGCTCCTGCTACACCACCAAAGTAAATCACAACACACACACACAAGAAGAGAAAGATAGAAGGAGAAAAATTCAAACTTTGTATTGCAAAATGTTAACCAAAATCACAGTATTACTGCGCCTGGAGTAGGTAAAGAGTATAGGTGGCTTGGGTGGGTGCATGACAGTAGATTTCAAGATGAAGTGAAGCTAGTGGCTCAGAAATGTCATAGCTTAGTGTTTGGTGGAGCTAATGTTGATGTATTTGGTGTTATGTAAACAAATTATTTTTAAAGTTGCTTGTAGGTGTTCTAATGATATTAGGAGACTTATTGTTATTTGAGGTTGTTTGTGGACTGTGGGTGTTTTTGGGTGGCTTTAGTTTTCAGTTCAGGCCTAGGTAGTTTATTGCTGGTACAGAGTAAAAAATCACCATGGTTGTGTAAGTCTGATTTTCTGCCTTTGCCATTACTGCTTGTTTGCTTCTTATATATTTTCCCTCTCTAGTCATCTGATGTAGTATGAGCTGAAATATATCATGTTCTACTATTTTTTTTAGGAGAACAAAAATGCAGCCTCTTATCGCAACAAGTGCATAGAGAATTGGGAAGATATATGCACTTTATTTGGGTGCGAGATAGAGCTTGGGGATGGTTCGAAACAACATGATGAGGCGGAGAGACGCCATGGAGGAGGAAATGATAAGTGAAGGAAAGAGCTCATCCAAGGATCCAACTGTTTCGGGCTCTCGCAAGCGCAAAAAAGATAGTGTAGCTGATGCGGTCAACAGTTTTGCCGAGTCCTTCAGAGAATATGTCCAAAGCAAAATGAACGACACTCCGAAACCCACTTGTCAAGAGATACATACCGTTGTGTCTGAAGTATATGACATTTCTAGGAATCAGATTATGAGGGCAGTAAAAAGGTTTATGAATGGTAATCCCGACGAGTTTCTAATGTTGAAAGAGCTACCGGAGGATGATAAACTTGATTGGGTACTCTTGTGCCTTGCTGAGTAGTTTGACTCACTTTCATATGTCATTGTAGGTTTTTTGCGTTACTTTTATCAAATACTACTCTTAAATGTTGCTCTCGATGTTGAGATAATTTTTGTTATAACAATTTTGGATTGTTGGAATGTCAAATGCCTTTTATTTGCTAAGGATTTAATATTTTTTGTTGAATGCAATTACAAGGTTATCCAAACAATAGCATGGAATTAGAATTCGGGAATTCAATTCCAATATTTTCCAAACACATACATAGATTTGAAATATTGGAATTCAATTCCCATGTTTCCCAAACAAGTTTGAGAAATTGGAATTGGAATTCAAATACATGATTTCAAATTTTAGAATTAAAATACAATAATTAAAATGAAATTCGGGTTCACAAACGCTACCTTAACCACATTTTTGTGGCTAAATAACTTAGGAATCCTTATACAAATCTTTGGCTAGTATAGCCTCACATGCAACCTCTTTAAAACCAAGTAGACCTACTGCCGTTCATGCCAAAACAATTCAAACACAATTCCACAAAAATCCAAACATAATCACACACAAATTTCTTTACAAAACCGATCAAATAAAACACACTTGATATTAAAAATCGTATCTTTACTCAATTTATCAAACATGCAACCACTTAAATGGATTAAAACCCTTAAATACAGTAGATGCAATCCATATCTAACTCAAAGTTTATACTCATAATTATTCTCCAAAACATCATGATAACCGAAAATTCTATGTCATCAAAATGGAGTGAATTTGTGTACCTTAAACTCCAAAGCTTGTAACTTGATTAATTCCTTCTCTCCAACCTGATTTCTTTGTCTTCTTAGAATCCTCAAATATGCATTAACAATCACACAAAATTTCATAAGAAACCCCCCAAGATAAGTGGCTTAATTAACCCAAAAATTGACAAAACTCACTGTTTTCTTTAGTGAAGAAGATGACCCTGTTTCTCCTATTTCCTTAGCCTTTATACTCGAATCCAAGCTTGCCCAGTATGCTCTAAGATATGTACAACATTAATCAATACTTGCATGTAAGAGATTTCATGGAAAAATGGAAGAAAAATGAGCAAAGGTGAAGACTCCTCTTCACCGTGAAAATGGCGAGCAATAGGTAAGTGAGAGATCACTTCTGGGCATCTCCTTTTTGTGAGGATTTGGAGCTTAATTTTGTATGAGGGTTGAAGGTGTATATGAGGAAGAATGTGAATGATTTATTTCGTGGCTTTATCCCCCCTAATAAGGGTGTTTTGGTCTTTTGATCCCAAGTGGTCAACAACAACAATTCTGATTTCCTTTCTTGTTTTAATCAACCTTAATTATATAATTCCTATCCTTATTAGTGGTTTTGGGACCCCACATGGTCAACCACTTCCCTTACTTGAGTTTAGACCCTCTTATATCCTCAAACTTAAAACCAAGTATTTTGCAAAAGTTCTTCCAGTACTAATCTTTAATCATAAGTACATGAGCACTTTTGCCTCAACTATTTTCCACTCATATATCTAATAATTTTCCATATATATCTTAACAACAAATCACACATAACCACTAGTGGAAAAAACCTTATCTGTCACTTAATAACAGATCCGGTTTTTACAAAACCGCATCCGAAAATCATTAAAAAAATGGAAGGGAAAGATGGGCGAAAAATCTGATCCGGTCCTTTAGTGAACCGGATCAGATTTTAGAAACTGCTCCGGTTTTATAAAATCTGATCCGGTTCATAAAACCGGATCAGATTTTTCGTTATTTTTTCTGAAGGAAAAACCTGCGTTTTCTCTCCTTCACCCAATTTCATTTCTCGCGCCTCTGTCTGCTTGCTCCCTTAGCTTAGACCCTCCTTTCTCTCTCTCACTCATCCTCTTCCCTCCCCTGTCTCTCTCTCTCACTCTTTTCTCTCCTCTCACGAACGAAGCAACCTCCTCTCTTGCACTGATCGTTCGTTCGTCGTTCATCAGCGAAGACAAACAAAGCGATCTTCACCCCGTCGTTCATCACCTCGTAGATCTCTCTCAGCCCCTCGGCGTTCATCTCGCCAGCACTTCTCATCTCCTCCCTCGTCGTTCATCTTCATCGCTGCAGCTCTTGAGGTTTTTCGTGTTTAGTTACTGATTTTTGGGTTTTTTTTTGTGTTTCTCGAAATTTCATGAAACCCTAACCCTAATTTCGGTTTTTTTTTTTTGGAAAAATTGTGTTTTGTGATATCAAATGTGTTTGAATGAGAATTTGGTACTGATTATGTAAGGAGATCTGTAAATAGGGTTTTTCTGTTGGTGTTGATTTCTATTATGTTGTTGGTTTTAATTATTAATGGATTTGGGATATGGGAATTTGAATTATGGGTTTTTCATTTTTATACAAAAAAAAGAAGAGATTTTTATGTTTTTTTTTCGAGGTTATTATATGGGTTAATCGAGTTCGTGTTATTGTTTATGCTCAATTGATGTTTGTTGATTAGATGGAAATATTGTGGCTGTTTTGATCTAATTGTAAATTAGTCGGTGATTTATCATGACAATATGAGGACTACAATTGAGTTACATTAATCCATGAAAAAATTAACATGTAATTGGTTTGTAAATTAAATTAATGCAATTGTTTTGTTTACATAGTATATATATCAATGTATCGGGATGTAAAGTCGCCTTAAGCATGGAATTTATGTTTGAATTGGTTATGCATATAGGTATTCACATCATAAACCTTGCTAAGACATGGGAAAAGCTTCAAATGGTTGCTAGGGTTATTATAGCAATTGAAAACCCACATGACATCATTGTTCAATCTCGCTAGACCATATGGTCGGAGGATCGTTCTTAAGTTTGCTCGGTACTTCTGGAGCTCACGCAATTCTTGGGAGGCACACTCTCGGTACATTCACTAACCGGCTTCAAACCTCTTTCAACGAGCCTCGTCTTCGATCCTAACCGACCCCAAGACCGATCATCGGTGACACTAGATTGGTGTTAATTGTATGATGTGGTAATTCTTGTAGTCTTATATACCGATCAATTTCTTTTTTTGAAACGTGTATCTTGCGGCCTATTAAGGAAGCCGCCCTTGGAAACATTCCCACAATTGCCTTACGTGACACTGATTCTCCCATGCGTTACGTGGACATTGGTATCCCCGCAAACAACAAAGGCAAACACCGCATCGGTTGTTTGTTCTGTCTTTTGGCTCGTATGGTGTTGCAGATGCGTGGAACCCTTAGTCCAGGAATGGTAAACCCAATTTAAATGGGCATAGTAAGAACCGCAATGAAGCCGATGATGTAATCTGCAAAGAGGCCATCTCAAGACAAGCGGTCTAGGAAGGCAAGTACGGTAAGCTATTATATTATAGCTAGTGATATGTTCATGTTTCAAAATGGTACTTATACGGGCTATAACTTCGACCTGTGATCTACTTTGCCTGGACATAGGTGAAAGAGCCAATCATTCAATCCTTTAAGCGCCAAAAATCTCAAGCTGTGTAGAAAGCCCATGCTCTTCTAATATTTGAGAGGTAAACTTTTCTTGCTGATTTTTTCTTTTGAATATAGTGTACAACTAAGAGCTCTGTCACAAATTGAATTTGGAATGGATGTGAATATTTTAATTTGTACAAGTACAATATATCATAGTTCTTTGGTCCGTGAATAAGCTTTCGGAGACTATCCTAGGCGGTTAGTCGATAAATCGGGAAGTTCTCTTAGGAAGCCGATAACTTTCAGCAGACCGTCTTAGGAAGTTCATGGGATACGATCACATATCCCGATGGTTTGTGGTTCTTCTTATGATTTTCTTTTTAAACGTTCTGTTCGAAAGCTGCTGATGAAAACATATCTTTCAGCATGATTCACAAAGTCATGAGGAGTTTACAAGAAGCAAGGAAAAAGAAAGGAAAAAAGACAGACAAAGAAGGGAAGAGGGACATATGAAACTTTGAAAGAAATGAATCTCATTTGGCATGTTATAACCCAAATCAAGAAGTCGACGCTGTTTGACATCAATGCTAAAATATTTGCAGATTGATAATGCTCCACTAGAAAGCCAGTTACTAAGCGAGCACATGGGTGATGGTTCCAAGAGAGTTAGAGTACCTCACATCCTCAGCCAGCAGGTAATAGCACCCTTTATAACTTATAGAACATCCTATACTATGACCTATATGTCTCTGTGTTTCTATTGTCTAAATGAGAAGGGTTGTCTGATAGGCCAGATGGCTTTATTGGATAGTGCCTTTTGATAACAAGACCTTCATTGAACAAGATTGATACAATTAGTTTGTACAAGGGAAAACATATGGTAAAATAAATCACATATGGCCTTGGCTATGTTCTTTTCTATTTATTTCATGAATGTATTAAGCATTTTTGTTAAAATCATATTAGACCGGATGGATCAACACACACCATAAAGTACTAGACTATACGAGACCAAAACATAAAGATTCAAGTCAGATGAGATAAATTTAGACCATATCAGACCAGAGAGAGATATAATATAAACTACAGCTCATAATCCATTGTGAAATTTTGAGTAACTAATGAATGTGAAGTGATCAGTGAGAGACTGAGATATCATAGCACTATCAAACATTATTAAAAAAGCATCAACAAGGATGCTTTCATGTCAATAAGCTATATTTGCTATATTTTTTTCCATTGATTTGCTGGTTCATTCTTTCCCCCGTTCAGCTTTTGTCATCCTATACTTATGCAGGTGCGAAGGCTTTCAGCATGTGAAACTATGGGTTCTGCAACTACTATTTACAGTGACAAAACGGGAACACTAACATTAAATCAGGTGAATAATTGTGCATCTTTTTGTCACTACATTAATAAGCGTGGGTCTATCTCTCTATTGTTCCTTTCTTGCAATGAGTTGAGAAGAAAAATAATGAAGTTCTACTTGATAATCAATGAAGAAAAAAACCAATTGTTCGAATTTTGATGCTGATTAATCCTTTTGTAGATGACCGTGGTTAAGGCTTACGCTGGTAGAAAAAAGTTGAATCCACCAAATGAGAACATCTTGTTGTTCTTCAATTTGGTCTTGATAGTGTGCTGTAGTGCGATTTATCGTATAATCGTTGTGCAATCAGATGGTGCTGTTGTTACTTTTTAAATACGGTTTATGTTTCCTTCGACAATTACGATTTCGGCTACGATTAGTTTCTTTGTTTTGGCTGGTTTGGATTTTCTCCATGTTATACTCTAAATTATTGTGATTTTGGCTATGTTTGATTTCGAATTTCTGCTATGTTACTATGTTGTTGCTAGGAGAATCCTCTAACATCAAACCAATCTTCTGTTTTAATTAGATAAACCTAGAAGATGATGTGAAGTAATGTATCTAAAAATCTCTCTTGTAGCTGTCTGTATCCATATGATAAGACCTTTGATTTTGGATCTGTTCTTTTCTCTAGATTTTCTTCAAGTGATTCTTTTTACTGATTTAAGTAATTTTTACGGTACAATATAGATTCTTACTTATGGTGACACTAGTATTTTGCCATTTCATACATGCTTCAACATTGTGTATGGTAGCTAGCTTAGTTGATAAAAAATGTAAGTGGTTGTAATATAGACGTGCAATTGGAACTCGTGTGGGTTTGGCCTTTGTGCCTCCTTATATATGTATGAATTAAAAGAAAAGGCACATTATTGTTAGTTCTTACACTAACCCGGAATTTCTAGCCTTATTGAGCATTTATTTTAAGTTTGGTTAAAATTTAGTTTAAGTTGCATTTATAATGTACATTTGATGCGACATTGGGATCGTCGAACAACTTTTATTTTGGATAGTAGAAAATTACCTAAATTCTAAAATCTAAAACGACATATATCTTGAATTGGATATATCTCACGTAATTACATGAACCCCCCCCAAACTCGCCCCCTGCGACCCTCCTCCCCGCTTTGTGCCCCACCCCCCTTGCCCCCCGCGGACCCCCCCTCCCCTTGCTGCCCCACCCCCGCGACCCTCCCCCTGCTTGTGCCCCACCCCCCTTGCCCCCCGTAGACCCTCCTTCCCTTGCTGCCCCCCCCGTAGACCCCCCTCCCTTCTTGCCCCACCCCCCTTGCACGCTCCCCCACCCTGCTTGCCCCCCCTACGACCCCCCCTCCCCCTGCTGTGCCCCACCCCCCTTGCTCCCCCCTGCACGCCCCCTCCCCTTGCCGACCCACCCCGCAGACTCCCCCTCTGCTGCCCACCCCCTCTGCAGCTCCCCCACCCCGCTGCCCCCTGCGACCCCCCATCCCCACTGTTGTGCCCCACCCCCTTGCTGCCCCCTGCGAGACCCCCTCCCCCTGTCTTGCCCCACCCCCCCGGACCCCCTTGCTGCCCCACCCCCGCAGACCCCCTTGCCGCCCACCCCCCCTTGCACGGTCCCCGCCACCGCACCCCCCTCCCCTTGCCGCCCCACCCCTGCACCCCCCTTGCCGCCCCACCACTGTGTTCTTGTTAATAGATATATGCACACATTTAGTAAATTATTAAATTCATATCGGGAAGAATAAAGATAATTTACTTTAGGAAGCTTCTCAAAGATATGTGTGTGTCAAATTGACCGATTGTTTTAACTTGTTTCTCCTTGCGAGATGCTATGACATCTGCTCCCACATCGATTTTCCATCCGCAAGATTATAACTGCATGTATTGCAAGCTTGAAGAAGCCTATGATAGCGAATGACTGTTAAATCTAATAGGAGGAGCCATTGAAGTATAAAATTATAATGTCATAGTTGTGTATGTTAATATTTTTATGTATTTAATTATTTATGCTTCAATTGGGCATAATATGCTTAATAAAATGATTTTTCTTATATATTATTGATTTTGTATTGATTAATAATAAAAAAATGCAAAAAAAAAAATAAATTTTTTTGGTTTTTTGGGGGTTATCTGATCCGGTTTTTCTAAATAACCGGATCAGATTGTCTGCTTTGCATACAATTTATTTGGCGCCATGAACATTTTCTGATGCGGTTTTATAAGAAAACCGGATCAGATAATATCAATATCTGATCCGGTTTTCCTAAAAAACCGCATCAGAAAAGTATTTACTGATCCGGTTTTTGGACCGGATCAGTAAATAATTGGGATCTGCTGCGAGCCCACCTGATGCGGCCCAAAACCGCAGCAGTAAGCCCGGTTTTGACCGCATCAGATGGGCTTTTTTCCACTAGTGAACTAATGAATGAAGGTGCTTAGCACTCCATCATACATATTCTGATAACTAATAAATCACACACTTGTAATCACATATACAAATACACAAATGTAACTGAATAGAGTACTCGTTTCTTAAAGAGCTTTTATATAAGAAAACCTTTGTCACATTTTTGAAAGTATCCTCAATTTGGACAATAATTACCTACATTACACTTAATCTTTCAAATTTTTTTACTTTTTAATCTTCCCTAATTAAATCGGGTTGTTACATCCACACTCTCACAAGGTCTAACAATCCAAAGATTTCCTGAATTCCCTCCTAAATTCATGAGATATGGGGCAAATTCAGGAAAGGGCTTCCAATATTTGAAGTCAACTCTAAAGCTACAAAATCTTCCAACTTTCTCAATGACTTCATAGGTATAACTCCCAAACCCATACATTAGAATTTGGAACCTATGAGTCCTACTCCTTATTCCACGACAACTCCAAAACCACACCCAAAAAGAAAACCATATCTACTTACCACTACAGCCAATCTCAAGAAATTGAAAATCTCCAAGACTAAAAGAGGACTGCAACAAACTAAAAAACCACATATCACTAATTATATTAAGCATAACCATGGGGAGGGGGAGGGGGAGCCCAAAACGAGATCAAGGGGTTGGGGGAGGGGGAGCCCATAACCGGGACTAACTTATCTGCTGGGGAAGGGGAACTCGACGTCGGGGACGAGGGAGGAGGGAAGCCCAACAAACGACAGACAAGGGAGGGGGAGGGGAGCCAGAGGGACGAAACCGGGGAGGGGGAAGGGATGCCCGACACGGTAACAGTGGAGGTCGACGGGAGACCTCCAGACGCGTCACGAAGAACCTAAATATACACCTGAGAAACTAAAACAATTAGTAGAAACGAAGGAAAAGGGGGTTAAAAATCAAGGAAGCTCGCCGGAGAACCCGCCGGAAACCTATGCGGCGCCGGAACTCCGGCGAGTCCCTAGGGATAGCCAAGGGTTTGTGTTTAGAGAGAAGCCAGAGGATTTATTTTAGAGAGAGAATAGGAGGAAGAAGAAAATACTAGTTCCCTAGTCCCTATTGCTCATCTTTGTTAGTATCACTCATCAGAATTGCCTGAAGATTAAAAGCACATACTCTAATACGGTAATACCAGTTGTTATTAAATTTTCTCAAATATAAGATGGGGGATGAATTATTTTTGTAGATGTTGTCTTTGCAGAATTAAAAAACAACAAAGTAATAAACTGAAGTGCAAGAGATTAAGAGATTTTAAAAACCTTGACCTTGAGGTTTAAACTTAATGCTCTTTCGAAATAACTTCTCCATTCATATACCTTTTACACCCTTTGTGCCACATTTATTTGAATTCCTTTAGGAATGAACATCAGTCTCAATAACATTTTGTATAGTAACATTTATTTGTAAATTGCTTTTAGCCAAAGTATATTTAACTAAGACTTAGGTTTTAACTATGTTCAAACACCCAAAAATGATGGTTGTCCAATGACTTTTGAATTGATTGGACCAAATGAAAAAAGAAGCTTACTCAAGCGGTTAGTTACTCTTGCTAGGAAAATAATTCACATGTGAGTTGGTTTCTATATGGTCGGAATCTTCTCCGACGTGAGCTTGTGTTTGGCTCGATGAGCTTTATCAAGCTTGCTTCTTCGATAAGAAAATGATTGTTTATTTTAATGGTAAGAGTCAACAACCAACCATTGATTTTACCAATTATCTCTATACATAGATAATGCTACCAACACACCAGAATAACTAATAAAACAATTCATACTCAATACTAATCAAACTAGCTAAGTAAACCAATAGATGCCTAGCCTTTATTAATTGATTGGTTGATTGGCAAACAAACCTTAGTTCATTTTGGATAAACATGGTTTAACAACTACTATTAGAATTCAGTGGAAAGAATTTCGTCTACCCAATAAGTAATCTACCCACTAGAAATAGTGAAAAAGTGAAATTTTTAATGGTAAGAATTTCTTCTACCCAATAGGTAATCTACCCAATAGAGGGAGTGTCTCATGTGCTTAACCGCTTATCTATACTAATATATTAAAAGGCGTTCCTCAACAAGGAACTATGCCACGTGGCGCTATCCCTTATAGTTTTGACTTTATGTACTCCATATACAATAAAAAAATTAGATTATGCATGGTATAAGATTTGATCCCATGACCTCAAACTTGTGTACTAATGTCTTAACCAATAAACCAAGTAATATTTGGTGTTATAATTTCAATGTAAAATACTAATAAATGAAATATATAAGTACCCGGGGCATTGTCCGAGCCTAAAAACTAGTTGTACCTACCTAATATCCATGTTTGATTTTTTTTGAATAAATTGTGCTATTAGAATTAAAATCTTCTAGGATCTCATGAGATGATGAGATTCATTAAAGTCAACCGCATTAAATTTTTTTCAGTTGATGATGTTAATGTTGTTCAGATTGCAATGGCGGGAAGATACCAATTCAAGAATAAATTCCGTTTCACATCTAGCCACTATCTAGGCTTTATTTATTCTAGTATCTCTTGTACTATTGTACATGATCAGTATGGTATAACGGCCATATCTGTTTCAAAATTGTAAAATTTTTTTATAAACGTATTTGTGAAGGATTTCTCTCCTAGACACAGCGAGTTTAGTTCCCATCATTTTTAAGTGCTTTATTTTTTAGGGGGATCTTTCTTAAGTGCCTATACTTCCTTCTGATGTTTAAATTTCATTTGTTCTAATTAGTTGGTCTACAAAAAATCACATCAATTACTTTCTTATGTGAGCTAAATGAGTGATTTGAAAAATAGCGTAAATAAAAAATGACCCATTATATATAGTGAGACGGTTTCACAATGAGACTATCTCATTTGAAAATTTACCTGTTTTGATAATACTGCAAGTCCGTCTTCATTATGGCATTCTTTTCAAATGTATAAATGATATTTTGATGCTCTTGTTCTCCTTGATACTTTAGATCATACCATTAAGAGAATTGTACTAAATTACTTAAGGGCCAGTTTGTTATTAGAGTCAATTATCAGTTTTTGGTTTTATGAATATAAAAGTCATATGATATCAGGTGTATAATAAATTTGAAATTATTCATACTTATACTAAATATGACAATTTTCACAACAGAAATTTAGAAGCTACTTTTTTGGTTTCCATATTTTTGTTCTTGGTTTTCAAAAAAAAAAAAACTGAAAACTGGAAGCAAAACACGATAATGAACGATCAAAAAATAGTTTATTCAAACTTGTATTATCTCTCAAGTAAATAAACAAAATGAAGATTAAATGATAGAATCTATATACCCCATATTTTGCTAACAAATGTCATAATATATATATATATATATATATATATATATATATATATATATATATATATATATATATATATATATATATATATATATATATATATATATATATATATATATATATATATATATATATATATATATATAATACTTCCTCCGTTCCATAATAAGTGAAACACTTACTATTTTAGAACGTTTCAAAATAAGTGAAACATACCTTAAATGTAAAAAAGAAAGTGACAAAATGACAAGAGTACCCATCACAAACTTGTATGGTTTGCTTTTCTCTCTCCTCCTTTTGATAATGAAAAGGGTATTTTATGACTTTTTGGCTTTTGAAAGTGATGTTTATTAAATCTTGTGTCCAATCCTTATGTTTCACTTATTATGGAACGGAGGAAGTATATATATATATATATAAAATAAAATTACAGATCATTTGTCATGGGTTTTGCTAAATGCCGCCCTGAAATTTTTATGGTAACGCCCTATATTTTTGTACAAAAATACATGGGTTGTATTTCCCCATTCCATCCTTTCCTATTTCCCTTTCTTTATTTAAACTCCCACATGTCTTCCATGTTTTCCACACAAACCTCACCACACTTTCTTTATTCACTTTCATTCTCTCAAGATTTCCGGCATTGACCAAGGTGTTTACCGGCGTTGACCACACAAACGCTAATGTAATTAAAAAAAAAATCGAATAAAACTGATAGAATGTCTTGAACCTGGCGCTTCGAAAAACTTAGCACGGGAGTCTTACGATACATGGGGTTTAGTGTAATCATTTTTTATTTCAGTCCCTATTTTGGCCGATTTTTTATAGCTTTATTAGAACATCTCATAATAGAGTAAAATTTACCAGAAATTGACTTGAAAATGCCGAAAAATTGCCCAGGCGCCTAAAATAGGCGCCCAAACCTGTGGTCAGACGCCTAATTTAGGCGCCTGTACCTGTGGTTGGGCGCCTAATCTAGGCGCCTGACCACAGGTTCGGGCGCCTAAATTAGGCGCCTGGGCATTTTTTCGGCATTTTTAAGTTATTATAGTCCATTTTTTTTATTAAATGAATTATAAAATTTCATTAATATTAATAATGCAATAATGTGGCCGGAAAAGTTGCACGTAATGTAAACGGAAAGGTTGCCGGAGGAGTGGCGGCGTGATGATCCCATTCAACCTCCTTCAATGTGTGATGAGAAGTGACCGGAAAATTGGCCGGAAAAGTTGCCGGAGTTATGTCGCCGGAGTTATTGTCGCCGGAGTTATTGTCGCCGGAGTTATTGATGTTGTTGATGAGAGAGATGGAGTGAGAGAGTGAGGGAGAGTGAAGAGAGTGGGAGAGTGGGAGAGTGTAAATACATATATATGTATTTATACAGGGCGTTACTAGAAAATTTCAGGGCGGCATTTAGCAAGCGAGTTTGTCATTGATGTCATTATTTTGTATCCCGACCCTACCATGAATTATATATAACTTATTGTTTTTCTCTTCAAGACTTTTAATTTAATCTTGTATCCCTATTTAGCTTCTTTTAACTATTTAAGTTTCTAGTGTATCTTCTAAAGCTTTATTATACTCCTAGCTGGTCATATTTTTATGCCCTTCTTCATATTCATCTTCATTTAATCCAAAATGCAGGTCCCAAATATGGCTTTGATAAAAGGCTTCTTTATCCTCATATTATCATTGCTTCTCACTGCTAATGGATTTTACAGTAGACAATCATCTGAACCAGGAAAATCATATGATGAGAAACAGCTTAAGAACCTTAAAAAGCCGTCTACGAAGACTATTAAGGTGATTTGATTTTACTCATCAGCTACTTTATATTTACCTTTATTAGCACTTTACAATCACAAAAATAGCTAATTAGTCATTCCTTAAATACATTGTGGCCGCAAATAGACTGAATACGTGCACAAGTGCTTATTTGGCTACTTAATTTATATATATAGATATTATGAAGATATGAATTTCATCTAATGTTTGTATGAATTAACAGATGAAACCTAAGTTTAATCCAAGATTATGGACAACAACAAATTAAACAATTTAACAGTAGATATCAAAATGCCAAAACTTGGATGGAAGGATGAAGGTTGTCCTTCAGGAACAGTCCCCATTAGAAGAGTGAGTGATGAAGATAGAACTCAAGCTAATAAACTCAAGCAGACTTAGAGCATCCTTAATGATGAGTGAAAAAAAAAATCAAGTACTTGATCTTAAAAGAATGCTCTTAATGATGAGTGAGAAAAAGATTGAGGGTTGATTGGGGAAGAAAAATTGCATGGGATGAGTGAATTGGTGATTAGACGTGGCTGGGCCCCACCAGCCTGATCAGCCAACTCACCTTTTTTTTCCTCTCTGGCCGCTAAAAACGACGCTGTTTTAATACCAAAAATCCTGACATGCCTGCTGCAGCACACCTTTGTCATGAATGGAAGGAGGGGGTGCACGCCACTTGTCATGCCATAAATAGTTATTAAAATGTAATTGTAGTAAAATTTGCAACATTTATATTTTAAAAAATACAAAGTAAAAAAATATAAAAAAAATATCAATGGCTCTATTTTTCCGAGCTCTATAAATTGAGATCTATTTTGCTATATTTCGGACATATATTAGTACATACTACCTCCGTTTCACAATACATACTAATACTGTGGCGTGGGCGCTAATCTTAGTACATACTACCTCCGTTTCACAATACATGAACCATTTGCTTTTTCACGCACTCCAATGCTCTTCTTTCGACAGTAATATCTTAAATTGTATATAGGTAAAAATTATAAAAAGTTGATATTTGAAATCCTCGTATTGAGACGAATTTAACAAGACCCCACTTGACTATGTTTTTTCTTACATAATTTTGAGAGAAAGATTGTCAAAGTTGGTTGATAAATAGTGTCCATATGAGAAATGGTGCATGTATTGTGAAACGGAGGAACAACCCAGCAACTGAAGGCTCCCAGTATAGCACAGGCCAAATTATGATTCAAGATGGAGTTGAAAGCATGCAAGTAGGATGGATGGTAAGTCGCTGTCTGTCACTTACGTTATATATAAAATATTATTCTCATATATAATTGTATGCTGAACTTCTCCTTATTTCGTCATGGACTCATGAGGTTGGAATTAAAATAGAAACATAAATAACACCAAGGTGCATGCAATGTGTTAGATTGATCTCTTATGATCGTGTAGCTAGTTGCTTATGATATGGTATCGCTTATTCTAACTTTCAGGTTAACTCGACGATGTACAAGGACAATCGAACTCGGATGTTTATATATACCAATGTGAGTTGTGACATTATGAGAGTATTTGGTTGAGGGAAAAATATTATACTAAAAATTGGTTTTTCACAATTTTTTTACATAGAGTCACCATTTGCGTCGTTTGCAGGTATACGTGCGACGCAAAACAGGCTTCTATACATTTTGCTAGGCTATTTGCGTCGGATGTCCTGTAGGATCCGACGCACATACATCATTTGCGTTAGTTTCTTCTCTCGTGCGACGCAAATAATCAAACGCAAATCGTGAATTCTGTAGTAGTGATATATAGAAAAAGGAAAATAGATTTACCAAATGTGTAGAAAGAGTATATAAATTAGTGGCCTACTCTTTCTACCTTCAATGAATAATAAAATGAAATTTCATTGAATATGGATGGTGTTTACCTTTCCTTCTAATTCAAGCAAGTTGCGTTATAATCAAGCAGACTCGAGAAAAATAGTGCTTCAACACATATTGTTCAGGTTTTGTTTTGATGAGAACAGATCTACCACTAGACGTTGCTTTAGAATTTTTTACGCCGGGTGGACAAACATATGTTTATTCCTTCTACATTGTCCAGGTAAAATCATTATCGTGTCATAATGCTATGTTATTGCTACACATATTTTGCTTTGATCGATATATTAAAAATAAAAAAAGATGAACAATTATTGTAAAAATATTTATCGTACGTACAACTTGCTGTAATATTTTAATGACTAGCTATCTATTTTGAAAAGCGACTACTTATCTTTCAACTTTTGGCGATTTGACTCAAAACTGACTCGATTATTTGTTAGGATACAACGTTTGGAAACTGGTGGCTTTTGGAAGGAAAAGATCAAGTTCGGGTGGGATTTTGGCCAACACAAATATTTTCTGGTTTAAGTGAAACAACTTCTTATGTAGCTTGTGGGGGAGGAACATATGCTGAACCTCATTAGCTAACTCCAGCTATGGGAAGTGGTTCATACCCTATCGGAGACCCTAATTATGATGCATATTGCGCTAATTTTTGTGTTCTAAATAATAAGTTTGAGTATGTAGATGTTAAAACTGAAAAATATATAGACAATGATGGATATTATGTTGATGACAAGGGAATAACCAAAGGACCTTTAGGGCACCTAGTTTATTTTCGTGGTCTAGGTGGCCGTCTATCAAACTTGTAAATAATGTGTTCTATATCAAACAAATAAATCATGTATTCATAATCTCTAGTTGTTTCAACTCGTGGATTCATAATACTCATGTTATCGAGAATAGATGGAGTATATATAACTCAACATCTCATAAACTTTTGCTTGCTGTTCGGGCCAATATTGTGGTTCGCGCAAATCTTGTACAAAAATATCAAAATACCCTAATAGAAAGGGAAGAAAGCCCTTGAAGGGTCCAAGTTGAATTTCTAATCCTTTTTTGGAATCACCATCTAGTATAATTAACAATTGGATCGTATTCAATTCTTAAGTACAACAACTAGAGCATATCTCTCTATAATTATCACTTTCTATCTTTATATTATTCCGTCATTGACTTAAGCATTAGGATCAAAGGGAATGTGATTCTATTTTCACTATCTCTAAGAGAAATCTTCTTTATTATCATTCTTTAACTCTTTGAGTTTCTATCGTTATTTGAGTGTTTCAACTCACCACGAAAATCAAATTGAAAGTACCCTAAGCATGAGTAACTTGGTATAAGTATAAAAAGATGCGACAAAGTATAAGCACCCATATTTAGTGTAGTACCCGAGACAAGACATTGATTTTTCCAAGTTCGTCAACAACTTGGTTTTCTTCTCGAACACAAGTAATGTGAACAGTGCAGGCAGTGGAGTATGAGGTACCCGAACGTGAGTATTAGGTAGCAGAATTTTTTAACCAAACAAGTGATGTACTAGCTAAGGAATGTAGAGCTATGGAGTTTGATTGTGCTGTAACTAGGATTTTCCCCACTCCCCCTAGTTATTGTATGTCAAAACTTATTTTCGGATTGTAGAACTCTAAACTTATCTATATAATTGGCTACTATTTTCACCAACAAAAAAAAGGTGAACAAAATCAAAATAAAGCAAGAGATATCTAACATCGTCATTCGAATCTCATACATCAAGAAGTGAATAAGTGATCTCTAGCTTTCCCAATGTTTGTCTCCCGCTAAAACCCTAAACCCTCACTTCCAAACTTCCAACTCACAAACACCATGATAACCACTCTCATCTTTCGCGAAACACCCAGAACCTTCCGGCGCCGTCCACCATTCTCTCTCCTCTGGGCCCGGCCCATGGGCGGCGGCCCAAGAACCTTCCCGGGCGGCCTCAACAAGTGGCAGTGGAAGCGCCTCCACGAGAAGAAGGCCCGTGACAAGGAAAAACGCCTTCTCGACCAGGAAAAGCAGCTCTACCAGGCCCGCCTCCGCTCTCAAATCCGGGCCGACGTTTCAGGCCTCCCAGCCCAACCCCATGGCCCATCCCACTCCCCCATGTCACCCAAGGCCCAAATCAAGGCCCTCGCCGACCGGTTCCTCAAACCGGGCGCTGAGGATTTGTGGAACGACGATGATGGGCCCATACATTCTCCTCCTAGGCCCGGCCCAAACAAGCCCATTGGAGGTACTCTAGGTGATTCTTTTAGTATGCAGCAAAAGAGGGGGTTTTGTACTCCGAGAAATAATGATGGTTTTGCTAATTTGTTGAATTTGATGAGTTTTGGGGGTAATTTGGAGCAGAAGAGGGGTTACCCCGGTAATGTGAGAGGGAAAGTGAAGAAGAAGTTTTATAATAGGAGAGTTGGGAGTTCGTCGAGTGACGATGATGAGGAAAATTATGGGAGGGTGAGTGTGAATGCGAGGTGGCCGAGGTTTAGGTTGGAAAGGGGTGGAAATGGGAGTGAGGAGGAGGGAGAAAAGGGTGGTGTTAAGAGTGTTAGAAGGTTTATGGGGAATGCTACTTTAGGGAAGTATGATGTGAAGGTCACGAAAAGGCGGATTGTGAAGGAATTAGAGGAGTATGCGGACCACGAAGATGAAGAGGGTGATTTGACTGAGAAAATCTATGTGATTAAGCATGAGATCCTTGAGCGAAAGCGGGAGGAAGAAACTCGGGAAATAAGCCATGAGGATGAGTTTGTTGCCTCCGGAAAGAGGTGGGCCTGTTATGCTACTTTGATCATTATTTGTTATTGCCAATTGGTTTGTTGACAATTATGCTACTTTGATCATCATTTGTTATTTTAGTTGCATTATTTTTGATCAAATTGATGTTAGCTGTTATGCTTGTGAATTGTGATACATAAGGGCCTTAGAATTATCATTGTCCTGGATGTGACTTTTATGCTTAAGTTGTGCTCTAATTTTGTTACAGATTCGAGGACTGTGGCATATCTCCACTAACAGTTAAGGCGTTAACGGCTGCTGGTTATACTGTGATGACTAGGGTACAAGAAGATACTCTGTCTGCTTATCTAGAGGGTATGTTACTGTAATTCTTCATGCTGTTTTCTTGTGTCTGCTTTTGTCAAAAAGATGTTCTCTTTGATATGTGTTCAATGTTGGCGAATAAGGGGCATATAGAAGGATAGTTCGTAGATGTGAAAAATATGTTTGTTGTGCTTGAGCTCTGCTATCTCATGGACTGAATTAGTCCAATCCTTCCTGCCTTGTCGTATATTAGAGTGTTAGTTTGTTGATTCTATTCAATGATAGACACTTCTAAAGGATGAAATGGTGTGAAGATTGTCTAGTTTCTTATATTAAGGTCTTATGTTCCATTACTTTGACTTTCATGTTTTCTTTGGTAGGTAAGGATGCTTTAGTTAAATCTAGAGCTGGGACAGGAAAAACTGCTGCTTTTCTGGTATGGTATTGGTATTTCTTTCTTTTTGGGTGAATAGCTTTTCAAATATGATGCTTTACCGGCATGTCCTTGTTAAATAAAAACAGCTTCCTGCAATTGAAACAGTTTTGAAGGCTATGATCAGTGGCAAAGCTCTGCGTGTGCCTTCTATATATGTTCTTATTCTTTGCCCCACAAGAGAGCTCGCTAGTCAGATTGCTGCAGAAACAAGGGTTTTGCTGAAGTATCATGATGGCTTAGGTGTCCAAATGCTTGTGGGTGGTTCACGTTTTAAAGATGACCAGAAACGCTTAGAATTGGATCCTTGCCAGGTTCATCATTTGTCTAATGTGTTTTTACAGTAGATGAATAACAGGCTGAGAAGACATCTCAAACGTTTTCTAGCCAAAAAAAATTCCCCATAGTGCACCAAGCAAACCATTTCTGTATATTCTTCTGGTTACTTGGTGGTCGTTTGGTTGATCATAGGAATTGAAAATTCCCATGAATTTTCAATACACGTGATATAAATTCCTTCATTAAATTCATGGGAATTTAAAAATTTTGTTTGGTAGTGTATAAGGGAAATGGAAATTCATGGGAATTTCTTCTTACCTAGGGGGGAGTAGGTTAGTTAATTCCCCCATTTTGTAGGCAACAGAAATTCATGGGAATTTCTACTTCCCCCATTTTCAATTTTTTTTGTGAACCAAACAACTAGCCCATTTTACAATTCCTAGGAATTTGAAATTCCCATGATTTCAATTAGCAACCAAACGACCACTTGGTTTCCTGACTTGCCAAAGTGAAATCTTGCAGATTCTAGTTGCTACCCCTGGTAGATTACTGGATCACATTGAGACTCGATCAGCCTTGTCTGCAAGATTGATGGGGCTTAAGATGCTCGTACTCGACGAAGCTGATCATCTGCTAAATCTTGGATTTCGCAAGGACATGGAAAAAATCGCCGATTGTTTACCTCGTCGACGTCAGTCTTTACTGTTTTCTGCAACAGTCCCAAAAGAGGTAGTTATGTGCTCCTGGTTACATCAGTGCAGTGGTCTGAAGTAGAATTAACCATCGGGGTATGCAAAGCTTTATCTCTTTAGTAATTATTGATCATGCACTTTTTTTTTTCTATTTCAGGTTCGACGGATTTCTCAGCTTGTTCTTAAAAGGGAGCATGCTTTTATCAACACTATAGATGCAGGTTGTCCAGATTCCAATTCTAAGGTACATTGTTGGCTTTTATATCATAGTACGGTTAGAGAATTGCTTGTTTATGAGTATATCAAATCATTGTTCTCAACCTAGATGGTGTGTTTAGTTATCATTGTTTTCTTTTTTTTGATGCAGTGTTTAGTTATCATTGTGAAGTACTGTAAAGTGTGGGTGAACTTTTTTCTTGGAGGATGTATGGTTAAATAACGAGTTCTTTTGCAAAATCTTTACTTCATTAGTTGATTCTTACTATTTTGTACCCTAGTTTAATTGGATCTTTTCTTAAAATTGTGTCAGAGCTGATGTTTTGCATGTTAGACACATTAAAGGGTCATGTGGTCCTAGCTATAGGAAAGGAAATGAAGTGGAGAAATAACCCCTATATCCCCTAATATTGGTTGGGAAGGGGAATTAATTTAAACTTCTTTTGTTAATTTTTTATTGTCCTAGAGAAGTATTTTACCTACCACCATCAACCTCAGTTTCTCATTCTAGCTGTTTTCCCTCCTAAAACCACCATAATAATTGTACTTAAACTTCCGCCATAGCCACTGTTATTGCTGTCTCTACCACACCAAGTCCTCGATCTAGCCAAAGCCATTTAGGGATGCATCCACGTTCAGCATTGGCTCCCATCATTTAGCACAAAAATTGTTGATTTTTCCATTAATGGTTTCATGCCTCCTAAGTCCTAATGTAGGGAAAAGTTGACCATTGAGGTTTTGACATTTCAGAACCTCGGTGGTCAAGTTTGATCATGTAAGGTAGCATCTTGGCCATTTCGTTTGTAACAGAGCCTTTAGTGTTGAGTTTCTTAACTGCTTAGCCTGCTTTTCTTTCCCTCTCTTTGGTGGTGGTGGTTTAAACAGTGGTGCTTTTTTATGGATTCCATATTGGGAAGGAATGCAGTATATTTGGTGCTTTGCCAATGTTTAAAAATGGAAGGGAACTGGCAGATGAAAAAAGAAAGTTAAGAAAGAAAACTGATCTTTAACTGATAATCTGGAAAATTACGGGAAAGCAAGATAGTTACAAGCTTTTGAGAGGCTTGTTTATCTCCCGAAGCTGACCCACTGAAGCCTCCAATATTTTCAGCATAATTTCTCTCTCCCTAATCGATTCTATCTATAGAGTTTCTTCCCTACTCACTTATTCCTCAAGCTATCCTTAACTGACATACCTAAAATGCCCCTCCTCCTTTGCATCAGTGAACTCTTGCGTAATGGAAGAATTTAATAAAGCAGGGGGGGATTTGCCTACAAAAGAAGCTTTTCTTGCTAAATTTCTTTAAAGCATCTCTCATTCATGTGCTAATGCATCATCCTTTAGTCCTTTTGTCCCTTTTTGATGATTGTATTATTAGCACAGTAGTCAAAGTCTTATTTAATGTGCTTGAGTTGCTAGATCTATTGATTTCGTGGTTCCATTTCCCTCTCTTCTTATTTTTCTTATAAGCAGTGCATTGATGAGACATCAAACAAAATGAGGCTTTGGCTCTGTGCAGCGTTCAAAATTTAATTTTGTACTTGCATTTTCAGAACTTTAATTTCTTTG
Source organism: Beta corolliflora (assembly GCA_947648045.1). NCBI lineage: Eukaryota > Viridiplantae > Streptophyta > Magnoliopsida > Caryophyllales > Amaranthaceae > Beta > Beta corolliflora. The sequence continues at coordinate 379,948 of CANSZD010001828.1, read as the reverse complement.
TGTTGTAAATAAGCCTTTTATTTTTTGTATGTTACTTCCTCCGCTTTTTTGCGTTCTACCATTTTGACTTTTGATACTATTCACATACTCCAACTTGACCATCTTGTAGTATATACATTATGCGCACAAGGAAAAAGATGGCTATGTTGGATCTTGTACATTCGTGCAAAGTAGAAATGGTAGAACTCAAAAAAAGGAGGAAGTGTTTGCATCCTATAGAGAAGCAAAAGCTTGTTGCTCTTGAATGGGAGATTTGGTGGTTCCTGCATTATTGGGGACCATTTACAAAGGGTAGCCGTCAGTCCTTTCACATTAAAATTATCACTTTGAGCTTCAGGGTAATTACTATTGACTTCAGCTGTCACATTGACATCCTTTATATTGGCACCGAGAAATGGCATAGGCGAGTGTGTAAGGACAGAGCAAGGATGTCTTTCATTATATGGCTAAAACCCCCCCTCTCTATGTTCTGCACGATTGGGAAGCCCGTTGCTAGCGCCTAGCTGCCACATTGAAATTATAGCTTTCACATCACCTTAATTTCTGTTTTGTTTTTTTTGTTAATGACCTGTATTTGATTGTAAATCATTATATTGAAAATCATTGTGCAATTTTTTGAATATGGGCAGGATTTAATTAGTGAGAGCTTTATGTAGGTGAAGCAGTCTTTTATTATTGCTCCTCATGATATGCATTTTCAAGTAGTGTACGAACTCTTAAAGGACCATATTTCAAAAATGCCAGATTACAAGGTGAGGTGATGTTCAGCTTTTTCCTTCATGTCATCTGTACATCTGTTTCTGATGTGTAATGCGGTACTTCCACCAACTTCTAGGTTATTGTTTTCTGTACGGCTGGAATGGTGACTTCACTTATGTACCTTCTCCTCCGTGAAATGAGATTAAATGTCAGGGAAATACATTCGAGAAAGCCGCAACTCTACCGATCTCGCATAATTGAGGAGTTTAAGCAATCAAAACGACTGATTCTAATTTCATCTGATGTATCAGCTAGAGGGATGAATTATCCTGATGTTACTTTGGTTATTCAGGTATGCCCTAGCTTATGAGGGATATTTTACTAGCTACTTCCTCTATTCTTTTTAAGTGTCATTTTGGCTTTCTGCTAAGGAATAATGATTTAAGCCATTTGACTAGATTACCATTTCGGGGCCTCCCTCAAAAAAAAAAAAAAAGATTACCATGTTGGGCCTGTCATGAGAGCGGTATTAGTGACTGATATTATATAGGCCATTACTAAAAAGAGAATAACTTTTTGCATAATTAGCTTATTTTAAAATTTTTTGGGTATATTTTGTATAAACATTAAAAGACTATTATTTTACGTACTTGTTGTAGCTTTTACTGTTTTTTTGTGTGTGTAATTTTCTGATATCTTTAGTCATGGATTAGTAATTATCGTAGATAACCTGGTATTACCGTAGAAAATGCTTTTTAAAAACTTAATAAGATGGACATTAACTTTATTTATTGTAGGGATGTGGTGTAATTGAAGGTCCAGGGTAATATAGAAAAGTTGTAGCGATTCACCACAAAACAGCAGGACATGACTTGTTTGCGGAAAAAGAAAGCAAAATGGCGCATAGAAAGGAGGGATGATGACACAAACGTGCAAACACTCACACACACACACACACACACACACACACACACACACACACACACATTCAGGCTAGCATCAGGCTTCTGGAGGCATGTTGTAAACGTCACACAAACTCTAAATAAAGGATCCCTTTTTTGTTTCCTTCTAATTATATGGATGAGAGCGGGCAAGGCTCTGCTAGGGAATTATCTCAATACCTAGCCTCATAGAGAGACTGCTTTATACACAAGGTTGTCTGGTGCTCAAATTAGGTTGTCCTTTAAAATGGAGAGATTGTTGCATTTGTTTATTCCTCACTTTAAGGTGCCTGATTTTTAAATACTTTATCCTCACACCCTCGTCTAGACGCTGAATTGCTATAATACTATGTAGCAATTAAATCGTGTGATCATGTATCTCGACCTTTGGGCGATGCCTAACTATTCAAGGCTAGTGAGGAGTTTGTATCTGTAAGATGGGAAATGAAAAATAAGTAAATAAGCAATGGAATTATCATTTTGGTCAGATAGCCCTTGGAGTAGAACATTAACACTTTGTGGATAGTGCATCTATTAATATATAATAATGCGGCTCTTTTCAGGTTGGAACTCCCTCTGATAGGGAGCAATATATACATCGCCTTGGGAGGACTGGTCGTGAAGGGAAAGAGGGTGAAGGTATTTTGCTGCTTGCACCGTGGGAAGAACATTTCCTGGAAGACATAAAGGATTTGCCTGTTGAAAGATCTTCTGCACCACATGTTGACCAAATTACAAAATCAAAGGTTTTATTTCTTCCTTATAGGAGTCTTCTACAATTAGTTATATTTATGATTATATTTTTATATAGAAAATTGCCTACTTTTAGCTGTCTGATAGGAAATATTGTAGAGCAATTTGGAATAGTTCTTTTTCTTCGTTTTCTTTCCCTTTTTAATGAATTCTAGCCTTCCCTTGTTCTGCAAAATTTTAGAATCCTTGCTGCTCTGCTCTCTGTTGTGTGTGCGGGGTGCGTGCTCATGTGAGGGCTCACGTATATACATACGAGATTCAAATGCACGCAATGCGTGCTTCAAAGTTATATAAACATGTCCAATAGTCATAGTATATTAACATAAAATTTTAAAACAGTAAAAGAAAGGGCATTTATAATATTTTAGGTGGACACCAAACTCCTCAAGAGTTGGCTTATATAATAGAGAATGCTGTATGATATGGAAAGGTGCTTGCGCAACACGTCCAAGGAAAGCTGTGTCTGTAGAACTTTAGACTCGTATTTTGGGAGGCAAATGCAATATTGACCATGACGAGGTTTGTATTGTCTCTGAACGAGAAGCAGCCACGGTTTCAAGGGACAGCAGTTACAACACAATACTTTCCAGACTATGAAATTCTCGTACTTTGACATAATATGGAAGATAAAGTCTGGTGGTTAAAATAATCCTCAGAGAAAGCTTTTGGGGAGGTCAGATGGCTCAAATGGTGCGAAATCTTTGTAAACAAGGTGAATACGAACAAAAAGAATCTCCATGGAGAGGTGGAAGGTCTTAAAGTTCGCTCCTTTTGGTGCCTTGAAGATTGCTGAAAATTAGAAGGAAGAAATCAAGAAGATCAAGCTGGTCCTTTTGTTGGTGAGGGCTGTGTTTGAAGATAGGAATAGCCTGAAGTCTTGATCCCCAAAGAAAATAGAATAATCCTTCAAGTTGCTACTGTGCTGCTGTGATGAAAGTATGAAACCCTCCTTTGTTCGTCTCTGCCGAACATTTGAGGCTCTTTGGAAGAATTAGTCTGTGTGTTTGATCAAACTATGTCAGGTTCAGTTTGAAGTATCTACTCAAACGAAGACTTGACATGTTGCAAAAAGAAAAAATAAAGGCGTTGCGTGCTGCCCTTCTGATCTATAGCCGGTTCCCAAGGCTTGCCATGTGTGAGGATCCAAATCCTTTCTGATCTTCAGTCCTTTTTTTTTTTGACATGGAAAAGCAGGAGTATTTTAATACACATAGAATTGATTTTGCGGTTACAAGAATCAGCTATATTATGGGCTAAATGGAGTTGATTCCTCTCCACCTTGAGCACAGTACCCCATTAAAGCCGACGAGCATGCATCCTGATCTCAGGAGTTGGTCCAAAGTAGCTGTATATCACCATCTGCTTCTTGCTGCTATACCTTGACCAAATGGAAGATTTGGTACTAATAATAAGTTAGTGGCATGGGTACACACTTTAGAATTGACCGAATGAAAGCCCATCCAAACTCGCCGTAGCCTCAGCATGCAGCGCAAAAGTTTGACAATAAGTTCCACCCCCTTCCCAAGCAGCCTGAGCATTACGAAAATGAACCCAAGCTATTCCTGCATCATCCATTTTTCTTTTCCAGGATCTGTCACCTGTAAAACTTGTCAGTTTTTGCAACGAAGAATCCAGGGGGATGTTGAGGTTCCATCATCCTTCCTATGCAACTAAAGATGGCCTTTGAAAAAAAAAGTGTTGTGTTGCACCATAGACCTAGTGATATATTTGACAATATGTGGAATATTCTTTTGCTTCCCTTTGAAAATTATTTCACTTTCTACTAAGTGATACTCCCAAAGTACTTCTGAAATACAGAATATTAGTTTTGTGAAGTCCATCTACTTCTTGAACAACACAACAGAATCCTGAAATCCATCTGCTTCGGAATAAACTAATTCATCTAAATGGCCAGATAACCATATTTGCTTTGTGGTCGTACAAAATGGGAAGAGATGGTGTGAACGACATCCATCCTCTTTGCCACATAAACCACGGAAGGAGTTCTATTTCTCACTGCCGTGTAATCAACTTGATTGCCACGATATCAGACCATAATTTTCACTGAAATTACTTCCACTCTGGAAGAACATTCAGGCTTCAAAGGATTTTAGAAAAGCTGTCTTCCGTGACAGTCTTAATAGTTAATGAAGGTGTTCCTAATAAGAAAAGCATATCTAGACTTCGGTGAAATTTTTTCTTTTGAGTGAAACCCCAGTAGATAATGTTGTCCTGTGGTGTGGAGGGTGGCTTCAGTACTAAGATGTATTTTTCTTTTAAAAGAAATTCCGCGCCTGAATTGGTCTAATGCATAGAGATGATTTTGTAAACATTTCAGTTATGAACCTCTTCTAACAAGCAATTAGAACCAGGCCATTTACTTGGCTTTCTTTTATCACTAATTTTGTTCCCATTGGCTATCTTCCATGCACAGCCTCTCTTTAAATATTAGCTGTCTTCAGGTACCCACGACCTCGATAGATCCTTTGTTGCTTGTTTTACTGAAACTATAGATGAATAATTCACACCTATGCTTTTATAAAGAGAAATTCTTGAAAGCAGAAGTTCAGAGTTATGATAAATCCACCAGACATCATCTGGAGAACATTGTTAAGCAGCTGCACTCTGCAAGCATCTATACCCCCTAATTCTATGGGAAATAAGTAAATTTTCTTTTTCGACCTGTGGATCTGAACCATTGGAAGACCAAAGAAACTTGGAAATCATAGCATCCAGCTTAGAGGACGTGTTAGATGGAATCAAGTGGCAGGCTGGGACTTGTGGAGCCATTGCAATGTGGACTGCATTGATAAGGATAGTTTTGGCAGCTTGGGAGAAATAAAGGTGACTCAAGGATAACAATTTGGTTGTCAACTTGTCACTGAGGAAATAAGAGAGTACTCCTTCCAATCAGATCCACTGGCACCTCCTTGCTTAGCATTTTTAATGTTGCTTTACCTCAACTTCACTAAGGATATGTCGAGGTTTGTCCTCTAGCAAGATATCCTACGAAGCCCAACAATTTCTTCTCTGAGAGAACAGGTAGCAGGGGAGGCTTCAAAGAAAAATATAGCATCATCCATGTAAAAAAGATGAGAAATAGTAGGAATTGACAACTTCAAGCCTTGAATAGTTTTCAGGTTCCAGTGTCCCGCCCAATCTCAACATTCTTGAAAACATGTCAATACAAAACAATGAAGATAAGGCGAAAGAAGGTCAGCTTGGCGTTATCCATGCGAAGATTGAAAGGAAGCTGTTTTCCGTCTGCTGTAATCGGTTTCATCCATTCATTTGGGTTGGGTGGTTTGGGGTTTCTATTGGGTTCGGTTGAAATTGCCAACCCTGGTTGGCACCTTAGAAAGTAGAAATGCATTGATGCTCAAGTTGGATCCAATGACCAGGGAAACCATAAGCTCGTAGAACTTGTTGCGGATGGGTGGTTTATTCGTACCTATTACAAATTCTGGTCAAGTTTGCGCTAAGCATTTGTCTTTTAATCATCTGACAAGAAGAAAGCTTGATTCCTCCACCAGGCTTTAGATTGCAACTTCTTTTATGGCAAGGAAAATTCTCTTACATGGCTGTGGAAAATGATAGAAAATGTAAATTTATTATTAATCTATCTAATGCTTTTTCTCAAATGAGTTAACGGTTCAGGGACTGAAATTTTTCAGAAACCCATTATGATTTGCGCTATTCGGCGTAAACTAGGCTTGGAAGATCCTCGGCCTTAACTGATGAACATTGTTTTTTGTCATTCATCTGGAGGTGAATATCTTTACTGCATTTCTCACTTGGATTTCTTTTAACTTTCAGATGGAGGAATCAATGGCAAAGATTGATACCAGTGTGAAAGAAGCTGCTTATCATGCTTGGCTTGGTTTCTATAATTCTCAGAGGGAATTAGGCAGGGATAAGACTTCACTTGTCCAATGGGCGAACCAATTTTGTGACTCAATTGGTTTGGAGAAACCTCCTGCACTTTTCAGAAAAACAGTTGTGAAAATGGGTCTGAAAGATATTCCTGGCATTCGTATAAGGAAATAGCACTATTCCGAAGTCCAAACCTGCTCTTATCTCCAGTGACGAGCCGCTGTATGGCTGACCTGTAACTGCTATTGAAGATTATCAATGTAACCGGGGAAACCCAAAAGAAATTCAGAAGCCTAGCTCGAATGTACAGTTCTTTAAAGAGAAGAAGATATACATGCCGTCTTTTATGCAACTTCTTGGTAGCCAATCGAAACATGTTGATTTACCAGTTAAAGAACTGTATGGGTAGATCTTTAATGAAGCGATCTTGTGGAGGTTCAGTCAAGCTTCAGTTGAGTTCTTAGTGATGTGAAATTCATATGATTCCTTGTTTGAGGTTCAGTCAAGCCCTTGAAGAGAAAAGGCAAGCACATTGGCTTCATAAAGCATTATGGTCATGCAAGTAGAAAGTTATAAGTTGATAGTGTCATTTGTGAAACAATCATTTAGTTATGTTATTTTCGGATTAGGTTTGATATCTAATTAATCTCACTTCTTTGCCCGAATATTTACAGCTTTTTGTATCGTCTTATAATCAAGTTGCTTAGGAATAAGCATGTTCAATTACAAAGCCCATGCGTTTCAGATCTTGACTAGGGCATAAATTTGTCCAACACCACAATAATTAGCTGAGAAACGACTACATTATCAATGTGGTACATATATACTGCATATTACAATGGTAATTTTGCAACTTAAAAGGGAATAAAAGAGAGTAGAATTTTTATTCAGAATTTCCAATATATCCGTAGACCGTAGTACTTTCCAAAATTACATTAAAAATCATTGTGTTATACTGTTATGCACTGTTTGCATATTATATCAGTATATATCATTATATTTGTATATTGTAGTGGTAATTTAAGCACTCATAATTAGCTTTGTTTCAAGGACAAAACATTTTCGAATAGATTGTCATTTGTAATTGTTTTTCAGTGACAAATTGTTCCTACAATATGTTATATGTATGTGATTCTAAATTTTCAATTTCTCATAGTTACAATTGCACTTTGACGATTTGTGATTTGGGCTTTGTAGTACTCGCTATAGCAATTCAGATTTCAGCAGTATATGAGGTTTGTAAATTGTAATTACATTCTCTAATTTTTCTTCAGTAATTTGACGATTTGTCAATTTTATTTCTGAATTCGTATGTTAATTTGATTTAGTTAAAGATTAGGGAACTTGGTAATTTAATAATTTATCTTGCAATTCGGTATGAATGAATGATTGTTGTATGAATGATTGTTGGGCAATTTAATAATTTCTTTAGCAGTATCATGTTTGCTTCAGTCAGTGACTCAGTTCGTGTTGTATCACTGTAATGTGTGAATGATTGTTGGGCAATTGTGGTTTTGTTTAAATGTATACTGTAAATTGGAATGCAAATCAAGAGCCTTTGGACTTTGGTAATCTGTAATTGGACTAATGACTCTAATAGTACGATGTGTTAATATGTCGTGTAACAAAATAAAAATAGAGGAGTACTTTTTAGAATTTTTGAGGGTGGGTGATACATTTGGACTTGGGCTTTTTAATGAATTAGTAGATGCATTAAAGTCTCTTGAGCTTAATATTGATGATGTGAGGGGCCAAGGATATGATAGTGGTTCTAATATGAAAGGAAAACATCAAGGTGTCCAGAAGACATTGCTTGACATAAATCCTAGAGCTTTATATATGCCATGCGCTTGTCATAGTCAAAATCTTACTCTTTGTGATATGGCACATTCCTGTGTTAAAGCAATTTCTTTTTTTGGGATTGTGCAACGTATATATTCATTGTTTGCCAGCTCCACTAAAAGGTGGAAAATTTTATGTGATAATGTTTCCGAAACTGTTAAATCTTTATCTGATACTCAATGGGAAAGTCGGATTAAAAGTATCAAAGCTATTAGATTTCATGCTCCAAAAATAAGATTAGCTTTGGTACAATTATATGAATGTGTTGGTACTGACGCTAAGACTAAAAGTGAAGCCGAAAGTTTGGCTAATGCTCTTGAAAGTTTTGAATTCTTACTTGGGATGGTTATTTGGTATGATATTCTATTTGCAATTAATTTGGTGAGTAGGAAATTGCAATCTAAAGCAATGTGCATTGATGCTACAATTAATGAATTAGATGGTGTAATGTCATATTTTGAAAACTATAGAAATGAGGGGTTTGAAAATAGTATGAATAGTGCCAAGAGTCTTGCAATTGATATGAACATAGAGCCGATTCTCCCAATTAAGCGTCATGTTTTCAGAAAAAGGCAATTTGATGAGAATAATCATGATGAAGCAATGCAATCACCCGAGGAGTCTTTTAGAGTTAATTATTTTTTGGTGGTTGTAGATATAGCTATTGCTTCATTGAAAGATAGATTTGAACAATTAAAAGTTTTTGAAAATCTTTTTGGATTTTTAATTGATTTAGTGAGGTTGAAGTCATTGGATACTGCTAAATTAAGAGCAAGTTGCAATAAATTTAATACTGCTTTTTTTCATAATAATTTGTCGGATGTTGATGCGAGATGACTTTTTTTCGAAATGAAAGTATTACAAATGACATTCTTAGAATGTTTTTATGTCCGCGATTGAAATTCTTGAGTTTGTCAAAGATGCGGATTGTTATCCAAATGTTTCAATTGCTTACCGAATCCTACTAACGATGCTTAGGTGACAAGCATCTGCGGAAAGAAGTTTTTCAAAGTTGAAGTTATTGAAAAATTATTTGAGATCAACAATGTCACAAGAGAGATTAAATGGTTTAGCAATGTTAAGTATTGAAAAGAATATGTTGGAAAATATTGATGTTGACACTATCATCAATGATTTTGCATCCAGAAATGCACGGAGACAATGTTTTTTATAATAATTTGTATGGTTAAATATTATTTTTAAGATTGATTTTTTATTGTAATACTTCTCTTTCGATTAATTTAATGAAAAATTTTCATTAGTATTTTTATATTGTACTTCTTATAGTTCCAAAATAAGTAAAACAGCTTGCCTCAAAAAGCTCTCACATAAATGAGGAGTGTTTGTTTCACTTATTTTGGCAGCAAGATATATCTTTCAATTTCTCTTGCGTTAGGGGCCCAAATTTTTAATCTCGCCCCGGGCCTAGTAATGTTCAGAAACGGCCCTGTGTATGTCTACTCAATAACATTAATGAAATGGTGCTCCTGATGGTGGCATGTGTAAGACACGTGCTTGTGAGATGGCAGGTGGTAGTCATGCCCCTTTCTCGCATGTCTCTATGACCATATGTTTCTTACATGTTTCCTTTTGTGGCAAAAGCTCTATGTCATATGCTCCCCGGTACATCTAATCATATTTGTACTCCATCTAATTTTTATTAGTTTACTCATATTTAGGCATATTTATCGAGACACTAATTTAAACCTTAATATCTCTAATTATAATAAGTAAAATTATAAAAAGTTGATATTTGAATAATATACATTGAGATGCATATAACAAGATCTCACCTGATTATATTTTTCTCAAGTACAAATCACAAGTGATAGTCAAAGACTCAAAGTCGTATATGTGAATAATGTCAAAAGTTAAAATGGATAACTAATAAAAATTGGAGGGAGTATTATTCAAGAAAGTATGAATATTGGCATTTAAAATCCAACATCCTTACTAGTTTTAGAGGAAATGCTTCTTCAAACGAGGAATGATTGAACCATCGTAACTATCGTTGACAATCATAATAGTTTATAGATTTTTATACTAATGACTTAGTGGGTTGATGTGTTCTAGTCTTGACAACTCTTCACAATGCAATTAAGTACAGGAAATCATTATTAGTGTATAATCTTAACAAGTCACGCGGTTTTCAATATTCAAATAGTGGACTAATAATTATATAAGAGTTACGTGCTTGAAGCCTATTATTGACTAACATTTGGTGCTTCAGTATTTCTTTTTTGGCTTCATTCAAATTTCTCACACTTGCAAGACTTGGACTCTTAAGATTTGACATTAATATCAATATTTAAAACTCTTATTTGATTTTTTATATGAAAACATTAATGTACAACTATTTTCTCAAGTTAATCAGCCTAGTTTATCAAGTTCATTATTTCGAAACAGATGGGAAATTATAAGGAAATTTTACCTCCAACGAATCGTGAGTGCAATTTGATTTTATAATTTTAAAGTTATAAGAAATGTATCTTGCTAATAAGGAACATCTCTTGCCAATAAGTCGTGTGCTAATTTATTGTCACTTAGAAAAATATACTTCCTCCGTTCCATAATAAGTGAAACACTTACTATTTTAGAACGTTTCAAAATAAGTGAAACATACCTTAAATGGAAAAAAGAAAGTGACAAAATGACAAGAAAGATTCCATTACAAACTTGTGTGGTTTCTTTTCTCTCCTCCTTTTGATAATAAAAAGGGTATTTTATGACTTTTTGACTTTTGAAAGTGATGTTTATTAAATCTTGTGCCCAATCCATATGTTTCACTTATTATGGAACGAAGGAAGTACATTATAATTCTTGTAACTTGTTTTTCTCCCACCAAATTAGTCATAACAGATTTGCCAATAAGTTTTAACATAAGACTTGATGTTTGAAACGTCTGTCATCTATGTAAAAACTTCTTTCTCCAATGTGAAATAAAGATAGCATATTTTACGCTCTATTTTTAAAGTTCCTTTACGTAAGATTAGATAATAAGAGTTAGGGGGTGGTTTAGCAAAGGCAACATTCCGGAGGACCTAGGTCAGGCTTTAATCTGTCTCATTCCCAAACAAGAAAATCCGGAAAATGTAAAACAGTTGAGGCCTATAAGTTTGTGCAACACTATGTATAAACTGGTGACTAAGATTTTAGTGAATCGTATGAAACCATTTATGCCTGATTGGGTTTCACATAACCAGAACGACTTCATTCAGGGTAGAGGTACAGATATTAACCTTACAGTAGCCTCTGAGGTGCTGCATTCCATGCATAAGAAAAAAGGCAGATTAGGTTGGTTTGCGTTGAAAGTTGATCTAGAAAAGGCATACGACAGACTGGAATGGGATTTCATTAGAAAGTGCCTTACAAACCACAACTTTGATACTCAATCTATAGCTCTCATAATGAATTGTATTAATAAGGCCCAGTCCTCGGTCTTAATTAATGGAAAAAAGTCTGAACCTATCAAATCCCAGGGCCTTAGGCAAGGAGATCCCATGTCTCCCTTCATTTTCAACATTTGCCTGGAACACTTAACCGGCCTCATCAACAAAGCCTGTTTAGAAAAGACCTGGACACCATTTTGGGTAGGAAGGGATAGAGTGCCAATTTCACACCTCATGTTTGCAGATGACCTACTTATTTTTGGGAGGGTAGACGAGTCTACCGCATTCACACTACGCCATATTCTGCAAACTTTTTGTGAGGTATCAGGGCAAAAAATCAATGAGGGGAAAAGTCGCTTAACTTTCTCACCTAACACCTCGTCGGAACATAAAATGTTGTTCCAAGAAACCATGAACATTAAAGAAAGTGAGAGTTTAGGGCTTTATTTAGGTCTCCCCCTGTCCCATATGAGGCCTAAGAGAAACGAAGTCCAATTTGTCGTTGATAAAGTCCGAAGGAAGCTAAGTATGTGGAAGGCTAAGTTCTTATCCAGAGCAGGGAGGCTAGTTTTGATTAAATCATCCATGAACTCGGTAGCCTCTTATTATATGCAGGCAACCCAGCTCCCCAAATCTACGCTCAAGGAACTAGATAAGATTTGCAATGACTTCTTGTGGGGGGATTCGGAGGGTAAAAATCGCATCCACTTGGTGGGACAAAATCACACATTCCTACCCAGACACATGGGGGGACTAGGCCTTAGGAGCCATAGCGACCTGAATGCCATTATGTTAGCCAAACTAGGGTGGAAAATGACCCGGGGAGACTCCAGCTTAGCCAAGGACTGTATCACATCCAAATACAATAGGGCTAACCATAAGATTGCCCTTAGGAAAGGGTCCCAAGTGTGGAAAAACATAGGCCGTAGTTTTGACTTCTTGAGTTCTAACATAAGGTGGAAACTCGGGGATGGAAAGTCCATAAATGTGTGGCATGACGATTGGCTAGGAATTGGGCCGATACGTACTTGGGTTCAAGGGCCTCTAACTGAGTAAGAGATGAACTTAAAGGTTAGTGACTTAATCAAAGAGAATGATTGGAACTTGAATGAGATATTCATCTCACTCCCCCTATTTTTAGCCGACCGCATATATACACACCCTATCTCTTTTCATAACCAAAAAGACCAGAGTTTTTCTAACTTAGTAATCCAAGGTAAGTTCTCCCTCTCCCAAGCCTACACAATATACACACACATGAGACCCTCTAGAGTAGGGGGAGAGTGGATTTGGAAAATGAACACCACCCCCAAACTTCGCTTCTTTGTGTGGCTTCTTTGGTGGGATAGGATACCTACTAAGCTTCTTCTCTATACACGCCATATAATTCCATCCCCTTTGTGCCCGTGCTGTAGTGCCAGTGAGGAGAGTTCCATTCATGCGATGCGGGATTGTGTAGCTACGTCCCAAGTGTGGGATTTAGTGGGCCCCCCTGCTGGGTTTTGGGAACCTATGAATATAGCAGAGTGGCTGAAATTCTGCGTTAACATCTCCCATGGTTTCGATGGTATTCAATGGTCGGTCCTGTATCCTAATTTGTGTTTCGAAATTTGGAAAGCTAGGAATAGGATTATTTTTGATGCAAAACCTTTCCCTCCTCCCCACCTCTTACTAAAATCTGCTGTGTCCTTAGCTAAAGAATTCAATGCATCTCAAAACTTTAATGTCCCAACATCTCTAGCGGCCCAAGAGTGCGAAAGCTTCCCTCCCTTATGGGTCCATGTAAATATTGATGCATCGTTTGTTGATGTTGAAACCAAAATATGCATAGCAGGTGTTATTCGTGATAAACAAGGGCAATGGTGTAGTGGGTTTTATTGCTTGTCATATGCTTCTAACGCTTTACATGCAGAGTTGTTAGCGATCCGTCAGGGGCTGCATGTAGCAAGTGAAGAAAATTATACACACCTTATTATTCACACAGACTGCAAGCAAGCGGTGGATATGGTTCATAATACTAACCTGGAATATGAAGATTTTTATAGTGACATTGTTATGGATTGCAGGGAGCTGCTGTGTTATTTCCAAGAGACGAGGGTTTTGTTCGCTAGAAGGAAAGATAATCAAGTTGCGGATGCACTATCGCATAGATGTAGGAATGGAGGAGATGATCTTAATGTAATTCATCATAGCCCCGTCCCCCCTGATTATTGTATGGAGCTTTTAGACTCGGATTGTAATAGGCTATTTGCCATGACTATTTAATCTAATGCTACCGCTTGTTCACCAAAAAAAAAAAGATAATAATATGTTCTATTATGTACTTAGGTTAAGTGAGACTAGTACGAAAGGAACTGGTGGAGGACACATAATAATTTAAGCTAAAATAAAAGGTTTCATATAAGACTTTGTCACTTTATTCTTTGATTTGTTACAAAGATATGTCGATATATAGTACTACATAACAAGAGTATAACCTTAAGATTTTTTTATCGTAAAATTTGTTCACTTACTAAGGTCTGACAAATGTAACAGAAAAGTTCTTTATTTTATTTTTGCTCAATATCAAAGTAAAAAAAATTATAAATGAGTGAGAGCATAACAAGGCAAGCCAGCAAAAAAAAAAAGCTATTTAGGAAAAAAAATCCATTAGGTAATTTGATAGTCATGTGGATAAATCAATGACATACTTGAATTGGGAGAAGTACAAAGGCACTAACTGGCAGATGATACCAAAGAACGATAATGATAATGATAATGATAATGATAATGATAATGATAATGTAGTTATACGTAATTTTTTCTTAAAAAAACCCATACTCATTATCATGGTAATGAAATCTCAACTCCATACAAGTGATTTTTTGAACAAATTTTCATTCCTACTCGATACCACCTCTAAAGTGGTAATGCATGCTAATGTAAAATTTAGGAAAAACACATGTTTGAGGATAGATTCTCATTACCATGGACAATGACATCAGTTTTTTCTTAGAAAATTGCAATAAAATACAATACCTTTACCACGCCCTACCAAATTTTTTTGTCAATGCTTCAGTTACAAATATGGACTACTTACACCTTAATATGAACAATATTAGTATTCTTTCGTTTCTAGTTTGTTGTTCCTTCTATATTTTAAGGTTAAAATCAACAATTTTTTCACTAGATGTAACACAACATATTTTTAAAATATCAACTTGAAATCCCCCCTCCCAAAAGAAAAAACTTAAAGAGTTATTTTACCTCATAAGTAAAAAATTTAGGATTTTTTGATGTGAATAATCTCAATTTTGAGCGATCTTCTGAAAACAGTCCCACCTTTCATAAATTTGGGATTAATCCCAACTTTGGGGTATGTTTGCTAAAAATGGACCGTTACATGTTGGTAACTTGCAATTGTAGGTTCTCTTTTCTCCCTCCTCTACTTCTTTTCCTCCATAACCACCACCACCTAGCCACCACTACCACCACCCCCGCCATCCCCCTACCCCCTACGGCCCCACCTTGCGGCCCCCACCCCACCCCCCCCATTCCCACAACAAACCCCGGGTCCCCCACCCTCCATCCCCTGCAGGCGATGCCCCCTACCCCACCCTTTGTCTCCGCCCACCCCCGTCGCCCTTCCCCCCCTCTCCCCCCTTTCCCCGTTGGCCCTTCCCCTCTCCTCTCCCTTCGTCTCTCCCCACCCCCTCCGCCGCCTACGCCGCCAAATCCAAGCGCCCCTCGCATCTCCCCTTAACGCGCAGCCCAACCCCGCAAACCCCCCCACGCTTCCCCGACGAACCCCCCGCTTGCACGCTTCCACGACAGACCCCACCCCCCACCCCCACCCCTTCTTCTTCTTCCTTTTTCTCCCCGCTCCGAAACTTCAAAAAAACAAATTTCCGGTTCTTCGGGGGAGGGGCGACGGAGGCGGGGTGAAGGGGGAGGGGCGACTGGGACAGGGGGGAAGGGGGTGGGTAGAGACGAAGGCCGGGGGTGGGGTGGTGGCCGCCCTGCCCGCAGGGTGGGGGGGGGCTGGGTGGGGGTTTACTGTGAGTGGGGGTGGGAGGGTGTTTTTTTTAAACATAAAGGGTGGGTCATCACCTTTTGAACCGATGATCAGTAAAAGGCCCGTTTTTTACAAATGTCCCACAAAGGTGGGATTATTCCCAATTTTATAAAAGGTAGGACTGTTTTGGAAAGATCGGGTAAAGGTGGGATTATTCCATAAAAAAATCCAAATTTTTCTTAGTCAAAGATATGCATTTAAAAACTTAGATTTGTGGATAACTTACCATTATCTACAACCAAAGTGAGCATTATTATAGTGACTAAATTACAAGTGCAATTATTAGTCTAAAGGGTGCTTCCTTCTCTAAAACGGAGGTCTCTTATCAACAATAATCACACACATGTGAATCCTAAGAAGCTTAAAGAATGAAAATTTGGTATTACTATTAATAGAAATGTTTTGCCAACCACATGAAACTTGAACATGTATGCATTGGCATCCGTCGTAAATCAAGATAATGCTTGAAAGCTCACAACTTGAGCATATGATGGGAAAACACAAAGCCATTGAGAACTCGTTTTCTTACGTTTTTGTAAACACTTTATTTAAAATGAAATTGTCAACGACTAATGCGCCGTCTGATCAGTCTTCTTTAGACGGCAACATGTGATACGGTATGGCTTCTCTCTCTCTTTCCTTTATTACTCTGCCACGTGTCATCATAACGTGCCACCTAACTGTCATTACATGGACTAATTAATTACACTATGACTATTATTAATCTAAGTAGACATCCAACTATATATGTCAAGAGTCAACTCTTGGTTTTAAACTTGACTAATGGGTTGTTTACACTAAGCACTCTACCAACTATAAAAAGACTAAAATACCCTTACGCCGATCTTTAGATTACAGTGAGTTTGGTTGTTGGGGGAATGGGCAGTCTTGTAAATTCACCTCCAATTAATTGAGTTTTGGCTCCATCTTTCCCAACAAGAGAAATCTCATGTTTTATAAGGCTTAAATAACCACCTCTTTTTAGCAAACTCTTAAAAACTCAAACCAACCTCTCCTCCACTTAACATTTCTTCTCCAACTCAAATACACAACAAGTTTCATGGGTTTTCATACAAGTACAAGGATTCCAATCCTAATCTTCATCATCTTTCTCTCTTTCCATCTTTCGAGTTCTCGGCGAATCGCGACAGAGACAAATAAACAAGTACAAACACAACCAAGTTCATGGCAGTATCTTGCAAATGCTCCTAAGGAATCAAGCAGAAATGATCATGAAGTTTACTGGAATTCGTTTCGGACCGTTCCAGGCGGTCCAAACCCCCTTCATAACTGACCAGCTCGCCTCTAGGCTGTGTAGCTACAACAGAATGTTAAGATAGATATACTTTTTCTTTGTTTCATTTCATAGAAAGTTCAATAGCATGAGTTTTGCTGTATTCTTTATTTTCTTTTTTCTCTATACAACCATATATACTGTCATATAAACATACAATATAGTGTATTGTATCTATTATAATTAAGCTCATAGGAGTACATTAGAAGGATTTTGGAATTTTTGTATCCTACAGAAATTTTCTGTCTTGTGTGTAATATTGCTTAGAGTTTTTTTTTCCTAGTCTTTAGCAAAACGTCATGAATGTCACAACAGAAGTTACAGAACCAGTATTCAGAAAGAAAAAAAAAACAGGCAAACAGCAGAGACATAATTTAATTTGTTTTGTTTCTTTCCCTATTTTGTTTGACAATTTCCTACCTTTATATTTTATTAATTGATAGTTTTAGCATTTATGGGATTTGTGGTGACTGCTGAGGTGCGGGGTTGCAAACAGTTAATAGTAATAATGATAATGATAACATATAGTTGTATATATATATATGTAGGATGATGATGAAGAAGGTACAAAAGATGATGGCCGGTAGTATATAGATTATATTACCGACAAGTTCTTAGCATTAAAAATTCGACTAGTGTACAGAAAAGTCAAATCTCAAGTAGATCATTATGATAGATAACTAAATTTTCCTGTTATGATCAACGTAGGACCGCCTACTAGTACACCAATCTTTTGTAGCTTTCAGACGTACCATTATTTTATATATTTACATGATACATATATAATGTAGTAATAGCTTAGTTTGTTTAACTTCATGTGAGTTGTCCCACATTGGAAAAAGAGGAGATAACATACCACACTATTACTTAGAGGAATTACGTATTCCTACTATTGTCAATTGATTTTAGTATGAAACCTCCTTTGGGCTTGTATGTGGACCGAACTATCCTCCTCTTTATTGGGTCGCCCAGACCCATTTTCAATTCTATCAAATTTATTATAGTTGGTAAAAGAACTGAACAAGAACGACAATTTTGTAAATCTCGAAGATGAACCTATAATTTCTTAACTAAAAGCATGACTTTTTATTGGAATTTTTTTGCCAACAAACCTAGTTGTGTGATCTCATTGTTAAGTGCTCCTAGCTATCAATTAATTCGGAATGGTCTTGCCTTTGAAGGGTGTTTCTCAAAGCAATAATCTTGCAAGACATATAACTTGTTAAACAGTACGACCAAGAAGGTTGTGAATAGTGATAGGAAAAGGGGGAGAGAAAAGCAAATTTATTACAATATTAATAATTCTTTCAAAAAAATTCGACAATTTATAAGTCATACGATATTGCTTTGAGAAGACTTTCTTAAGATTGGCTATATTCCAACTTTTAAGTCAACCAAAAGCTAAGATTGTTTGAAGAAAAATGGGCATAGTTAAAGCTGTTGGTATCATTTACTTATTTCATTATTATGGTATTGAAACAGGCGTGATTCAACGCTTGATCATAAGAACTTCTCAAATCAATATAAGCCCGAACTCTCGAGATCGAGGGAAGAAAAAAAAATTCCTCTCTCAAGAGCCTCAAGGGGTAGTCAAACTCCTACCATTAGTCAAGCATTATAGCTTAACCTCTAATTACAGAGTAATCTAATGGTTTAGATCACTGGTCCATTTTTCATGTAGGCTTCATCTCTTGAACATGTCATAACTGAAAGATTATGAAAGATGATAAAATAAAAGATGAAAGTAATCAGTTTTGGCATATGAAATGTATCATTGTAATTTGTACGCTCAACAAAATTGCGAAAATCAGTAAAAAAAAAAAAAAAAAATAAAAGAAAAGAAATCGTTAAGGTACAAGAAGGAATTAAGATCATGGTGTATATTGTGTGCATGAAAATGCTTCATAGCAGAACTTGCATTAAATTTCTTTTCAAGTTTCAAAACAATACAGTAATCAGACTGTGACTGACAAGAATGCCAACAGATCTGGTATGAAGAATTGAAGGGACCCCACTTCAAGAAGCCTGTTTTCTATGGAACAGACCCACCGAAGAAAGCAACTTATACTACATTATATACCATTACTATCCATTACTAGTTTCTTAAAATGTGACTGATTAGATATACAGACTATTATTCACCAGGTACCTTTCCTGATTTGGCAATGAAGTAGGTTAAACGTCGTTTACTTCAACGAAAGAACAACCTGCAAGCATCCACGAGCTTTTCAATGCCCGCAAATCACGAAAGTTATATGGAGCTCAAAGTAAAGAGTCTAGTCTGGATCTTTGTAACTTTGCTTCGTGTGGGGCTGACGACTCTCCTATTTCATGTTTTAGCTAGCTAAAATTTAGCCAATTATAGCTTTTCAAAAAGAAAAAAAACAAGTCCAGTCATATAAGCGAAAGACAAGCTTTGAAGCTTACACAGGCCAGGGAGTGAAACATATCAAATGGAAGAGGAACTATTGTTTCAGTTCTTCGAATCAACTGTAAAGACGATGTTAAATGGGTGATAAAGAGCTGCCTGAAGCCATGAGCACTGGAAATAAAAAGAAAAACCCAGTTTTAAGAAAGCATTAACAATGACATGTTAATTAACTATATAAATTACCATATAAACTGCCATTACCATAACCAGTGTCTGCTATACAACTTTATCAGCATACTGGCTGCGAATACAGCTACCTACATAAGATCAGTGCCCACTGGGTCCACGAGAAAATGGAATGAAAGAATTTTCTGGCTCATTGGCAGCAATTTCGACTCCCATATCTGCTATTTCATAGTTTGTTAAAGAAAATGATATGTTACTATAATAAATCATGTCATTCTTGAAAGAATGCTATAACATTTATTCCAGGGTATTATAACCTTTTAATGGAAGCTGTAAACAAAAACATAAACAGTATTGTAGCGTCATGCCCTACTATTTTCCTTCAAATGCTTCTTGTTCCGCAAACACTATCACCATCTTCCACATTTGATATACTCAAGGTTTATAAGAAAAGAAGCAGTGTTTTCATGGAATTTGATATACTCAAGGTATATGGCCTTTACTTCACTAAAGATGAAGAAATTCTTCATCGTACAAATTGACATATATATATTATTTGGGGTATGCATACATTTGTTACCAATACCTATCAATATAAATAAGGGATAGATGTTCTTACATGTTTGTACTCTGAACTCTCCAAGAAGATCCTCTGAGCTTCAACTGCATATTAACAGAGAGCAATAATCAGCTCCAGCTTCAAGTTCGGCAAATCAGAAGCCACATAAAACATGGAGAAAACTCACCAGAGCGAAATCGTATCACTATTGCGTGAGTATACTCCTTGCTTTCAGTATTAAAATTGCTACCTGAAAAGAAAGCCGAGCGGTAAGCAGGCAAATACTATGTATGTCTGTGAATTAGCTTGTGAAATAGGGAGTTTACTCATGCGTTCATGGAAGCCTTCTCTGTTGAAATTTTTTGGCTTCTCAGTAATTCCAGAGAAAAATCCCATGTTTCATTAAGCTTTTAGACTATACCTTGAGTCGACTGGACAATCAAGGATGGAAACTCAAAGGCCAAGTTTGCAAGAGAAGTTAATGCATCTGGTCCATTCAAGGCGCTCTCATGAAACTTAATCAGAAGCACAAACTCCACTCCATAGTTAAACTCCTGTTACCAAGGTCAATTTCTGTTAATGTAGCAATCACCACAGTAGTTTTTAAGTAACCATCTGGGCAACACAAGTAATATTGAGTATTGACCACTTCAATTACAGTGTTCCCTCCACAATTCACAGGTTAACTGCCGGTTTGGTAGTTGGTAATAAATGAAGGTAATCGTGATGAGTTTGTGTGTAACTTTGCAAGCAAAATCTTATGAGAAAGTCCATGATAACGCAATTCCATCTCCTGTAAGTGCTATTCTTCATATATTTCAAATCCCACTCAACACCGCATCTCCAAGTTTATAGTGTTGAACGAGAACAAAACTAGAGTTGCATTAACATGGATCCTAGAAAATTACACAGAACTGTATTACCGCCATTCAAACGGGCCATAAATGCATTACAGATTACGAGGAACTATGAATAGGAAAACAGCATCAAACACAAGTATTTAACGAGCTAGAGCATAATTACTTAAATAGCCAACTCATTGTACATAAAACTAAAAATCCAACCTCTCCTTTTCGAAATATGGCAAGGATATCATCTTCTACTTCTACTTCAAAATCCACATTTAGTAAGTCCTGCATAATTGCGACAGTCCCAAGCAAGTTGCAGTTAGATACTTATGTTGAATGAACCATAAAGTACACAGAGACAGCTAACACATCTATAACAATGATGGAGTAAGTTGGAATAATTTATAAATAAGCTCTGAAATTTACATTGTGGCGCATACATGGCAGTAAGGTGCAACATGCTCCTTGAGAACACGCATATACAAAGAATTCTCATAAAATTTTGCGAGGTCTTCCTTTCTCTGGAAACGCATGAATACACCATGACTGTAATTTTCAGGATTTGGATCAGAGGTCCGGCCTACAGGAATAATTCGTATGGTTTCCAAGTCATACAACTAGCACAGATTAATGTTGTAATGTTCAAACTTAACATTAATTAACATATAAAAGAAAAGGAGTGCAAAAGATTTGGCAAGATATGCAACCCTTTCTTGGGACTTCGGGGTAGGGGGGGGGGTGAGAGGTGAGTTGTAAGCTACATTGGTTTCAAATAGTCTAGATAACAAATATTATACTCTAAGTTGTTCTATCATGAGGCACATTTTTATTTTTTTTAAGGGGTATCATAATGCAATTTTTTCTCATAAGAAAACCATCATATACTTTGGTGAATCAGGACAAGGAAAAATATAGTAATCACTAATTAGTCCCAAATGCCTCTAGATGGGACTCAAAAGTATTCAAAGAGAAAGTAAAATCCCTCCTTGGAATCGATAATCAATTAACAGATAGCTAATTCTGAGGATAAAGCACCCGTCTACAAGCATGAAGTTCCAATTCTAAAAAATTTAATAGTTTATTTACCTAAAGATATAGCAACTATGCCAGCCATATGATATTGTGATGTATAAAGGTAATCCAACATATCCTTTTCTTGCTCTTCAGATAAATCTTCTTTTGCTCTCAGTAAACATATATGTTCGACAACTTTCCTGCAACATAACAACAGAGACATTAAGCACATAAACTGGATTTATAAACCCTATAGGTCAAGGCAAGCAAAGAAAAGCATATTCTCACTAGTCACTTCACAGCAGTAGCCAGGGAACCGAACAATATGACAATATGGGCAATGCAACTGAAGAAAGGTTAGTATCTTATAGCATTCTCAAGCCTCTTAATCTTATCTCACTGTTTTACTGTAACAGTCAGAATGACCGTTTGATCACAGATTTCCACCTTGTTAATAAGCAATGCCTCGAGAAATATATCGAGCTCTCCATTGCAGATAATGATTTTTCTAACAAGCCCACCTATCTAAGGACTGACTACCCCCGTGGGAAATCACATCAATTATATTTCTCAACTACTTCAGCTTTCTGTCTCAATAGATTAATGATTAAGCCCATCATTCAACTAAATATTTAGAGAGAAATGACAAGAACCACAAAAAAAGGAAGCCATTCTAGTGACTCCAATTTAATAGATTTCATTACTTGCAAGATCCTTGCTAGAGTGAATTTTTATCTCTTGAAAATAAAATAGACTTCAAGAGATTTGAGGATGTTTTTCCGAATTTCGAAAAGATAAAATTTTCTTCAACAACTCAACCCTCTTTCTCTCAATCTCTTCTCCTCTCCTCTCATTCACTCCTATCCTCCATTGACTTTCTATTTTATTCTTCCTTGTCGGCTTTCTGATATCTTCTTTGTCTCCTCCAATGGAGATTGTAGTGGGCTGACAAATTTTACATATGACCTATGAGTGCTGAATGCTGATCAGTGTTACCTAATTCCTTAAATCCTCGTGCAATGCAATCTTAAAAAGGCAAATTGGTATATGCAAGTGGTATAGTCCCGGGCTAATGTAACAATATTAGGTAGCAAATCGCGCTCGCATACCCATTTCTTTTACCACGGTGATTGACAAATTTTTCCATTCTATGCTCTTTCTTGTATACAGATTTTTTTGTTTAAGTGACAATCTTACTTAAAACTTGTTTATAGGTGAAATAGAATTTATGTTCAAAATTTCTAATGTTCAACCAAACACAAACCCTAGAATTCTTCCTCGTTCCTCCCATCTAAGATTTAAGATTATTAAATAAGTAATCCTAAAACCCAGATTAAGATGACAGATTAAATGCAGTGGGAAAAATACCGACCTTTTTCTTTCGACATTATAATTTGAATTCTGTGATGAAGAAGCTAAACATAGAGCACTTTTTCTCCTTTCACCCCAAAACTTGATTTCTAGAGCTGCATTCAGAATTTAAGAATAAGTAACGGTAACAAACTGACATCAATCATGAATCAATCCAGTGATTTCATAATAAGAAAAAGAATAAATCTTTGCAATTTCAATATCGAATTTAGAGTTTACTAGTTCTTCAATTAATTAACAAAACATTTCGAGTATAATAAGAGATTTTCCAAAGATGAGGAGTAAGAATGTTACTCACAGTAAGAGTTGAGAGAGTGTTTCCCAAGGGAGAGATGTGGAATAGCAAGCGCGTTGGAGAAGCAAATGGTTGGACTGCACACTGCCATGGCTTTGGCGCCTTAATCCTGATGGCCTCAAATAACACCAATGAGGCAATGGCCAATCCAAACATGAGAGAAGACTCAAAGAGTACGGCCTTGATCTTTTGTACTTATTCACTTCAGTTACTCTCTGCAATTGAGTTTCTCTCAGTTCACTTCAGTTTCAGTTCAGCTCTCAATCCAAAAGAACGAGGCATACTACTATCTAAGTAGAAAATATCCCCCTACAATCGTTGCATATTCCCCAAAGCTTTTCCTCATATCTTTGTTTTCAGTTACATTTTTGGGATTTGGTCGACCAAATACTTACTTTGTTTCGTTTTAAAATTTAATATACATAAAGGTTTGGCATGGGTATTTAGGAGAGAAATTATGAGGAGATGGAGAGAAGTAAATACCAAATAAAGTAATGTTTCATTCATTTTGAAACGGCCTAAAATGGTAAGTGTGAAGTATTACTGATTTATAAGTATACACCCCCAACATCCCTCCCCTCCCCTCCCTTAAATCCCAAATCTTTGGAAAAGAGTGACAACCCTAAACTTTGCTAGAGAAGATGGGAAAACTCACCACTTGAACCAACTTAATTCCTTGTACTAAATCTATATGTCAAAAAGAAATGGGAAGGCTTATAAGATGAGAGAGTATTGTAACATATACTACCTCCGTTTTTTTTAATAGTTACACTTTGACATTTTACATTATTCACAAATTTCACTTTGACCATAGTTTGTGATTTATACATGAATAAAAACATAGTCATGTGGTATCCTGTTAGATTCATCTCAATATGTATTTTATTAATATGTACTTTTTATAATTTTTACAAATACAAAACTAGAGATATATGTCATTAAAGTTTTGCATTGGCATGCGTAAAAAGGGCAAGTGAAACAATTAAAAAAACAAAGGGAGTAAACACTCACTTGTGGAGAAAAACTCAAGGGCTGCGGTCAAAACAGCCCTAAGGGCTGCGTATTTGGCTCGCAGCCCTTCGGCAAAAATGAAGGGCTACGGTTTTTGACCGCAGCCCTTCATAACGAAGGGTTGCGGTTTAGGCTCAAAACCGCAGCCCTTCCTATATAGAAGGGTTGCGTTTTTTGGCCTAAACCACAACCCTCCTTTGTAGGAAGGACTGCGGTTTTGCGCCTAGACCGCAGCCCTTCCAATATGGAAGGGCTGCGGTCAAGACCCATAACCGTAGCCCTTTTTGTTCGATTTTTTTAAAAAAAACTGGTTCCCCCCGCTGACCCAAAGAAGACCCCCTGCTTGCCCCCCCCCCGCCCAAGGACCCCCCGCCCGGTCCCCCCCTGACCCCCAAAGATCCCCCTGCCATCCCCTCGACCCAGCCCAAGACACCCCGCCCGGCCCCCGGCCCAAGACCCTGCTGCGCCCGCACCACCCCTGCCAGCGGCCCCCACCCCACCCAACACCCCTGGCCGCCCCCACCCACCTGCCCAACCAGCACCGCCTGCTGCCCCGCACCACCCCCCGCAGAACACCCCCCACCCTGACCCCGCACCACCCCGCCAAGCAGACCCCCACCCCTGACCCCGCACCACCCCCGGCCCAAGAAGACACCCCCACCCCAACCCCGCACCAACCCCGGTGCCCTACACCACCCCGCCATGGCACCCCCACCCCGCCCCCTGCACCACCCTGCCGCCGCCCGCACCACCCTCGCCACCACTGCCCGCCCACCTCAACACCCCACGCCGGTAGCACCCCACGCCCCACCCCAACACCCCCACGCACGGCACCCCGACCCCTACACCCCACCGTGGCGGCCCCAGGCCAACACCTCCCTTCCACAAAAAAATGAATTGCAATATATCATAGGTTTTTCAACGTAATTAACTCAAAATATATTAATAATGTAAAAAGTATACATAGAATTGACAAAATACCAACATATTAGCTAAAAACTATATTAGAAAGGAAAATACCAACTAGATCTAGCTAATTATATCGCAAAATCCTCCTAAAATACATGTATCATAAGCAATCATCACAAAGGTAGCTTGCCAACTTTTCCCGAACTTCATGTACTTCCTCCATGGTGAAGGCCTTCAAACTTGGTGTGTTATTCATAAAAACCTTGCAAAACAACCATGAAATAAAACACATAATATAAGAATTCAATCATTTACCGTAGTTAATTAATAGTTTTAAAAATTACATTTACGTTCCCGAAATTCAACCAACAACAAATGCAAGCCTAAAAATCTACACAATGGTTATATTATACCACATATTATCATGTTGAAAAAGAATTTGCAGTTAACTGACTCAAAATCTAAAAATTGGACGCGAAATGGCCAAAATAGGCCTAAAGTGACCTTTACGTTCCCGAAATTCAACCAACAATAAATGCAAGCCTAAAAATCTACACACTAGTTATATTATACCTCATATTATCTCGTTCAAAAAGAATTTGGAGTTAAATGACTCGAGAAGTACAAAATGGATGCGAAATGACCAAAATAGGCCTAAAAATGACCTTTTTCGTTCCCGAAATTCAACCAACAACAAATGAAAGCGTAAAAATCCACACACTAGTTATATTATACCTCATATTATCATGTTCAAAGAGAATTTGGAGTTAAATGACTCAAAATCTAAGAATTGGACACGAAATGGCCAAAAAAGGCCTAAAATGACCTTTACGTTCCCGAAATTCAACCAACAAGAAATGCAAGCCTAAAAATCTACAGAATGGTTATATTATACCTCATATTATCACGTTCAAAAAGAATTTGGGGTTAAATAACTCGAGAAGTACAAATTGGACGCGAAATGGCCAAAATAGGCCTAAAATGACATTTTCTTTCCCGATATTCAACCAACAACAAATGAAAGCCTAAAAATCTACACACTAGTTATATTAAACCTCATATTATCATGTTTAAAAATAATGACTTGTAAAATGACTCGATAAGTACAAATTGGACGTGAAATGGCAGCGGTTGGGGGTGTTGTGCGGGGAGAGGTACGGTGTGCATGGGGTTGGGGGTGAGCAAGTGGGGGTCAAGCGAGGGGAGGGGGGTGTGCGGGGTGTTGGGAGGTGAGCGATGGGCTGGGCGGGGAGGGAGGGTGTGCGGGGGTTAGGGGTCCGGGCGGGGGAGGGAGGGCGTGCGGGAGTTGGGGGGGTCTTAGCGGGGAGGGGAGGCGTGCGGGAGTTGGGGGGTCTCGCGGGGGAGGGGAGGGTTGGGCGGGGAGGGATGTGCGAGGGGGGTTGGGGAGTCTCGTGCGAGGGAGGGGAGGGGTGTGCAAGCAGTGGGGGAGGGGTGTGCGGGGGGTTGGGGGAGGTCCGTGCGGGGAGGGAGGGGTAGGGGGAGGGGAGGGGAGGGATGTGCAGGGGGTCTGCGGGGAGGGGGGGGTGTGCATCGTGGGGGAGGGGTGTGCAGGGGGTTGGGGGGTCTATGCAGGGAGGGGAGGGCTGGGCCGGGGATGGGAGGGATGTGCAGGGGGTCTGTGCAGGGAGGGGAGGGGTGTGCAGCAGTGGGGTAGGGTTGGTAGGGGCTGGGGGGGCCGGCAGAGGTGATACTAACCCTGCCAGGCCACCCCAAGCCCCCGCAGCCCCTCCCCGCACAGCCCCCCCAAGCCACCGCACATCCCCCGCCCAGCCTCCCCAAGCCCCTAACGACCCTCCCCCCCACTACCGCCCCCGCACAACTCCCATCCCCCTTTTGTTTAAGCTTTTTTGTTTCCCAATTTCATTTACATGAAAATTTATGCACAAAATAAAACCTAATATGTAGTTTCATTCTACCTCATATTGGCATATGCAACAAAAGTTTGGAGTTAGATCAACAAAAATATAGAAAAATGACACGAATCGGCCAAAATAGGCCTAAAATCACATTTACGTTCCCGAAATTCAACCAACAACAAATGCAAGCCTAAAAATCTACACAATAGTTACATTATACCTCATATTATCATGTTCAAAAAGAATTTGGGGTTAAATGACTCGAGAAGTACAAATTGGACGCGAATCGGCCAAAATAGGCCTAAAATCACATTTACGTTCCCGAAATTCAACCAACAACAAATGCAAGCCTAAAAATCTACACAATAGTTACATTATATCTCATATTATGATGTTTAAAAAGAATTTGGGGTTAAATGACTCGAGAAGTACAAATTGGACGCGAATCGGCCAAAATAGGCGCATAATGACATTTTCGTTCCCGAAATTCATCCAACAACAAATGAAAGCCTAAAAATCTACACACTAGTTATATTATACCTCATATTATCATGTTCAAAAAGAATTTGGAGTTAAATGGCTCAAGAAGTACAAATTGGCAAATTAGACATACTTGAGTATATGTCTCATGATTTATTGACCTTCCGCCGTTTCTTAGGATCTTCAACAATATGTATCCCTTCGGTGTGATCGACACGTATATAGTTATCCGACATATTCACATCATCTTCGACACTATTTTCAGGATAGGTAAAAGTTGGGATGTCCTCAAATGCATCATACTCTTCCTCATCATCAACATCACCAATGCCGAGGATACTCCTTTTGCCAGGTTCAACAATTGACCACTTTTTACACAACGTCGATTATCGTCAACCCACTTGCAACACAAGAGGCAAATTTGAAAAGTACAGTAGTCCAGCTCCCATATTTCTTGAATATGCCCATAATAATCGCTGTCAGCAAGTATAGGCGACTTTTATTTCGAGCTTGTGTATTGTGTAGATGACGCCACAAGTGAAACACCACTATTTTGTTGCGATGTCGACTTAAGATCTTTACGTTCAGTCCAAAACGTATACCTATTAATATCATAACCCTCATAAGAGCGTACAGCTTCACGAGGACCAAATCTTAACCACTTGACTGTTTCAAGAACATTTTCATCCAAATTATTCACTACTCGTTTATGAAACCAATCAATGAACGTCTTGTTATGCATTTGCGTCAATGCCCTTATTCCTTTTCCAGGGTTGCTAACACGTAATTCCTCCACATGTTCATTTAAATAAGGATTGACAGCTGCTACGTGCTGCAACACAAATAAGTGAGCTTGTGTACGCTTCTCTACAGAAGGTGAGATCAATTTTGAACCAATTGTACCCTTGCCCTCAAGTCTGCCCTCAAGTCTGCCCTCGTGTCGAGATGTCGGAAGTCCAATAGGATCAACACTAGCAAAATACTCAGCCACAAAATTACTGACCTCTTCACCCACAATCCCTTGAATTATACAACCTTCTGGTTGTGCAGGATTTCGAACTTTATCCTTCAAAGTACCCATATATCTCTCAAAAGGATAGCACCACCTCAAAAACACTGGACCACACAACTTAATTTCTCGAACTAGATGAACAATGAGATGGACCATAATGTCAAAGAATGCGGGGGGGGACATCTCAAATTTGCATAGAGTTTCAACTACTCTGACCTACAAGGAATCGAGGATCGGCGGTTCTAGGACTTTGCTACATATTGTATGGAAAAATGAACAAAGTTCTGTAATGGTGTGCCTCACATGCTTTGGAAGTATCCCACGAATTGCAATCGGTAAGAATACTTGCATCATGACATGACAATCGTAAGATTTCATACTCGATAACTTCAACTCACCATTTAAGGTAACAAATCGCTTCATATTCGATGAGTAGTCAGTTGGAACCTTAATGTCATACAATGACTCGCAAAACATCAGTTTCTCTGCTCTCGACATCGTGTAGCAAGCTGGTGGCAAATAATTCTTCTCCGAATCCTCCACCTTTTTTCTTTTCCGAGTTTCCTCATCAACCCTTTCCTCCACTACTTTCTTCTCCCTTCCGTCACTTTTCTTAGCCCACAACTCTGGTCGAAGCCCCTGTTTTTCCAAGTAAAGTCGTGACGCCTTAACATCTTTTGTCTTGCCCGGAATATTTATGAGTGTCGCAAGAATAGCTTCACAAACATTATTCTCTATGTGCATGACATCCAAACAATGTCTGACCTTTAGATCTTTCCAATATGGGAGTTTTCAAAAAATGGACTCCTTTTTCCATAATCTTGTAGGTCGATCAACCTCACTCGCAGGTTTACCAAAGATTATTTCAATGCCCTTAACCTGATTATAAACTTCAGTACCAGTTAATGGTCTACGAGCAACTTCCTCTTCAACCGTCCCATCGAATGCCTTCTTCTTAAACCGATAGGGATGGTCGCGTATGAGGAGTCTTCGTGTGCGCATATAGACATGTTTGCAGCCCTTAAGGTGTGTAGACTTCATGTCATCTATACAAATCGGGCATGGTTGTTTTTCTTTAGTCTTATACCCAGATAAGTTCCCATAAGCTGGATAATCGTTCACAGTACACAAAAGCATGGCACGCAGAGTGAACATCTCATTAGCATACGC